>LKUV01000042.1:0-426721 GCA_001414455.1 Hymenoscyphus fructigenus | reverse complement strand
GTGTCACGAATCACGTGTCAGCATGTGATGAGTAAGTCCAGACGGCGTTCTGACAGGACAAGATACTATTGAGTAGATATAAGATAGGAGAGTTGGCTAGAGTAGCTAGCCGATTCAAGGATTTCATTCGGCATAAGATCACGTGACAGATTGGGTCGCCTGGAGCGACGAGCTACCCAAGCGACCGGGTCGACTGGAGCGACTGGCGCTCCAGTCTACCCATGAGAAATGAAGGTTCTATATATGACTGGCACGTCTGCCATTAGATAGGAGCTTCATGCTCAACTTTACTTTAGTTTTCAATACATCTTGTTTTGACATCTTGAGTTCAAGTAACGAGTTTACCTTTGAGTAAACACCCGGCGCATCTGGACCTCTTATCTGCATAACAACCTTCGAGACTTAAGTTACCTTGTTACTTTCGGTACGGAAGTGAGTTTCGTTACAAGCTCTTTCTTATAGATGCTATAGTTTTGCTAAGCTAAATCTAGTGTTTTGGAGAAATATACTACAGGCATAAGTTTCCCCTCGTCGTTTAGTTAAAGATGTATAGCAGTGACTACTGTATTAGAAGCATCTGTCTCTACAGTGCTTAGTTTGTCAGCATTATAGTTCCTGAGGATTAGTTTCTTAGCAAACCTCTTTTTTATTGCTTGAAATACTGTCTCAACAACCTTGTTTTACACAAAAGGAACATCCTTTTTTGTGAGGTTTGTCATAGGTTTTGAGATTCTAGCATAGTCTCTAATAAATTGTCAACAGAAGTTAGTGAATCCCTAGAAGGATTAGACGTCCTTAACATTCTCTGGTGACTTCTATTCTAGAATTGCTTTAACTTTCTCAGGGTCTACCTCTATTTGTCTAGGAGTAATGGTATACCCTAGAAAAATAGTATAAGTTACTCTGAACTTGCATTTTGAAAGTTTAAGGCAAGAGTCTACTGTTGCAAGCTGTTGTAGGACTTCCTTAACATACTTCTCATAGTCCTCTATCTTTTCTGAAAATACAAGGATATTATCTAGGTAACAGATAACAGTTATTCCTAGAAGATCCTCAAGTATTTTGTTGTTTTGTCTCTAACAAGTAGCAGATACGTTGGTTAGACTAAACGGCATTACTGTGTACTCGTAGAGTCCTGATAGCAAGACAAAGGCTGTCTTCTATTTGTTCCCTTGCTTAATCTATATTAAGCTAAAGGCATTTCGCTGGTTGAGTTTAGTAAATATTCTAGCCTTTCCTAACTTGTCCTACAAGTACTGACCTTCTAGCAGTGGGTAAGTGTTCTTAACTGTTGCCTTGTTGACGTCTCTGTAGTCAACACAAACTCTTCTATTTAGATCGTCCTTCTTAAATGTGATAAGTATATTAGAAGCAGCTAGCGAATCTAACTTTCGGATGTGTCCTTTCTAAATTCCTTCCTGTATATACTTCTCGAGAAGCTGTAAGTTCCTCTAATTATAAGGTTGAAGCCTCTGCTTCTTGAGGTCATGACCCTCTTTTAATTTGATCTTATGATCCTACGGTTAATGTTTGGGGAGGGCTTGCATGTCCTCTGGGTTATCAAACAACTCTGTAAATTCCTTATACTACACAGGTATTTTGTTATCAGCAGTCTAGCTGACCTGTGGAGGACCCTGGGCTAGGTGTTCTAGTGCTTTAGAAGAGGTAGCGCTAACCTCCTTCTGGCCTTGCAGTCACAACTACATATAGTTACATCAACTAAAAGTAATGCTACGTTTCTTCTAGTTAATGTCTAGATTATGCTCTTGAATCTAGAGTATACTAAGTATTGCTTCCTTGTTCCCTATCTCAACAACATTGAATTATGTGTCTAAACAGTGTCTGTTGATAGTAGTCTTCGTAGGGATAGTTCGCTAGTCAATAACTCTGTTTTAGTAAGCAACATCAGTCCTGTCAACAACACTCAAGACATAGGGTGAAGTTTTCTTGACTAGGATGTTAAGTCTCTTATAGGCTTTCAGGGATATAAAATTACTTGTTACTCTAGAATCAATTATAACCTGTAATTTCTTTCCCCTAATAGTTGTAATTACATAAAATTGACTTTCTCCTGAAGTAGTGTGTAGTTCTAGTCTAACATAGTAAATGTTAAATATATTATTTTCAGCATTGTCGAGCCGGGCCATAGCATTCTAAGCCTATGGAAAGAATATAACTTTTTCTTGATCTACATATACTACTTTACATATCTGTTAATATTCCACTCCTACCCAATGGTCTAGTAGTGTCCCTGTGAACTGCTTGTCTAATGTCTAGTTAGATGTCAGTTGTGGTTAGTAACGTACCCATTCTGTTGTAGAGGGACCTAGGGTCTAAGCAGCCTAAAGTTCTCCTTCTACTAGGTAGTAGAATTCCTTAGGCAGTAGTGTCTTGTCACGGTTTATTGTGTAATTATATTCCTTCTCTTCCCTAGAGATGTGTCTAGAACCCTTGTGTCTAAAGCAGATATAACTTGTCTGATTATCATTAATAATGTACTATTAGAGAGGAATAAGATCATGTCCTATAGTAGCATGTAGGGACCAAAAGTCTAGCCTTTCGCTCTTTATGTCTACCCAACGATTTCCTCTCTCATAGGTCCTAATAAAGACCTATGTGTCCCCTACCTAGGGTTCTCTACTCCAATCATTCCTGCCTGACAATTCCAATAACTCAGAGGACTCTTCCTCTGAAGTACTAGCTAGTGATTTGTAAGTGGCCTGCAATAGTAACTCATGCTCGTTCTCTGAGCAAGTGTTATAATATTGTTCAAGGATAGAATCATCCTCTTCTTCAACCTAAGTTCTATATCTACATGCTTCTAATTCCTCATCAGAGAGCTCTTGTGTTTCCAGCAATGCTATCTCCCCTTGGAAGGTGGCATTGACTTGTTTTCCCTTGTTGGCTTGCTTCTTCAAGCTACATTCGTTTGCTCTATAGCTTGACTAGCTACATAAGTAGCATAAATTCTGCTTGCGTCAGTGGTTTTGTTCTTTCTAGGAAAGTTTACCTTTTTTCTCCTTGATCCTGGACTTGTGTGTTACATTAAGTTCCATTGGATTCCCTCGGTTGTGACTTTTCTTGGGATAGTGTTCCTTGAAGTAGCTATAGTTCCCTTTTTGTTCTAGGCGTCGCTTGTACATGTGGTTGTCAATTCAAATTGAGCTGTCTACCAGCTTCTTTAAGTTAGTAGGTAGGTCAGAGTGTGACAACTTATCTTTTACCACATCCTTGAGACCTCGGTAGTATTGATCAATGAGAGTACTGTTGTTCTATCCTACTCTCGCTGAGTATTGTTGAAATTCCGATGTATATTTCATAGTAGACCCTGTCTGGGTAAGGCGTTAGAGCTTATTGACTGCTTTCTTCTTGATGTTAATATCTCTGAACACTCTCTGTAGTCCTACTTTGAATCCTTTTACGTTGAAAAATAATCCCTAAGTCACAAGACTCATTTTCATAGTTAGCAAACTATCTGTACATCGTTCCTCCCAATATTCCTTAATATATAGCTCGATCTACTTGTAGGTGTCTCCCACAAGTCAAGTCACTATCTAACAGACTTAGTTGGATTTGTTTGGAAACTTGTCTCCGTGGAACCCTAAGTACATAGAAGATTTTATAAGAAATTCTCTAAGCGTTGCTAGGTTCCTATTGTATTTGTTGGGCATGGGGACCTTAATGTCCTCCCTGAGAGTAACATTTGGTCCCTCCACTGCTAGTGTCGGAGGTAGTGTAGGCGCTAGAGTGCGGTCTCTTTCGCGGCCAGAGGAGGACGACATAATCACGGTCTTACTTCTAAGCAGGTGCTCAAAGTGTAACAAAACTACCTAACAGGTCTAAACAAACGTAACTAGTCTCGAAGGTTAGTATGTAGTAAGAGGTGAGAACACACGAAGTGTTTACTTGGAAGTGAACTTGTTACTTGTATCAAAAGAGTCAGAAGTAATAACTTAATAACTAAGATGATAAACTAAGTTAAGCACAAAGCTTCTATTTAATGGCAGACATGCCAGTTATATATAGAACCTTTATTCTCCTGGAGCCCAGAGAGAGCCCCAGATCCCAAGCTCTAATGCAAGCTCCTGCAAGCTCCTGCAAGCTCCAACAGTCATGTAACTGTATCACGTGATAACTATACTATGGAAATCCTTGGATCGTTTTTAGCTAGTCTAATCGATCCCCTCCGGGTGTAGGTTCCTTGTGGATGTGTTTGACCTGTCAGGGCGTCGCCTGGTCTTCACTAGTCCCGTGCTAGCACGTGATTCGTGACATTCTACTTCTATTCTACAGAGAGCCTTTGTAAGGTAGATAGTAGGCAATAAGTTAATTTAAATCTTTTCAATTCAGTATAGAACTAATCTCTGCCCCTCCTTAGAGGTACAGAAGAAGTCTTGCTTTATAGAAGCTCCTAAGCTCTAATATTACATTAACTCTGTTAACTCTGTAAACTCCATCTACTAGAACTACTTAATTCCTGATTGATTTATAATAGCAGATAAAGACTTCCTTAGATCAGATGAAAAGTCACATGACCTCATGACCTCGTGACCTCCACATATCACAAATTAACTCTTCTTGTATATAGATACCTCTATAGTTTAATTTATTAGCATTTGCTACAAGTTCTAACATTAGAGTTAATTCTAAAACAACAGGCTATTTTAGTAATACTAGAATACTAGGCCTTTACAGCGACACTAGAACTTAACAGGCCTTTATAGTAATACTAGAATTCACAGGCTATTTAACAGCATTTACAGATAATAGAAAAACTACAGAGAGGCAGTATACTAAATAAGCTACCTGTCTAGTTCTTGTAGTATGTTTAAAAGTAGCAAAGTTAGTTATTAACTACTTAAGAGAATAAACAACTATAGGTTATAGACAAAGAGACTGTAATATATAGAGGTCACGAGGTCATGAGGTTATGTGACTTTTCATCTAATCTAAGGAAGTCTTTATCTACTATTATAAATCAATCAGGAATTAAGCAGTTCTAGTAGATAGAGTTTATAGAGTTAATAGAGTTAACGTAATATTAGAGCTTAGGAGCTTCTATAAAGCGAGACTTCTCCTGTATCTCTAAGGAGAGGCAGAGATTAGTTCTGTACTAAATTAAAAAGATTCAAATTAACTTATTGCCTACTATCTACCTCACATAATTGTTCTTTCTAGAGTAGAGTTCTTACTAGCCTATATACTTAGTCTACTTCTTCTAGAGAGTTCTACTAAGTATATTCTCGAAGGTTCTGTTATATATATATATTAACAATCGAGGTTATATAAATAGTTACTAGAGTACTCTAAGACTTACTCTATAGGTATAACCCTTGACACACAAAGGTTAAAGAGAAATCTAAGTCTCTACTTAAGAGAGTCTATATATAAAGCCTAACAGACTTAGTAAAAGACGTAAACAGAGTACTTGTAAACAGAAGGAAATAGTTTTATATATACTATTAGACAAGAACAACAGCTACTACAGAACTAGAAAAAGAGCTATTAGTAGTAGTAGAGGCAGCTAAAGTATTATTAGAGTTAGCTAAGCCTTTATTAGAATTGTTGTTATCTAAAGAAGGAGAAGCTTTAAAACAACAGTAAGTACTATAATCTCGCTACTTACAATTACTATAAGTGTTTCTAAAATATCAAGCGAGGCTAACATAGAATAGAAACAGATAAAGACTATAATAACTATACTCTATACAGGTTACAGCAGCAACAACCCCGCGAGACTAAATAAGAAGAGTATTAATATATAAGAGATAGTAAGAGGTGATTTACTAAGTAGTAATAGCTCTAGAGACGAATGTAATATCCTGACCTAGTAAAGCTAGAACAGTATATTAGCAGAAGTTGTAACAAACTAGAGCGAGCTATTACTAGCTAACATAGAGAACGTAGACTTATATAGCGTTAAATAAAACTAGAGTTCTATAGATATAAAAAAGATAAGTAATATAGCATTTATATAAGGAAGAGAAGAGAGCAAAAGAGACAGAAGAGTATTATATATCTAGAATTAGACAACGCCTCTAGAGTTATATATATAGAAAGCTATTTGCTTCTTAGTATTATATATATAGGTTATATAATAATAATAGACAACGTTAATCTAGCTATCTACTTATCTTATATAAAACTATTTTATATAAGAAAGAAAGAGTTACTAGTGTTAGAATACTAGTATATCGATGCTGCTAAGAAGTTAAGTATTTAGGAGTCTAAGTCACTTTTTCTCTTATAAGGTAGATAGTAGGTAATAAATTAAATTAAATCTTATATAAGAGTAAACAAGTATTAGATTTAGTATAGAACTAATCTCTACTTCTTCTTAGAGGTACAGGAGAAGTCTTGCTTTATAGAAGCTCCTAAACTCTAATATTACATAGACTCTATAAACTCTGTTAACTCTATCTACTAGAATTAATTAATTCCTGATTAGTTTATAATAGCAGATAAAGGCTTCCTTAGATTAGACGAGAGGTTATATAACTAATACAGCCTCTATATATTATATCTCTATATAAGTAATATATGTTTTATATTACTTCTTAATACTTTTTTTACTTATTTTCTAAAGCTCTTATAGATAGAAGATTACATATAATTTACAGAAATATAAGAGACATTAATATTCTACTATATGTGTACACAAACCTAGCTAAAGTTAAGACTAACAAGACTTATATCTGTTAAGGTAGTATACTTACTATAGAGAATACACAGGATATTCTAGCACAGAAAGACATAGATAAGCAGGTTCGACGTAATATATATGTTAAGGGTAGTAGTTAGAGAGAGAGCAAATTAACTAGTAGACGCTATAGTACTTATAGAAAAGCTAGTTATAATATATAAACTTGTTAAGTAGATGTAAATATATCTAGTTTATTATATTAAAATTAGTTAATTATACTTTAAAGTAGTAAGAAAGTAGGAAAGTACACTAAGTCCTAATATACATAGAGTTCTAATAAACTATATTAATTAGAATAAAAAAGTAAAATATTTAAAGTTAAGATTACTAAAAAATAAAGAGATATAAATATAAAAAGCGAAATTTTCTAGACTAAAGTTAAATAACTCTATTATTTTAAAAAGATAGAATAAAGAAGTAAAAGAGATATATTTACTAGACTAAGAAAAGAGTTTAAAATTAAGATAATTATTAAATAATTACAGTCAAACTAGAAAATAAAGTTTTTCTAAAGATTTAGAAGAAGACATTTAACTAAGAGAAGTTACTCCAACTATCAAAGAGCGTGTATACTCGCGATAATTTACTTAAGTTTAACTAGCGAGATTTAGCTAGAAAACTATAAATTCAAACCGCGAAACTTTTCCCAACGTTGTATTTCAACAATTCATTACTTTACGACAAATTACACGTCAAATACTAGTAGAATATTGTCTTGTTGTTATGTTTTCACAGAAACCAAAAAGCCTGCTGAATTGCTGCGATTTTACTACTGTAAGAGGCAATGTCGTTGGGATAGAGATCGCTTGTTTTTCATAGGGCTGAGGCTGAAGGCAGGCCGACCAATCGGAAAGTGCACGGAGAGTTTCTCGACCCCACTTGCCGAATCAATTGACTGCCAAGACTTAAAGCCGTCTATTAGCCATAACTCGAACCGTGCACATCTCTCGAAGTTCTTCAGCCAGAACTGTTCCTCCACAACAAAAACTTTTTCTTCTCCAGTTCAACTCAGAATTGTATTCGCACTCTTCTTCTTCGAGCTTCTTCACACTTCAATTTACACACACTTCAACGGTAACTTGAACCAACTTTCGGGCAAGATGCCACCAAAACGCGCCAACTCCGCCGCAAAGGCAGCTGCCGCACAACCCCTCCGTCGTTCGACGCGTCGACGATCGACTCCAACCCGATATACTCCACCTCCACCACCCCCACCAAAGAAGGTTGCACGCAAAGTCGTGATCAAAGGCAAGGCGACTGCTGCCAAAGCTGTTCCAAAGGTATTTATATCCACCATTCATCGTCGTCGCACTCCATTTGACCTTCAACCTCCAACAACACCTTGCAGCTGCTAACACTTCACCACAGGGAAAGCGCAAAGCTGAGGGCGAGCTTGCTCAACCTCAACCAAAGAAATCAAAGGCCAACAATGGTACTGCCGCACGTGGTCCTGGTCGCCCAAGAAATGCCGCCGTTCCACGCAAGCCGTCGGAGAAGCTCGCCGCCGCGTCCAAGTCCAAGGCTGCTCCTCAAGTATGTATCTTCGACTCCCTTGCGCTTCAATTGCTAATTATCCTCCAGAATAGAAAGATCGCGAAGGCAACCAAGTCGTCAGCAAAGGCTGCAAAGGCTGCTGCTCCAAAGGTATGTGCTTCCATCATCTCCAAGTTTCCACTGCTGACTGGTCTTTCTTCCAAAGGCTGCACCCAAACCCAAGAAGACCTTGCCAATCATTAACACCCCTCCAATCCAGAAACTCGACATCTTTGCCTTTGGTGAAGGTTCAAATGGCGAACTCGGGTTGGGCGCAAAGAATGCCAGAGGAAAGAACGTCATCGACGTGAAGCGGCCTCGTGCCAATCACAACCTTTCCGCAGACACTGTTGGCGTCATTGCTCTCGCGGTTGGTGGCATGCACTGTGTCGCCTTGACCTCAGATAACAAGATCTTCACTTGGGGTGTTAATGACTCGGGAGCCCTAGGCCGCGACTCGACAACTGAGGATGTTAAGCTTAAGGACGCCGAGGATGATGATTCTGATTCTGATTCCGATTTTGATGAGGACAGTGGTCTCAATCCTGTTGAAGCCACTCCCACTCAGGTTGACCCTAGTCACTTTGAGGAAGGCACGGAGTTTGCCGGTGTCTTCGCAGGCGATAACATGTCGTTTGCCCTCACTGCCACTGGCCTTGTCTATGGTTGGGGCTCTTTCCGGGTAAGTACACACTCCTGCAATCTGCTTTACCATCTTCTGACTGGGATAGGGAGTCGATGGGCCGATGGGTTTCACATCAAAGGTGAAGATTGCCGATACACCAATGATTATCCCAGAGTTGAAAGAAATTGTCGATATCGCTACAGGCACCAATCATGTCCTTGCCCTCAACAAAAAGGGAAGATGCTATATCTGGGGAGCTGGCGAGCAAAATCAGCTCGGCCGGCGCGTCGTTGCACGTACTGCTACTGGTGCCCTCACACCACGAGAACTCCCGCTTCCAAAGAAGCATGTTGTCTCGACCATTGGAGCCGGGGACTACCACGGTTTCGTCACAACCACTACGGGTGCTGTATTTTCATGGGGCTTGAATACCTTCCAACAGACCGGAATCACGAAAAAAAGCATTGATGATGATATCATTAATTCACCAACCCTCGTCGACTCTCTCAGTGGCCACAAGGTCACACAAATCTCCGGTGGTGCGCACCATACCATCGCCTTGACTGACCAAGGTCAGGTTCTTTTCTTCGGTCGAATGGACGAGTCTCAGGCTGGCGTTGAACTTGAAAACATCGCACCAGCCAAAATATTTTACGATGAAAAGGGCGTCGCCAAATTCCTGAAGGAACCCATTATTTTGCCCAACATCACTGCTTCTATGGTCTCAACAGCTGTCGACACATGCATGGTAGTTGACACTGATGGGAAGGCTCACAGCTGGGGTTTCAGCGAGAATTTCCAAACTGGACACGGATCTGGTGCTGCCGTCAAGAAAGCCACTCAAATCGATAACAGCGCTATCCGAAATCACAAGCTTGTTTACTGCGGCCTCGGTGGTCAATTTGCCATGCTAGGAGGCGTTCCAGCAGCAGAGGAAGCAGATAATGTCGCACCTGGTCTCACGGATGCCAATGCCGTGTAAACTACCCGTCATAATTGGTCTCCCATCTCAACCCTCCCAACTGTGGGTAGGGGGAGCCTCCCTGTCGGGATGGCATTTAATTCTTTGTTTCCTACGACGACTTTCATCGATTTTTTTGTTAACATGGAGTGTTCTCTGTGTTGTTTCCGGTGGTACAGATGCAGATTTGTCGTTGCTTGGTGGCGGTTGTTTGGTTTTTCTGGTGTTTTTATGAAATCTTTCTGGTGTTTTTGTGGGGGTGGAGAGTCAAAAATTGGTGTTGGATCTTTTTTCAGGGGATCATTCATACTGATGTAGATGGAATATCACATGAATACTTGCCATTTGGGCATAGACTATGTGTAAATATGGGATGCTCGATGTATCTGTGGCTTGTTTGTTTGGAGTTTTCGAGCTGGAGTTTATTTGTTAGACTAGATACCCATGGGGATATACCAATTTAAATTTCTCTGCTTTGAACATTTGACCTTCACGGGATACTGCACTAATGTGTTTTGCCTCTTATTTTCGCTCTCATTCCACTTCTCGAGTATATTTTTAACTCTTCTTTCTACCAACGGAAGTTCTTACTGCCTTCTTTGTTTTCTTATCTTCTTAGTGCACCTTTGAGGTTCAACATAAGTTACTGGAGGTTATCTCCATTCAAATACTCCACTATTCTTTAACATACTTGTAAGTTCTCTTCGATCTCTTTAGTTTCTCATTGTTTTAGAAGACCAAATCTATTCAGAAGAGGTTACTAGACGTTATCCATAGTTAAATACTCCATTGCTTTGTGTACTTCTAAGTTCTCTTGGGACTCTTTGGTTTCTGATTCTTCTAGAAGAAAACTCTCTTTTGAAATTATTTACTAGAACAATTATCGATTAAAAATTATACTGTCTCTTTGAATAGTAGAGTAAATTCGTTCTTCTTTCACGGGTTTTCTAGATAATTAAGAAACTCGGGAAATAAGAAAGTAGGTATTTGAAAATATCTTTACGAAATGAGAGTATTTTTTCTCTTTAATCTAGGAAGTACTTTTCAAGTTCTTTACTTCTAGAGTCTTTTAGAGTAAGCCAGTATTCTGAATGTACTCATGAGAGTTCGTTTGAAACTCTCTCATTTCGAAAAGTTCCAGCCCATCAAGTCAGAAGTGCGATATGCAACAAATTTCAGGAAGAACTTTCTAGGACAGACATGCATTCATTTGGAATCACAAGGTTTAATAAGAGATATAAAGTTCGTTTGGCACTCTTGCATTCGAGAAAGATCTCAAATTTCAATTCAGAGCTCTTCAGGTTTGAAATGTGACATGCAACAAAACCCTAGAAGTGCATTCTATAGCGAATTCGACAGAAAATCCTTCGTTCATAACTACAGAGTTCAATGCTAGATAGAACCTTCGTTAAAAACTTGTCCTCAATTCTCAGTTTGAAGTGCGATATGAAACAAAGGTTTATACCTAGTGTCTGATTTCTTGCTTGAGTGATACTTATGACTTACTACATACGTTGTGGTTTCTGCCGACGATATTCTTCGCAAGTCTATGCATTTCGATGTGACCTTTATGCTATAATATTTTCTTGTACTTATGTTCACTAAGTACCTCGCTTTTTTAGGGCTTCACAGCAGAAACCTTGGGTATTTTTCCAGTTATTGTAAAGTTCTATTATCTTCTTTCTTCTTTTATCTTTGAGTTTATCTATTTTGACAAAGTATAGTAAGTTGTTTCTTGTTTCTGGTGGTTTCTTAAAAGTAAGTAGAGCTCAATTCTTTAAAAGAAGATACTCCGAGAATTCAAAAGACTGGGATTATAACCGCCGTAAATTGCCTAATTAGTTCACACCAACATTGAATTCATTCTCGTGGAGATTTCAAAAGCCTTATTTGAGGAAGACCTGATATATCCGTTAAAATATCCAAGTAAGAATCGCTATATTTCTGACTATTTACACACATCTTGCCTCGTACCTCAACAGAAACACCTTAAAAACAGCCACCTGACATTCTCGCCAAATAGAGTCGTGGGTATGCCTTAATAGGTAGATTTCTCTCTTTTTTCATTGATCTGTTCAAAAGCAGGATACAGACGCTGATAAACGCCATGAGCGAACACGCCTCTATTATCCAGAAACATTGCTGAAGTCCCTGTATGTATGCTTGCAAGACACCCTCCAAGGAATCCTCCCGTCCAATACCGTGGAGCAAAATTCTGACTCTTGTTGCACCTGACTGTATAAATATATCAGAGTTGAGATCCGTAAACTCAACGATACAATGGGAAACTACGTTCTGAAAGACGGACTGTGCAACAGAGATGAATATCGCGCGACCGAGGTTTTGCAAAAATAGTGCTGCGACAGTGGCGACAAAGATATCCTCGCTTTCGACACTTGATGAAATGATTTGAAGCCCCATAGAATTACCAAACCCCATGAAATTAGAGCTCGTACCAATCCCTACAAGTATTCGGTAACCCAGCCATTGTTTCATTGGCGTATTGGCATTGAAGGTTGTGACAAGGCCGACACCTAGGGGAATCAATGCAGAGGTTACGAGAAAGGTTGGTTTGTAGAATTTTCTTCCGGCTGGTATACTGCCAAGGACAATTGATGACATGATATTGGCAATACTAAGAGGTAGAAGTTGGACCGCTGAGACGAAGGCCGAGGAACTATGGACAACTTGGAAGTAGATCGTGAGATAGATAACGAGGGAAATGTGAGCAGCACCAAAGAAGAATAATAAAGCCAAGGCTGCTGAAAATTCGTAGTTTTTTAAGAATCGTGATGAACTTGATGGATTGTAATATAGGCTCGTGATACCGACCAGAGTATAGTAAGTGAACAGAAGCCAGCAAGCAGCCTGAGAACTATGAATGATTTTCAAGGGTACGTGATGCCTCCTAATTGAAGAGCTAATAAGAGGCACACTACGGTTGATATATTGATGGAAGGACTGATAAGACAGAGACTCTGAATACGGTGGACATTTGTCGACGTTTCCTCGCCTTTGTACCGGATAAGGAGGAAGAGTATTACGATAATCGCAATGATAGCCATGGGCAGACTATCCTTGTCAGCATCATTTCGGTCCATTGATACAAAGACCTACTTTACAAAGAAACACCAGCGCCATGTAATGTAATCTAAATCACTTAGCAACTGTGCTAGGTAGGATTTTCAATAATACTAACCAGTAAAACCACCTGCTATAAGTGGACCTATGATCTGGAAAACGCCGAAAGCATAATTTAGAAGAGCTATGACTTTTCCAACTTTTCCGAGGGGTACTAAGACAGTTAATACGCTTCTGTACCGTTACTATGCTTACTAGAACCACGAAAAGACGCGACGGTATAGCAAACACACGCTTTTAATACTTACCAATTCTTTAACAAATTGAAAAGGTTCCTCTATAAGTTCCTCCCGCACCAACTCCCAGAATGGTCCTACCAAGGACAAACATCGTGCGGCTACCAGCTAAAGAACATATAATTGTGCCGGCTTCAAATATTCCAATGGCGATTAAGTACATACATTCAATCTGACGGAGCAAGTCAGTACAAAGTGAGCAACAACTGTTGGATCAAATTTTACCGGGAAATTTAGATTTTTGAAGAGCATCTCAGCAACCGCCACACCTAAAAAGCATGCACTTCCGAACCAACCAATATATGTGAGAGAATGGAACTCGGCGGTTATTTTTTGGGATAAGAATTGGGATAGCGGTTCCATCAAGTGCTATTACAATAATGCTGTAACAAAGTGCCGATATAACTATAAACCGCCTAATGCCCTTGGGGGGACCCGAGAGTTTCCTGTTGGCAACAGAAATACTGCGGCTTTCCTTTGGAGGATCCGGATTTTGGTTTAGAAAATCGGGACTTTGCATAGCATCTGGATTCTCGAGGTTCCCACTTGTATTCGAATCTTCGTATCCGTCTTCTGGCAACGATAATTCCGATTTCACATTTTCAACTGCCACTGACACGAAGTCAATTTCTCTTGGGAGCCTAACCTCACTCCCACCAGACTCGGTTTTGATCTCTTCGAAGGCTTCTACAGCCAATAACATATACGCCACGCAAGTCTCCGCTTTTCCAGCAACAATATAGCCATAAAGTGTGCCATCATCCTGGACTACCCAAGATCCACAATCACCATGCACTGTGTCCACGCTTTAATATTAATATCTTAAAGAAAATTGACAGAGAATACTTACTAATAGGTCTTTCCAATACAACCATCCACATCCGTTGAAACCCCAGGTCGCCAGGAAGAGAAACCGGGAGTGGTTCATAGCCAGAAATCCCTTTTCGCAACCACTAGGACCAGTTAGCACCCATACTTGCGTGTCTTCCAGGACTCTTGGTGCAATTCTGGTCGGGTAAAGATCTTTGCCACTTGGCAAAGTGATCTTGTTTGTCACATGGACCTTCGAACGATCCAAAGTGCACAACGCCCAATCGAGATTCTTGGTTGGTGCGTCAGGTGAATCTTTGCGCCTAAGCTGTAGCAGCGATCCAACGATTGATCCATCAATCAATGTAACATTCGCCGTCTGAGTCGTGGGCGTGATATATTGCGCAACTAGCATCTTCAGACTGTATTGGGGGAATAATCGGGTGGATTCGACCCTTTTGACAGTGCATTCGTCGGTTCAAATGCATGCGCAACTGTAAGACCAAGAAGCTGATTACCAACAGCTATAATGCCTCCCATTGTGATACCCGACACTCCAATCATGATAAGGTTTCCATTAATTGGTCGTCGAATGGCGATGGTTGACATATATGATGGCACAGACTGCCGGACATTTGATCCTCTAGCAATGGTACCGCGGGCAATTTCATGCTTTTCATTCATTTTAGAGGAACCCGGTGAGGAAATTATTTCCGTTATCTGGTCCTCGTCATTAGAACCTGTTGCGAAGAATTGTGGACCAGTGCCGTAGTACCCCATTCCTATTCCTCGGGGATCAACAAGAACAGTTGTGTTATTAATGATGTTGGCTGCATTCTACCTCCACTTCTTGCTTGATGAGCTGAATATTATTGTTGGATGGGTATCATCGGCAGATACCCCAAACATAGTTGGATCGCAAGAGCAACCTGGAGCGGTTGGTTCTCCATTGTATACATCACGGTTCCTTTGCAAGAGAATGTCTTCTGTCTGGACCAAGTCGTGAGATAAAACAGGCTCAGCCGGTGGTAGTGCAAGCCAACAACTCCTCTTGGCAAAGCCGTCCTTAATTATTCTCCATTCCATCTTCACACGCGAAGCCATGTTGATCGACCTATTTGCACAGATTTCTGAGGTTGCACCTTTATTTGGGGGGTGGGGTTGAAGGGTGTTATTGCTGTGCCATTCTGCTCGTGCGCCGCTGTGGAAGCCATGGATAGACGGACAAAATAGATGTTATTGAGGCACGCCAACAGCAGAGGAATTTTTGAACTATGCACCAGATGAATGCGAAGAAGTTTGATTTGAGACTGTCAAAAGTTGCCACGATAGATAACTGGCCGGGCTTTTCCGCCTCTCAGTCTGCCTTACTCAGGTGCGACGAATGGACAGATTGGAGCAATTGAAGAAATTTTTGGGCTCATTACGAAAGGTGAAAGTGCAGCTTGTTTTTTACGTAATTGTGGTCGAAGGAATCATCGAAAAATAAGACTGTTTTTGACATCAAAAATATTGCTATGCTTGAGTGAAGTGCCGTCGACTCCCCTTTATTTACTACATCCCTATTTCCGGTGCATTTCCCCGCGAAGTCCGAGAAACTACCTCAGGCTTCAACCTTCATCGGCCGGTCGGTCTTTGGAGTCGGGCCAACACTAGAACAATCTTACCTTCTTTAGCAAGGAGAAACAGCCATTGAAGACGTATATATATCATCCTTCATATATTTTCCCTGAAGCTTCAAGCTGTTCTAATTCCCTGTTCATCCTTCTTGAAAGAGTCCACTAACTATGTCGAACCCCCAGCGACCTCAAGTAATGATTGTCGGAGGAGGCATCGTCGGTCTCTCCGCCTCACTCTTTCTATCAAGTCATGGCATCAAGTCTCTGTTGGTGGAGCGTCATACTGGAACCTCGATCCATCCACGAGCCCGCAGTGTAAATTCGCGAACAATGGAACTGTACCGTGAGCTTGGGATCGATGAAGCTATCCGTTCGGCCGGTGCTTCTCTCTCACGAAGCATGGGTATTTACAAAGGCTCGTCTCTCGTTTCAGTAATCGAGCCTCACAAGCGCAAGGAGAGGAATGGCCCGACAAAATTTCCATTTGAAAGTTTTGTCGAAAATATTGGTCCGGCAAGAGGAGCGTGGGCAACCCAAGACTTGATCGAACCTGTTCTGCTAGCAACAGCTCGCGAGAGAGGCGGCGATGTACGTTTTAACACTGAATGCATCGCCTTCAATCAAGACGACGAAGGCATCGAAGCAACGATTCGTGATCGCTCGGATGGCTCTAATTCTATCATTCATGCAGACTACATGATTGCAGCTGATGGAACCGGAAGTCACATACGCAATAAACTCGGCGTCCAGAAGACTGGGGTAGGCACATTAGGATATCTCCTGAATATCCTATTCGAAGCAGATTTGCGCGAGTTCGTCCAAGGTCGTGAATTCAGCATGTGTTTAATCGAAAACCCAGAAGTCCGTGGCCTATTTACATCCATCAACAACAACAATCGATGGGTCTTTCACTTGTCATATGATCCGAGCAAGGGCGAGAAGGTTGAAGATTTTTCACCTCAACGCTGCGAGGGGTTAGTGAAAATTGCACTTGGATTGCCTGACATAGAGGTTGAGATCAAGAGCATTCTTCCTTGGGAACCAACTGTGCGGGTTGCTGAGCAATTCCAACAAGGGAAAATCTTTCTTGCAGGAGATGCCGCTCATCAGATGCCACCATGGGCAGGACAGGGAGCAACTTCTGGTATTGCTGATGCTCATAATCTCGCTTGGAAGCTGGCAGCAGTTCTCAACGGACGTGCAACAGAGGCTCTGCTGGCGACGTATGATGCTGAAAGAGTTCCAATCGGGCGTCTTGTTTCGGAGGAGTCCGGCGCTGCTGCTGATGAGCATGGGATATTCTCCTTGAATAAAAACTTTCGAACCATATGGAATATAATTTGCCGAGTACCAAGGATTGCTGGATTTGGCTATCAGTACACTTCCCGAGGGATAATTACGACGGATATAATCCCTTTTCCATGGAGTCTGAGATGGCTGTTACATCCCCTCCAATGGATTTTGAAACTGGACGGAAAAGCAGGAACTAGAACTCCCCATCTCTGGGTCCAATATGAGGGGCAACGTATCTCAACACTTGATATACTAGGCAAAAGCTTCGTCTTGCTCGTTGGTGCAGACGGACATGCATGGTGTAAAAACGCCCTGAGTGTTTCTGCTGCTGTTGGAATTGACTTGGATGCATATCGGATTGGGCCTGTCGGGGATCTTGTGTGCTCTAAAGGAGAATGGGAATCCTTGGCAGGAATCTCGTCAACAGGAGCTTTGCTGGTTCGTCCTGATGGGTTTGTTGCTTGGAGGGCGTGGCAGCAGCCCCCTGATATCCATGAGAAGCTAATCAGTGTGCTGTTACAAGCTCTTTGTCGGTAATAAGGAAGTAAGAGCTTATTTGTACAATAGAGGAAGACATTCTGCTCCAAGAACTCGTGGTCGTTATTGGCCAAAACAGCAAAAGAAATGTAGTACCATATTATTTACCTTATTTTATGGTGATGGTCTTGCTGAGGTCTGTAGAGACTTTGTATCGTTCGGCTTTTATGTCCCTATCTTTTTACTCCGTGCGTTAGGTTGGCGCCTTAGGGGAATAAATTCTGTTCTCAGTGAACAATTCTAATTTTTAGCATGGTTATGAGAGAAATGTAAGCCCATAACTTCACCGCTACCCGTGTTATCCCTCGCCCTCCATTAAACCTGTCGATCATTCCTTCGTGGCCTTCAGCTTGACTTTCTTGATCCCAAAACTAGCAACAAACCCCAATGAAACTACTGTATAAAAGATCCACATATCGTTGAAAGAAGTCGTTAAACCTTCTCGGACAACTTTCTGTTGGTTATAGTTGATTCTAGAATTGGAAGTAGCCGTCGAAATTGCGTTTCCGGAACTCAGCGAGGAGATATAGCTTACCGGCAAATCTGCAGCAGAAATAATATTGGACTATCTCTAAACCTAGCTCTGAAATATGACCTGTCCGAAGCTCACACTCACTGTTTGGCTAAGAGTTTGGATAAATTGGAAGGCCGAAGTACCGGATGGCACATCTGTCTCGTCAATCTGAACGTGAATAGCGATCAAGGGTGCTTGGTAGGTAAGTCTGAGGGCGATTGCAATTAGAACTTCGATATAGATGATCAGTGGCCCGTCGGCATGCGGTTGGAGGCGTATAAAAAATCCAGTACTGAGCCTACTTGGATCAGCAGCTTGTATTTTCCAGTTTGCCTAACGATGTATCTAACGAAGATGGAGAACACTGCGAGGACAAGCGTGGTTGCGAGGAAGTAAACGCCGGTCATTATTGGAAATGCATTCAGAAATAACTGGAAATGGAGGGGGAGGAAGTATATGCACCCACTTGTAATGAAGGATCGTGATGAATGATTGCGGGTTTGCATATTTCTATTCGACGTCAACGACATGAAGGCCTAAAAGGATAAAGAGGCTTCTTACCCTCGTAAGACATATCTAAGTGGGTTTTTGTTTCGCGGGGATTGAAATCTTAAAAAAAGCAATTTGATTAGACTTTTGAATTAATTCTCTGATTCGCTAGAAAAGTCCCCTCTTTTTACTCACTTCACTTATAAAAACTTAATATATACATCTCCAGAGCCAACTAGTACTTTTCATTCAAGTCACTTCCTCGCTTCAACCTCGCCAAATCAACCCGACTCATTCTAGAATCCACCAATCATATTTGTCTAACCAACCCCACCAATATCAACCCTATATCTCCACCAATGAACCACTTTAGAATTTTAGCCACAACCCACAACACCCCCACCTTTGAATTCACACCAACTTGGTCACAAATATCAAAGACCACGACATTAAATTAAAATATCAGGACAGATGGCCGAGCTGGTTATGGCGCCAGGTTAAGGTTACCTTAACAACAATATCCTGGTCTCGAAAGGGGCGTGGGTTCGAGTCCCACTCTGTTCAAGAGATCAACTCATTGATAACAATGAAATAATTTTTTTTGGGGCAATCTTCTCTTTATTAATGACTAAGTGCAACTTAGGGACCAAAACAAGAATCGCAAGTAAGCTCTTATTTGTCGAGTAAGCCAGCTATTCTTTTAGCCCCTAGATATAGTAATTATTAGTGATCTACTATCTCACCTACCTACAACTACCTCTAGAGAGAGTTAGAACCTTTAATTAATTAAAGTAGATTAATAGATAATATAGTTTTAGGATATTAAAGCTTAGTAAGCCGTGCCTCTAATACAGTTATAGTATTAAAACTAAGAAATAAGTAAGAAAATAAGTATAATATATAGAGGTCTTGTAGGTTATATAACCTTTCGTCTGATCTAAGGAAGCCTTTATCTTCTATTATAAATTAATTAGGAATTAATTTGTTGGTACGACTTGGTTTGTGATAACTATCGTATATCGTACGTCTTGTAAAGAGGTTTTATTGATTCATTGTTGTTTCTTAAAAGAGGGGAAGTTGAAGCTCAAAAGCAAACATCTATAGGTGTAGAATGGTCACGTGTATAACGCAACCAGCCCAGTCAGGGTTGTAGCAACACTGGGCCTACCTTAAAGTGAGGGCAAACCAGTAATGCTAGGAGCTTCAATTACATAGCTCTGTACCCAAAAACACACTAAATAACATGTCTCAACATACTAAGCCATTTCTAAATGCTGTGAGCCAAAAACTAAGTGCCAAAACCAAGAAAACCAGAAATGTCCATTTTCATAGCTTACCACCTAAATCAGTACTGCGTATAATACCCTAGGATGCTGAGCCGTTTTTAGGTGCTGAGATTCTGGCGGTATTTTGAGAAAGGTAAGTTATAAATAAAGGTTCTCTGAGAATATTCGTTTCTCTGGGAGCATTTTGAGAATTGAATAAAAGTCGTAAATCATAAAAGAAGATTCGTAAATAAGAGAATGTGGAGTTTACGAATGCGAGGGGAGGAAGAAGGCTCTTTCGTAGAGAGTATTTGATGTGTATTTGCGAATGTAGGGTAATCTGAGGAGACTATTCGTGAAGTACTCTTGGGCGTGTTTTAGAACCTGTTGAAGTAACTACTCAAGGAAGAGAGTATACTGCCCCGACGGAGTCGCTGATATAGAATAACAATCTATAAAGTAGACTTTGGTTTTGCAAGGGAGAGAACAACACTAGCCCGACGGAGTCGCTGATACTAGTATAATAGTCTATTGCTTGACGTGTTTTCGAGGTTCTGAACAAAGGAATAAGGACTTAGTAGCGGGATCTGTGAGTTAGCGATGAGGTGACGATAGAACTGCTCTGACTGTCTACAAGAAAGAGAATGTACTGCTCGACGGAGTCGCTGATACTGTACAATAGTCTGTTGTCTGACAAGAGGCTCTTTTGAAGAGAGAAGTTGTTGATGAGGGAGGGTGGCGAATGTAGGGTAAAATGAGGCTATTCGCATTTGTTTACTTGCTTGAAATAGCTTAACAAAGAGATCAAGGCTTTGAGATATATCGAGGGGGTTGGTTCGATGAGGAGGAGGCTCACAACGTGAAGAAAGCAGTACTAGCCCGACGGGGTCACAGATACTAGTATGAGTCTAAAATCTCTTAGTCTTGAAGTCTCGAGGGTTCGTAAAGAGGTTGATAGTGCTAGACCGACGGAGTCGCAGGAGGCTCTTGTGCGAGGCTCTTGTGTGAGGCTCTGTGGATGTGGGGTATAAGGCTCTTTCGCAGAGTAAATCAGTGGACGTTTGTATGTAGCTAGTGGAAGCAAGTAGAGGCTATCCACGGAGGTGATGCTTGAAGGGCTCAACGAAGAGATCAAGGCTGAATCGAAGGATGACGGTTTCGATAAGAGGAAGAGGGGTTTGAGGGGGTGTAAGTGAGGACTCAACAGCGGAATCTGCGAGTTGGCGATGAGGAGAAGGAGACTAAGCAACTATTTTTAAAAGACTAGCAGCTCCCGCTGTAATCTAGTTCCTCTACAGCTCCCGCCGCTTTAGCATAGTTGAGATTTGTAGCTCTTTCGTTGAAGGAATCCACAGCAGGGTCTGTGGATTTGCAATGAGGAAGGAATACAGGGTCTGCAAATGCAGGGTAATCTGAGGCTATTTGTAGAGGCAAACCACATGTTAAGTAAATGCTGGGTCTGCGAATGCGAGAGGAGGAAGGAGGCTCTTTCGTAGAGAGGCAGTATTGTCGTTGTTGTAAGTTCGTGAATGTAGGGTAAAATGAGGCTATCTGTGTTTGTTTGCTTGAAATAGCTCAGCGAAGAGATCAAGACTTTGAATTGCGCTTGTTTATAGAGCCTGGCTAAAGTAACTAAGGTGCTCTGCTTGTCTGTAAAAGGTACAACCTGTCGTGATCCTTCTACCTTCTCGATTCCAATAGCCTAACTAGGGGATCTTAGTCGAGGTAGTAGTTATTCTACAGTCCACTGCAAAATAGTACTCTCAAGTAGTTACCTAGCTGATCTGCGAGTGCGTGTGAGAGCACTGATCAGTGTTAGTACGACTTGGTTTGTGATAACTATCATATATTGTACGTCTTGTAAAGAGGTTTTATTGATTTATTGTTGTTTCTTAAAAGAGGGGAAGTTGAAGCTCAAAAGCAAACATCCATAGGTGCAGAATGGCCACGTGTATAACGCAACCAGCCCAGTCAGGGTTGTAGCAACATAATTAATTCTAGTAGATGGAAATTACGAAGTTATTAGAGTTTATATAATATTAGAGTTTATAAGCTTCTATAAAGCGAGGCTTCTTCTATACCTCTAAGAAAAGGCAGAGATTAGTTCTATACTAAATCTAATACTTATTTACTCTTATATAAGATTTTATTTAACTTATTGCCTACTATCTACCTTATAATAGAATAAGAATTACTTCTATTTAAACTCTATCTATATATAGGAATTCTATTAAATAAAGAAGAATCTATCTTATCTACTACTCTACTAGAGAGAAGCTCTTTATATATATTATATAGTATACTAGAGTTATTATCTAGGATCTTATTATAATACTCTCTTTTACCTTTAAAAGAGAGTTCTTAGTAGTGTGTTTTTTTAAGAAGTCTATAAAGAGCTGTCTTAAGTTTATCTAGCTTACTAATATACCTATATCTAGTATTTATAAAGTCTTATAACCTAATTAAAGTAAGACCTTTCTCTTCTTAAGTCTTTAGCTTTCTTTCTTTTACTCTTAGAGCTAATCTAGCCTTCTTTATCTTCTTCTTAGTAGTTATAGTTTAATAGTAATAAGACTTTCTTATAATATACTTCTCTTTCTCTAAGTATTATAACTTATAATAGTAGAGAGTATTAATACTTACTAGTCTATTACTTCTTTTCTGTATTATATATAAAGTAGTCTAGTAGTCCTTGATATATATTAATCTAGTAGATTCGTATAGTGTTCTAAGCTGTCTTTGCTAATATATTATTCAAGAACCTTACTATATTAAATGTAGTTACTTCGTTCACAGCTTGTAATATAGGTTTTCTGTCTAAGTAGAGCATGTCGATGATAATAGAGTAGTTAAAATAATAGTTGTTCTTTAGAGTGAATTTAAATCGTTCTAGTAATTTTAAGTAGAGTTAACATTGCTTACAAAACATTATTAAATATCTGATTGTTTAATGATTTATATATTTATGTCTAGCTATATAGTACTCTTGCTAGTCTTTATATAGATAGATAACTAAATTATTAATATAGCTGTCTAAGTTTAACTTTAGTCAAGTAACTATAAGTAATAGCTTCTTCTATATAATGTAGTAGTATCTATAGATAACCTCACTTCTATATAATTAGTATAATCTTTTCCCCTTGAATTAAGACGTTCGCTAAGTTATCTAGCTTAACTTCTATTTTGTCTATGTTTTAAATATAATACAAGAATAGAGTGTTTATAGGTATAACATAAAAAGTAATTCGTCTAAGTAGTATATTAACATCTACTGTCTCTTGTACTACTGCTAACTCTTTTCTAAATCAAATACAATAGTCTCTAGCTTTTGTATAATCAAGCTTAACTCTTAGATTTAATTTCTAAAGAGCTAGGAATTATAGTTCTCCTGCTATTAATACTCTAGATACTTTACTGTCTAGTATAATCTCTTAAAAGATACCTAAAGAATAGCAATCCTTAAAGTAAAAGCTAACGTCTCTATAAGTTAAGTAAAGACATTCTCCTTAGTTATTATATATATATAGAACTAATTATTCAAGGCTAATATTGTTTTTAGCTTATTAACCTTGTCTAATTCTGTGAGATAGGTCTCTGTTTTATATAATAGATTCTTAATGTCTAATAACATTATCTATTATTGATTTTCATTGTTATCTAAGTCTCTTTAAAATCTATTAGAAATTATTAGAAGTCTTCTTTTAATATTATATTGTCTATTATAAAATATTTATATAACTTCTTCTGTTCTTCGTCTATATACTTTGTTAACTAGTATCTTGATTGTTTATATATATAGTATTTCTTCTTTATATAGCTGTCTTGTCTTCTTATAAAACCACTGTTGTTCTATAAGAAGTTTCTGTTTTCTAGATCCCCTTAAGTATTTCTGAGTTTGTTAAAGTTGTCTTAGTAGCCTTCTTGAAAATTTCCTCTGTTATGTAATCCTTCTCTACCTCTAATGTTTACACGAGAAGTGAATTGTCCTTAGCCTCTATATACTTGATCTATCTAATATACTAATAGATTATCTTCCTTCGCCTCTTAGTAGAAAACTAACTAGTCTCTTAGTTCTCTCTCTTGTACAAACTGTCTAACTACTAAGTATAGTTTAGTATATATATCTTTAAATGTTAGAGCTAGTTTAAACATTACTATAAAACACTCTAGAACACTATTATAGGCGTTAAGTACTCGACTAATAAGCTATCAAAAAAATAGTAAGCCAAAAATAGTTTGAACCTCAAGTATAGTACTGAGAAAACTGTCAGTTGTAGAGTAAGCTAGTAACATTTGGGGGCTAAAATGCGAGTCTCGGGTAAGCCATCGACAGTTAAGTAAACTAGACATTACGTTTTCAACGCTACAAACCAGTATAGCACAAATATACTCATTTCGTATTCTAATCGCTAGTCAAATAACGCTATCAACACCTCTAACTATGTACAATCCCCCATCATAAACTGTACATCCGCTAATAGGTCTATAAAAACTACAATCTGTTCTCTCGCCAACATTCCGCTCAAAATAACTCGCCACAAGAATCCAACCAACTTCCTCTCATTCCCTCAGCAACACCAATCCCCCCTCCAACACCGACCCGCGAAAAACACCCTGTCTCTATTCCTCCTCAGACTTCACCAAAAACCAAGCCTTCCCATACCCATAATTCCTCTCCAGCCTCCTCCCAATCCACCTCGCATACTCAGCACTAACCTTCACGCCCAAAGCTCCCTCCTTCTTGACCCCTTGGTAATGCGGCTGATGAATCTGCATCCCTACGCCCTCCTCTTTCAGTGCAAAGTGCCAAAGGGTCGCATACTCATGCATAGGCATAAACTCAATCTCCTGCATAGCGGCCACAAATTCACTCCATATAAAGGAAGGCGGAGGTTGTTTATCCATTGGGTCGTGGAAGATGGCCGAGAAGACCTTGTATGAGGTTTTACTAACGTAGTAAATATCGTGGTCAGGTTCGGGTTCTGGTTTGGGTTTGGGTTTTTTGTTCAAGTTGTGGTATTTTTCGTCATAGGGGAGTCCCTCTAAGGTGTCGTGTTCAGAGGCGTATTCTTTTAAGGCCTCGAGACCACCGATTTTAGTCGCGAATTCTCTTAAGGCTTCAAAGACACCAAGAGATTCCTCTTTGGGTTCCGGCTTTGGATCAACTTCTAGAGAATCGAAAAGTGGATTTTTGGAGTAGGCGTTCAGGTACCCGTGTGGGTCCTGTGGAATTGTAAATGCAAACGTAGCTTCCTTAGTATCTATGCTGGTACCTTGGAACGATTCAGCGCCCAAGGTTTCCGTTGACGCATTTGAACTGACGTCTTCAGATTTAGATGCTATCGGACTCGATCCCAGTTCCTCTCTGTGTGATCGTTGGGCCTTGATGGCCTTTTCAACCTTGGATCTTATTGCTTGCCATTCTTCGGATTCTCTGCTACGAAGAACCCTAGAACCTTGATTACGCTCGGGACTGTGATCCTCCTGTGACTTTTTGGGTCCCGTGTTCTCGCTTGATTGTTGATATGCGGTAACGGCTGTTCCAACCCTGGATCTTATCGTTTGAAGAATTTCGGCCTCAGAACGATTCTGCTCTACGGCTTCTCTAACCCTGGATCTTATCGCTTTAAGAAGTCCGGCCTCGGAACCTTGGTTCTGCTCCGGGCTTTGACCCTGTTGTGCCTCTTTGGGTTCTGGTTCTTGGCTTGGTGATCTTACTGCTTGGACCTCAGGATTTGGATTCTGCTCCGGGCTTTGATCCTGTTGTAACTCTCCGGATTCTGGTTCTTCGCCTGGTGATCTTTCCGCTTGAAGAATTTCAGCCCCGGAGCTTTCATTCTGTTCGAGGCGTTGATCCCGTTGTAACCCTTTGGGTTCTAGTTGTTCTAGTTCCTCGCTTGATGGTCTTATCGCTTGAATAAGTTCGGCCTCAGAATTTTCATTCTGCTCCGGGCTCTGATCCCGTCGTGACTCTTCGGGTGCTGTTTGTTCGCTTGGTGGTTTTGGTATCGCCGGCCACTTGATCTCTGGAATCTTGACGCCTCTCCGCACTCCGATCAAATTCCATGGAATCGCTACAAAAACTTGTCTTCTTGCCAATTTCCGGTCGTCAACCTGTACCAACTCCCCCGTAGCAGATTCATCCGCGCCCTGGATTACATCCTGACTCTCAGCCTCAGAGGCTATCAGACCACTTTGAAGAAATTGCATTTCAACGCAGCTTCCAGGGGCTCCTGAAACACCAGCGCTGATATTTGAATCTTCGCGAATCTCGAAATCTGCCGTCTCGCTTGCCATGAGATTTCCCTTAGCAAAATCTTCCATATCCAGGAATGTATCCTGATTCTCGGCTTCAGAGATTATGAAAGCATAAGTCTCTTCATCTGTTAAGCCAGCAAGTTCTTCCTTAAGGTCATCAACATTACAATGCCTCCAACGCCAGGCCCAACTCACAGTAGCAATGTCTGCCCTGATTGCTTCCCAGTATGCCGTCCCCAGCTCTGGTGTGTCTTGGGTAGTAACCAAAAAATTGATCGGAGGCTTTCCTCCGCTCAAATGTATGACATAAATGTGGCCATCCCCAGAGGGAGTAGCAATTTTTTGAATCGGGAAAATAATATCCGGGATTGCCTCGAGATCGAGCTCACTCTGCGCTGCTGCGAAGTTTTCAAGGGATTTATTAGCCTCTTCATATGCAAGAATTGCTTCTTCTTGTACTGCGGGCACACTTGCAGCAAGTGCCAGCTTTGGATTTTCTGGGGAAACTGTTGTATTTGTCGAGAAAGCTGTCGGAGCCGATTCTTCATCCAAGATTCCATTGGATTTTTGGCTTTCCCCAGAGAGAGATTGAGATCTACTGCTATCGTCTTGAGAGGTTGGCTCTGATTTAGGAACAGGGGATCCTTCATTTACTCCAGCGTCCGTAGAAGCACTGTCTAGCCAGGATACATCTCCGTCATCCTCAACCTGTTTGTACTCAATATGGCGCCAAGTCGGTGCTTCATGCCAACCACTGTCTCCAATTGCATCGTCCCATCTCGCGTCTCCGTAATCTTCTAGATGTTGGGTTTGGGCATATCTTTCAGCGGCGGCTTCGAGGGGATCATATGAATCAAGAGGGCTTTCAGGCATAAACCTCGACTTTTTTATCGCGCCTGATTCGGACTCCCTTCTTCCTATGCCGTGGAAAACCTTTCTGTCGAAGATAGAATACCAATATGCGATAACTTTGTCGTTGGGGAATCGTTCCGAATCCAGTCTTGCTCGTCCAAACTTGGGCCAGGGAGACGATTCGTACTTCGCCCAGGCGTCAGAAGCATGGTGTGCAGCCACCCTTTTAGACCACCAGTGCTCGGGGTCGGTATGCTCATTTTCTTCAAAAAACCCACGAGCAAGAGTGATCTCAGTGTCAACATCGTCATTGGGTTCATCGCCGGCTTGTAACCGAGGTCGGCCTCGCTGGGACTCGTCCTGAATCGGAATATCCGGTGACTGTCGTCGCTGACGTGCCCACCAGGCCCTTCTCTTATATTCCGAATCTGGAATCTGAAAACTCCTGAAATTGAGCGGTAGTTGATTTTCTATATTTCCTCCAGGGGGCCCAACAGCGTGAGTACAGTCAGTTCCAGCTTCATCATCAGGTTTCTTGCCAACCTGGGTCCAAGGCTGATCTAGCGGGGGCTTGTTTGAAATGAGCGCTTCCAGTGCAGGCCGCCGAGGACACACTTCTCTTCTAAACTCAGAGTCCGGGATTTCAGAGAAACTCTCTGAAGTTAGTGGAGCATCATCATAAATGGCACCACTCATCATGGAGGCGCAGCCAGGATGGAAAGTCTCGACTATGCATTCAAATGTCTCGTGTTCGGCCTCTCTTGCGGTATTGACGCTAGACTTGGTTTCAACTCGATTTTCTTGTTCATTGGGAGAATCCAGTGAGTCGTTGGCGGGAATATCACCGGAATATCTGGAGTGCCCAAGTCCCATATTCCATTTTCTGGAGGTTCGCGATTCTGGTTGCTTGGTCGATTCAACTTCCACGCCGTGAGTCTTGGCTTCATCCTCGTAGGCAGAGTCCAGAGCTTTGAATTGGGAAGAGGTATCTGTTGTGGTGGTCTCCGTTTCTATCTCACACTCTTTCTGATCATCAAACGCCATTTCTACCGCAGCCTCTGTTCCCTCCCTTTTGTTGTTGTCTGCTCCCACGGTGAGCTCTACTTTGGCTTCGGGGGCCGTGGTGTCCATAGGTGCGGTCTCGGTTTCCATTTTGAGCATCTTTGGTTCGTCATTGTCCAACTCCGGAAGAGGTTGGGCTGCGTGGCCTTCCGCTCGACCATTTGGGATTTTCTCAGAATCATGAACACATTCCAAATCCGAGGTCCTCTCAATAGGTTTCGAGTCTGAATCTGAAGTTTTGGCATTGTCGTCGACGAGGTCATTTTCGTTTCCTTGACTCGATTCACAACCAGCTGAAAATCGTTCCGTCACTCCAAGGTTGCCATCAAATTCGCCCTTTGGGATAGCTTTTGGATTCTTTGACTTTCTCTTTTTCCTGGGCAACTTCTCTTCACACAACTCCTTAATGAGCAACTCCTTGTCTACAAAATCTTTTTTCTCTGATTCTACCCAATCTGGCGTTTCTACACAGTAAACGTTAGTAATTAAAAGTGCTCATTGGAAAGGATGAGAATCAAGGTACTTAGTATGAGGCTAGAATCGAAAGTCAGCAACTCCCGCATTTCGTCTAACGGATACATCCCAGTTTTCTCCTTGTGTTCTTCGTCTGCCTTTTTCCAAAACTCTTCCAAGTTCTTCTCGGATTCTTGCATCCTCTTTGTGACCTCCAAAGTCCGTTTTTCGTTCGCAGGGTAATCGAATCGCCCTTTGATTGGAGTGCCAAGGGTAGCGAGGCGTGTGTAATGCCTGAATGTTTTTTTCGTCTTGGCGTAGGGCGCCAGCTTTTCGGTAGCAATCTTCGCGATTTCCACATCATCTTTACCGGTTAAAAAGGGTCTTTTCATACAAAAGGTTTGATGTTTTTCAACTTCCTTCTTGAACGATGCGATGAGTCCCAAGTCAGAGAACAATTTTTGTGAACACGCTGACATCCGAATATTTTCCATTGGGTGGAAAGCAAGCCCATATCCCATGTCTTCAACCATATTGGTATAACCGAAGGACATCAGGCTGTGAGTACTCAAAAGTCTGGTTAGCATCATGAAATTCGGCTCTACGCGAGGATTCATCATTGTCTTAGCCAAAGCGCCAATGGGCGGGGTCGGTATGTCGCGATCAAGGTTCGGTTTATCGCCCTTTTTTATTGGGCTCTCCTGAGGACCCAAGTACTCACGCCACGTCTTACGATAGTACGGAGAAACTAGGAGGGCACCCCACAGGTACCTAATCTGTTCAGTCGCTATCCCACTGGTCCTGTTGGAATAAAGCATCAGCAGGTACCTGTAATACTTATTGTGCGGGCCAAGAATACCTACAAATACTGAAAGATGTGCATTTCGTCGGCGCAATCTGGGGAGATTCCACTTATCCATGAGAGTGCATTACTATTTTTCTTTTCGCGATAATGTATGTGCAGGTATTGTTCATTCAATATGGTCCAGGCCACAAGTGTTTCGAATGCATGGGCAATGACTTCTCTTATAACGCGATTCCAGAATTTCGGAGTTCCTGTCTCAAGTATGTCTGGCTCATCGGGGAAACATATTCGCTCCCTCTGGTGTTCGCTCCATTCGAGGACTGTGGTCGCAAAGTAACCTGGATTCTCCCTCAAGTCCCAAATGTGATCTTCAGCAGCGCCTTTCCTGACAGCCATATAGTCCATGATCGTGTTGCTATTATATTTTGGAGTTGGCATAACTAATGGTCCCTCCCAGATGGTATTGGCGACGTCTGACCAGCGTGATTGCCGCAGAAAAAAGGGGATTCTCGCCTCTGGAAGGACAGGGGTGCTTGGGCTCGTCAAGACTTGGAGATCGTTCTGATTCAGGATCAATTGGCAACATCGGATGAGGAACTTCATGACACGGTCGTGTATTTTCATAGCCATCAGTGTTTCGCCGGCCGTTAAACCATATTGATGGAAAGTAGAAGTAGAAGGTATGATTGATCCATAGTTCATCTCGTTGCTATTGTCGATGCGGAACCCTTGGAGGTTTGGAATCAGCAACGCATTGATGGATCTCCCGACATGTGTTGCTTGGATGTTGAATTTATAAAAAAGGTCTGGGCCGCCCCGAGCTCGAGAATTTATCATCATCAGGAGAGCCTTCTTCGTCGACGTCAAAAACGTTTCGTTGATGTAAGGATATGTAAAGGCTGTTCCCCTCTTCGAGCTTTTTCCAAACAAAGTGTCTTCCGGGGTAAAGTTCATGGGTCCGCCGGCGTCTCTAACAACCGTGATGAAGCATGCTCTATCAGGTCGTTGAATTTCCGGCACCTCATGCCCCCATGCTGCTGATATTATTGCCAGGCGACGTTTGGTTGATTTCTTTTCCCACGCAGCGACGATCGCTGGTTCATGTCGTATGACAATATTGTGGAGTATCCTCCAGGTCTTGCCAATTTGCTCGCCAATGTCGTGATAAAGGAATGCATTTTCCGCCGGTGTTGGATTTGGAATTGGTGTTTCTGGTATATCTTCGTAGAAATGAGAAGGAAGGAAGTAGGGGAGAGACTTCGGAAGTTGCTGTAATGTTGTAAGCGACTCGTCATGGGCAGCTGCCATGATGTTCGAGGATAAGGATGACGATTAACTTGGGATTTCAAAAATAAACGAATGGATGGTAGAATAAATGAATATGTTGTTTGGATAAAGTGTTGGGGTGCTGGAGGCTGAGCGTGAGGATTTGATGCCGTCCCATTTCTAAATTTGGAAGGAACTACCTGTCGAGCAGGAACCGCACCTACCCCAAGGCTTCAGGAACGCAACAATCCTAGACCGTGAGCCAGAACTCATTTTCCAATAAATTCTGATTTGCAAGTACGATGGATTCGGAGCTCCACAAATAAGTGCAACCAATTTTTGCGTTTCGGGAGGCCCCAGAGTATTCTAAATTTTGTGCTGCCGCTCTCTAATTTTGTAAATATGTTAACGGCGGACAAGGAATCAAATTCTTCAATAAATTCAGTGCTTTACTCACCATTCACGAAATGGACCAATCAGATCATCAAAAAGGCCAACCAACCTAGATTTTCGTCAACAATTCAAACTTATCAAGTAATTTGCAGAATGAAAATACTACTGTGAAGTAAGAAAATACCCACCCATTCCTTGCCTTTTCATCTCCTCCTAAGTCGTTTTCAAAACTTCTTCGCCTTACCTCTCTACAACTACGAGAATCAAGACTCTGCACTTCGCCTACTGTCATACTTCTCGTCTAACTTCTACGCAAATCTTCCATCCAAATCATCCAAACCTCAATACCTGGCATCCTCGATAAAGTCCCTCTCCGTTTCCGATCGGTCAAAGACCCAGAAACACCCCAAAAATCCAACCTAGCATATCCAAAAACCAGTACCACAATCTAATGTTAAAACACACTCAGTACTCACCAAGTCCAATATACTGCCCAAATCCTCGAATAATTAGTACAAAGCATACCATCTCAAATCTTCAAAGCAAGGAAGCCTTCTCTTGTGTGCTCTTGGCCTGTGTAAACACCATCCAAACTTCACAACCAAGTAACAAGTTCCCATATTCCATCCCCTTCCCAAAACAACCTCCAATCTCAATCTAAATCGTTAAGTAACAACCCCAAAGGGCCAAAGGGGGTCCAAAGCACAGGGCATACCTCAACTCACACAAACACACACACGCACACACAAACAAGCACAAACAAAAAAATGGTATTCGCATTCAACAACAACATCTCATCATCCCTTCAAAAAATCCCAGTAGTACCTCCAAAACCTTCCCACAGAAAAAACCTACGCAGCGCCATAAACGCCTCTATATCCCATCCATACACCATATCTACTAAATCAAACTCTCATAAGCATCCAGCCCCGATTTCCTTGGTGCAGGTTCTGGCTTCGCAAAACTCGACTGCTGTGCCCCAAAAGAAGGTGGCGGTGGAAACGAACTTTTATTTTGCTGTGCTCCGTAGGAATTCGCCCCAGGTGGTGGTGGTAACGAGAATGAAGAAGGGGAGCTCAAAGTAGGTCTCTGTTGGTTCATGGACATGTTTGACATGGAGTTACCCAGATTTCCAATGGATGAGGTCATGTTTGTTTGTGAGGTGGTGTTGCTCGCCCAGGGGTTTGATGCTGCGGCTCCCCAATTTACAGTGGTTGGTGGAGCTTGGAAGGTACTCGGTGGTTTGGGTTGGTTGTAAGTATTCGTTGAGGGTTGTAGAGGTGCGCTGAAATTGTTCTGAGGCTGGAGGGGTTGTGAAAATTGAGTTGAGGTGGGTGTGAGAGCATCGAATCGGGATAAATCTGGGGTAATGGTTCGTGAAGCAGGACCAGGCTGTGGTTGAAGACTGCTCATGGAATTTCCAGAAAACGAGGTGTTCGTAGTTGGACTGGGGGTTGACCAGGAGAAAGCCGCTGCTTTGGACTGTGCTGGAGCTGGGGACGTTGCGGATGCGCTTGGTGGACCAGCTTCCCAGCCGGAATCTAGTGGATTTGGTGATCCAATTGTTGCATTGTTTCCTTTTACAAGGCGTTCAAAGTCAATCTCACCGCCATCAGAAGCACCGTTGCTTGACGAAAATGCATTTGGTGCACCAAATGACATGAAGTCGTCACTTCGCTGAGCAGAATTGCCGTTCGTGCCTGCAAGTTCCTGGAGCTTCTTTGTCTGTTCGGCTTCAACCCTGCTTGAGAGGCTCTTAATGAGTTCAAGAAATGCTTGGAACTGCTTCAAGTCCAGTAAAGGCCCTAGACTCATATTCCACAGGATAGGCAATATGTCCATTGCCACAAACTCTGCATCTGCGACACCCCCTACCTGTCGAAGTACATTAAGTGATGCCATTGCCACGGCTGGTTCTTTGGTTTTGATTGCTCTGATGAGCGGTACAATCTTCTCCTGCATTGTATATTTGTCCAACGCTGTAGACGAACTCTTTTTACTAGCTGTTGGATTCATGATCCCATCCAAGCCATCATTGCTCGATGCCGGGTCGTTGGACCCTCCGCAGAGAATAACAAACGCCTCCAGTCCTCGGACTTTGATACCCAAACTGCTTGTCTTGGTGAAGACAGAGGCAATAACAGGGAAAAGCTCGTTCTTGATAGTCGAGAAATCAAGAACCGGGAGTACTACCGGCAGACTCCTCAACGCAGCGTCGACAATTGTATGAGTAGGCGACTCGATTGCCAGGTGTATAATAGGGAGAATGTCTACAGAATGAGTAAAAATTACATGCCGAAGATGTAGAGAACTTACTATCTTTAAATTCTTTGCCCGAGCAGTTTCCGGAAATCTCTTTGATATGTTCTAGCAGCACCATCAAACCAGCTTCCTTGGCTGGATCACGCTCAGCGGGTCCCTTGGCAGTGGTAGTACTTGGTGGTATAAATATCTCTTTCAATCTTGGCATGATTTTCTCAGTAAATGGACGACGCCCAGATGGTAACAGCTCAATAATCTTGAAAATATTCTGTAATATCAGAGACAAAAGCTCTCGGTCTTTCATTTCTTCTAACAATGCCGGGAGAAGTTTTTTATCCAGCACAGATCTTGGAAATGAAGGTAGAACTCTGGAAAGGCCACGCATAAATTGCGCCTTTTCAGTCGGAGTTTTGGCTGGCAGCGCATCCAAGAACCGAATTGTGGACATCAATATATTGTCAAAGTAAGCACTTTCTTGAAATTCCTTCGCAGTCATTCGTTGTGCGGGCCGTCTGGTTATGAGACGAGGTAATACCGAAGAAGTCAAGTCTTTGGGGATGGGACGAGATGAGAGAAAGCTATTGCTAGCTGATGGGATTGTGGATTGGGAAGTGAACAGTCTTCGATAAGTTGATATGCTAGCGTTGGTTTGCAAAGGGGAAGTATGGGGAGAGTTGTAAAGGGCAATAATCAATAACCCCATAGAAAACATGTCTGCTGCAACGTTCAGATTCGAATCTAGAACGAAATCTGGAGAGCAATAATCGAGGTTTAATTGTACGGATCGGGGAAGTCGCGGGTCAGCATTCAGGATCTCGGAAAGGTTTATGGGCTGCACAGAGGTGGGTTTCGTGGAGTTATCGGGAGGACTCGAGAAGGCAAGTCCACTGATCTTCCAGTCCGACTAGAATTTATCAGCCAACATCAATTATTCTTGCTCTGGGGAATCAAACCTTGGCATTCACAAAAATGGCATCCGGGGTCAGATTTCCGTGTACCAAGCCTGCATTATCATGGAGGAATTCCAAAGCCTTGCTGACTTGGAGTAGCCCCTTTTGTATTTCCAATTCATCAATATCGATCTCTCGCCGCCGCCGACCTCCTTCTGAGTCTTCAGTCACATATCGACTCGATCGCGCACCCGCTCCTCTCTCATGTTCATCCTTTTCTTGTAGTAAGCCCGATAAGGAGGCCGTCACCGTTTCTGTCGCATATTGCAAACCACCATTTCTCGTTTCTTCCACAGGTTCGACGAGTTCCAAGATATTGGGATGGCGCAGTCTTGCCAGAGAGGAAGCCTCCTTTTTCAGCCGTTCTACAACCTCCTCAATGGATTTCTTTATTGAGGTCGCGCTCGATCGACCCAGGGAACCAGAATGCGAGTCCAATGACTTGCGATCCAGGACAAAAATCGAAACTGATTTCCCTGTAGATTTCTTCTTTCCATCAAATATCTTCCATGGGCCGGACGTGGAGGTCGGGGTGGAGGAGATGGTGTAATTAGAATTAATATTCGAGGAAAACGACTTCAGCGCCGAGCTGAACATTTTGGCCACCTGTCAATCTGCCTCCTCGGAAATCGTCGTCGATCTTGTGGCATGGAAACTCAATATGCTGCTTTGTCTGCGGTTTCGCGGTGTTGGCGAATTCAAGAAGAAAGAGGTTGGGGGATTGAAGTTTGGATTGGAGGACTGTCCAACAAGTAAGTGAAGGTGTCCCAAATTGATAATGAACTGATTGGTTGGTGGTGGCAGAAGGATTCGGGCTGACCCAGAGCCTCGCGAGGCTGCCAAGTCCGCTACTAGCCTCCTCCAAACGATAATGGTTGCAGGCGGGCCGATGTCGGAAGATGGGTACAAAAATAATAGAGTATCCAAGACGCCCTTCGAGTCACACATCCTCTGCCCTTACTCTCTATTTCTACAGTCCAATTGACTCCGTAATCCCCTTCAATTGGATTCCTACTCTCCCCTCTTCAATTGCTGCAGGCACAATTGTCATAATGCTTCGTCAATTCCGGCCGCAAAGCTCGCTCCTCAAGCACTCCACCAAGACTCTTCTGGCAGCATGGCAAGAACCCTCACGGTCATACAGCATCCACGCCAATGCAGCTTCGGCGGCTAAGGTCCAGGATATTGATCCCTCCAAATTATCTGTCTCCAAGACGACAACACCCAAAGAGCTCATTCCTGCGAATGAATTGGTCTTTGGACGCTCATTTACAGGTTGGTCCCACTCTTGGAGCCCGTAGTCATTCATTCACATAGCTAACCAATTGCCCCAACAGATCATATGCTGAGCATTGAATGGACGGCATCAGAAGGCTGGCTTGCCCCCCGAATCACTCCCTACCAAAATCTCTCTCTCGACCCCGCCAGTTGCGTGTTCCACTATGCATTCGAATGTTTTGAGGGAATGAAGGCCTATAAGGATAGCAATGGCAAAGTGCGACTATTCAGACCAACCAAGAACATGGAGAGAATGAACAAATCGTCTGCGAGAATTGCTTTGCCTACCTTTGATCAAGCAGCTATGATCAACCTCATCGCCCAATTTGCGGCAATGGAAGAGCGATTTATCCCCTCCACAAAAGGTTACTCGTTATACCTCAGACCAACAATGATTGGAACACAAAAGACACTTGGCGTTGGACCACCTGGATCTGCACTTCTCTATGTTATCGCTTCCCCAGTTGGACCATACTACCCTACCGGTTTCAAGGCCATCTCCCTCGAAGCCACCAACTATGCCGTACGAGCATGGCCAGGAGGTGTTGGTGATAAGAAGCTCGGTGCCAACTACGCCCCATGTATCCTTCCACAACTCGAGGCCGCCAAGCGAGGATTCCACCAGAACCTTTGGCTCTTTGGTGAGGAGGAATTCGTGACCGAGGTGGGAACCATGAACATGTTTGCTGCCATCAAGAACAAGGAAACTGGACAAAAGGAACTCCTCACCGCTCCTCTCGATGGCACAATTCTCGAGGGAGTAACCCGAGACTGCGTTCTTTCTCTCGCAAAAGAGAAGCTCGTACCAGAAGGATGGAAAGTAATCGAGCGTAAATTCACAATGAAGGAAATGTCCGAAGCAGCAAAGGAAGGGAGATTAATTGAAGCATTCGGAGCAGGAACCGCTGCCATCGTCAGCCCTATCCGAAATATCAGCTGGAAGGGAGAGATTGTTGACTGTGGACTGAAACCGGAAGTGGAGGCCGGAGAAATTGCATTGAACATGAAGAACTGGATCGAGGCACGACAATACGGTGACGAGGAGCACGACTGGAGTTACACTGTACCTGAGTAAGCATGAACTCAAAAGTTACAAAAGCTGGTGTTATATTTCCGACAGAACGCTACATTTCTTAAATCTGGGCGGGCGATCCAAAAAATGAATCTGGTGGGGTTGCAAGGCGCTGAATGTATTGTAAGATACCAACATAGAGGGCGATTATCTTGAGGGAACCGGAGTTTTTGATGTTTCTGACAATATACATGGCTACATACTCGGTTTTTTACTCCTGCCCTCTCTGGCCTCTTTGAAATTTGCGTGTCTCGATATATCCCACCACAACTCTTCTTCTCCAACCACGTGATTTATTTCGTCACTGTACATCCACATTGCACAATATCTAGTGGTGGATATCTGACATACTCCTTTCGCGAGGCGATAGGGGCAAGAGGGTTGGAAAAGTGGGAGCTCATACACACATGGTGCCATGGTCCAAGAATACAGTTTTTGTTTCCTCCTTGCGATGGAATCTTTCTTGCCGTTCCCTTACACAAAACTTCAAAGATGTCCACCCCAACCCTCAACATCGCCATCTGCGGTGCCGGAATCGCCGGTCTCACAGCAGCCATAGCCCTCCTCAAACACCCTCTCATCTCAGTCCAGATCTACGAACAAGCGACTGAACTGAAAGAAATTGGTGCAAGTATTGCGCTTGGTCCAAATGGACTTCGAACTCTTGAACGAATGGGTTTGGAAAATGCTATCAGTGATGAAGTGGCTTATCGTGGGCCTTCGAATATTCCGATGATTTATAGACATTGGAGGACGAATGAGGTGCTGGATCAGGATTTTCATGAAAATGTTACGGAGCATAAGCATCAAACTGCACGGTATTTGAGGGCTCATCTTCAGGAGGCTTTATTGGAGGGTGTTCCGAGGGAGAGGATTCATTTGGGGAAACGGTTTAAGGCTGTTGAAATTAAAGATGAGGGAGTTGCTATTAGTTTTGATGATGGATCAGTGGTGGAAGCGGATGTGTTCCTGGGAGCTGATGGTTTGAGATCTGTGAGTTACTCCTCCATTTTATGGAAAACGAAACCTGACTTATCGCTTTTCAGGGTGTTCGCCAATTCTTTGTCCCCGAGTTAAAGCTGAAATGGGGAGGTTTGACGGCATTACGTGCAGTCTTCGATTATGATCTCGTGAAAGATATCCCAGATTTGCCCCTGGATTCTATACATTGGTGGGGTCCAAACAAATCTTTCTTTGCATCGAGACTGGGACGGAATAAGTACACTGTAGTCGGCAGTCTCAACGTCAACCCTGATGAACCGAATCCTTTCAACGATGTTACCTGGGATCAAGAGGCGAACGTGAAGTTATTTCGAGATTTATACGCCGTAAGCAAACTATATTCTTCTGTATAAACTCGTCATCTGACACAGGCCAGGACTGGAACCCGGTTGTCAAGGCTCTTGTAGACGTCACACCGGACATTCGGTATTACCCCAATCTCTCGATAGCCGGTCCGTTAGACAGCTGGGCCTTTGAGGATCGAGTAACCTTGATCGGAGATGCAGCTCATGCTCATGGTGGTGCATATGCGACCGGAGGATCTCTAGCCATTGATGACGCCTACGCATTCTCACTTGCTATATCGCATGTCTTTCCTCCAGCTGCAACCCGGGAGCCAACACATGTAGAAATTAGACAAGCATTGAGACTCTATGAAGCAACGAGAAAGCCTCATGCTCATAAGCTGTTGGAGATTGTACATCAGGGGAACAAGAAGAAAGCTGAGGCTGTTGGGAAGCCGGTTACTGATGAGACTTTGCGGAAGATGGCTGTGGAGAGACCGGATACTATTTGGCTTACTGAGCATGATGTTACTGCTGCTTTTCAAAAGCTATTGAAGAGCGGAACGGAGGCGAGAGATGGTGAAATCTTGCCACGACTATGAGGGTTAGCTTGCAACTGTCCAGCACGCAGACCGCTATTGTTTCTTCTTAGTTTTCTCCGAAGCCTCTCACCGAGTTCCTAGGACCACACCCTCTAAGATTAAAGGAAATTCTAGCTACTAGGAGATCGATTGTGGCAAAAAGATTTAAAGATTTTGAGGTCCGGGGTTTTGAACGAAGGTGTCAAAGCGTCAAGCCTCAGAACTTTTTCCCGGTGCTATCTCTTAGCCGAGTTAACCTTTCGTGAAGTACACAAGCAGTTCAGAGGATTATAAAGATCACCTCTTCGAGGCTCCTAGATGTAATACTTCCATTCCTTCCACTTCAAAATCCGTGGTGCTTTCACCGTAAAACACCTTTATCAATCCTCCTTTCAAAATTTAGTAACATATCGAGAAATTGGGGTTGGGGTTCCTTCAACATTTAGGCACTCTATTTTACGGGAAACTCTTTTGGTCGGAATCTTTTCCCGGGATCATCAGATAAATTTAGTTGTTCAACAATCAAACTTTCGTCATGTTGTCAAACTTTTTGATCTTCGGAAGCGGCCATACTGTACAGTAGGGTACCAGAAGTTTCCGCCGACCACTCTTTTTTACACCCAAAACCGTCGAAAATCGTCTTATTTAAAATAGTACTACAAAGTAAGCGTTCATTGTTCTTTCATCAATTCTGAGAGAATCGTGTCAGATTTAAGATATCTAAACTTTGTACTCTTAGCTTAAGCACTTAGGTAGCTAGTCCTAGTTTTATCTAGCTTAGTACTAGAGTAAGGAAAAAATCCTAGATTTTAAGCGATTTTAGGTGTAAAACCGATGTTTTCCCGACTCTTGGAAGTTTAGCCCCCTCCTAACTTAGAATATAGTGCCCTTTTAGTAGATATATTATAGAGAACTACTATTGAAATATTCGAAATGTTCTAAATAGAGATTACTAGAACTATCTATATATAATTTTGATAAATAAAAGAGTATTCTTAACATGAGTTTTAGTGTAAAACAAGGGGTGGGCGGAAACTCCTGGTACCCCACTGTAACTGGAGCAAGAATTTGCTTAATTTGTGTCATTGTGCACTCTTTAGTGAGCTGATATCAATCAAATTTATTGTCCTAGAAGCTCTAGAATAATTGACAGGATTATTTATAGTAGCTTAAGCTAGTCTACAGGAAAAAATTCCAATCCCCTGAATTGCTCTTGTAATTCTCATTTTTGGATTTAATTCCCGCGAGCTTGTTGGATATTTTTGTTGATTGAATGATGGTTTGGATTCAGGTATTTGTAACTTTTCAATACCTGAAGTCGCTTCTGGTAATTTAAATTATTGTCCTAGATAATTGGAAGAGTACAATATTGTTGGGCAAGAAAATAAAAGACGACTTGACCTCTCACTACAAGGAAAACCCGGCCCAATCTCAATAAACTCCCACCGACTTTCGGCGCATCCGTCTCCATCTCACTAAATTGGGAAGAAGTACTCCGGGGTTCAGACGAGATACTCCTCACTGCTCCCTTTTTTGTAGCGTCAAGCTTAGAACTTGCTTATAGTTCAATTTGGTGAATAGGAGTTACTTACCAACATGCCCCCTATAAAGACGAGGAGTTGTTACCCACTCATTCCAGGTATCTCACTCAAGCCTATGTGAGGGCTAGGATGTTGGTAGAGATTTATGCTACAAGACTACTCTTTTTAGTAGTAAGTAATTCTTATCTTCAATGCACTGATGGACGTGTAGATAACATACAGAAAGGATTAGATAGATATCTGCTAAGTGCCAGGATATGTAGAGAAAGATAAAATTTAAATCCTCATGGAAATAATTCAAAAGTTGATGGTAAGATGTTTGGCTCCCAATAAACCCCAAAGCCCCAAGTCTCTCTCTACTTCCCTAAATTCCAAAGAGAGGTGTTCAAAATAATGAAATCAATGCCCCTCATCCACCCCGCCTTCAAATCAGAAATGGCCACCCACCCACTCACAATCCCGTCCAAGGCCACTCACAGTCAACCGCAGTATACTTCCATACTCTAGATGAGCTATCCAAAGTATTGAGTAGAGAATCGAACTACTCGGGATAGCCACAGATGTGCCGTGAAACGCAAGTTAACGTTGACAATCCTATCTGCTTTCCATATATACCCTCTCTATATAACGCCTTCCCTGTGGTACGTCGTCCGTGCCGCTCGCGCTCATCATTCCGAACTAGCTGAATTAGACTCCAAAAGTCATTGGGCTGCATCAATTCTGGATTGAGCAACTACTTATGGTTAGTAGATAACCTTGGAAGTTACACGCAATATTGAAGCACGTAGGTACCTACCTATGGTTGATTTGAGATCATTAGGGAGTGTCTCCCAAGATTTCCAAACACCAGTATCGAACCAAAGCGTTGGATCGGATGTTGGAGATCCAAATACCCATTTGTTGATCGTCCCTTGCCATACAACTGTAGAGTCGGAAGAGTTGTTTTCTCTTAGGTCTGTTGGCGGTGGAGGCTGGGGTCGTTTGGCAACTCTTGTTCTCCTTAGCTTCGAGTACTTCTCCGCAATAAAAACCATCTTCGTGCAGCCGTGATGATTCGGATTTTTGATACGTTTTTCTTCGTGGGTGCTGCAGGCTTCAGCTGGTGACAACAAGGCTGAATCAACCCTAAAAACGTGACTGTATGCACACCTGTAAAAGGCTACCGTGACTCCATCTTCACCTTCATAAAATGGCAACTACCGTCCTTCCACTTCATAACTTACCAACCCGTGGCTCCAACATTTCTCCTCCTGATAATAGAGCTCATATTCCTCCGGTGTCAAGCAATAATGGCTCTACTCATGAGGATCAAGATGACCGGCCATGGAAATATATTGGTTATCGCATCTTCTCGCACTGGACAGGATCCGAGCCCAATTTCCTCGCAATTCGACAATTCTCAGCACTACATGCTCGAATTCTGCTAGCGTTGCAAGACGACATCAGTGTCCTCGAGGAACAGCTTGACTTGATAGATCGAAGTTATTCGCTGCCAGGGTCAGAAGACTACGACAACGGCTCTTTCCGTCGTGATACTTGCACCGATAGAAAATTCCTATTGGAAAAGATACATCTTGCGCTGAAAAAGTACGGTTAGTAGTGAACCCTACTTTTATTTTGGGAAACTATCATTGGATTTTTAATGACTATGTTAGATAAATTCGCAAACGGGTATCGAAGTCTCTCAAATCAACCAGCAGTGCCTACCGATAACATCAAGAGCATCAGATCCTGGATTGAGGGCAACTCCGGCGCAATTGCAGATGAAGAAACAGGTTTTCTTAATCATGAGGACGATCTGATCAGTCTTCGTCCTCGAACAAGATCTCCCCTCTATAGACTTTTATGTAGGTGCATGTATCGTCTGGGAGTTTTCCCACATATCATCCGACGAGAACCTTCCGAGAAGCTCGCCGCCAATACCCATACGATATTGTATAATGATTCAAAAATGGAGATTGTTTCTCACGTTATCATTGGCATGGTGGGGTTATCAATGTTCATCGTGCCTTTTTGGTTGTTGAATTCGATTGATTCTACGCCTTCAAAATTGGGACTCATCACAGGATTTGTGGTTTTTTTCTACTTGGTTCTTGCACTTGGGACAATGGCAAAACCTTATGAGAGTCTTGCAGCGGCTGCCGCGTGAGTTTGCTCCTTTAGCATCTGAAAGACAAATGCTGATTAATGGATTTTAGGTACTCGGCTGTATTGATGGTGTTTTTGCAAGTCAACTCAAATGTTGGTAGGGGGGCTTGAGAGTGATTGCAAGGATGAAATGGAATGGGACTTAGAACGAGTAAACTAAGGGTTACGAAGGAAAAATTTTAGTTATAATTTTCTCCGCAGGGTATTCGTGGAACTCACTGGGATCGAAGAGTAATTGTTCCAGATTCTTCCAGAGAAGCAACAACTCGGTCAACAAACGCTTTCCCTCATATCTCAAACTCGTCTACCGAAGTCACACGAGGGAAGTTTTGTACAGAGGTGTCGAAGAACTCTCAATATTGAAGATAAACTCTTCCCAAAAGAAATGTGTGAAAACTTTTGAGAAATTCTAAGCAGAAACAAAACAACAGAATAGACAGAAACGCGAAAACACGTGATCCATGTGCAGGAAGCAGGCCATGGTGACACAATAAAAGCGGCAGTGGATTCTTCAACAATTGGCAAGTGGTTGAAATACTTGTTCGAAGGTTTCAAAGTAAAATGCGCGCATGACCCCTAGAACAATTGCTCAAATCTTTGTAGCAACCTCGATCAACGAAGCAAGTCCTTACTGGGAAAGGCACATGGGTTCTTTCAGGGGGAGATAGAGTGCGGCAACAATAACCAATTTTAGGTAGAAAATACAATACATGAACAACCCAACCAAGAAAAATGAGAACAACAAGCCAAAGAAAGGTTGAAGAGAGAAAATTGCATTTAGTCTGCATTCTGACTGTTTAACTTTTTATTGGAGTTGTAAGTTAGGGGCCGGGGGAAAGTCGGTTAATACTGCCCCTTACAGTAGCAAGTGACTTTGTACGGAGCGAGGTGACGACATTCATTCCGTACTGTCTCAATCCAATTCAGCTGTTAGAATCAACTAGACAGTGACGTATTTTTCAGCCTCAATCCTTCAGGTCAACAGTTTCTTTCACAATGTTTTCTTTCTCAAAACACGCAAGTTCAATTTGAATGTCGCATCTCCTTTCTTACCTGCGCGTCAGCAGAAACATTCTCTCCTCAACAAAACTTCATTCACATCAATTCCAACGACCATTTTCTATCACAATGCCTCCTAAGCGCAAGAGATCGACGATTAATCCTTCTGCGGCTTCGAAAAATGAGTCGACCCCGGCTTTGGCAAGGAGGACTTCAACTCGCGCAAAGAAAGCCAAGATAACGATGAACCCAGATCAAAATCCTGATATTGTTGATGGAAAGGCAGCCTTACGAGCGAGTCCAGATGCCGACGAGAAAGGAGAGTCTCTTGACGTGGACAAGGTCATCCCACCCAGGCAACCAGTCATACCCCAGGAAGCGAAGGGAAATGCGACAAAACTGGTACTAGCGAAAGAAGAAGATAGCGATTCGTCCCTTTCAGATGTACCATCGCAAATACCCACGCTAGCAAGTAAGAAACCTCGAAAAATACCGACCAAAAGCTCAGTCGCCGCGAAGAAAGGATCCGATGAAATCAAAATTTTCAAAGCAGAGCAAGCCACGAAGAAAGCTGCTGAGAAAGTCAAGGTTAAGAAAGAGGATGATGCGGATGACGAGTGGGATAAACGACAAGACCCAGATGGCGATGAAGAGGGTCCCGCTGAGGAGGTGGATGTGTTGAAGCAAGAAGCTGGTCGACCGCCCCCTGTCAATAGCGATTACTTGCCGCTACCATGGAAAGGCCGATTGGGTTATGTTTGTTTTCCCCAATCCAAAAAGAATCGCATATTACTGACTCCTTGATAGGCGTGTTTGAACACGTATCTTCGCTTCTCCAATCCTCCTGTTTTCACCTCAAGAACATGCCGCATAGCATCAATAGTTGAGCATCGCCATCCTTTAAAAGACCCCTCCCAGCCCGAACATGCCACGAAAAATAGACCTGATAAATCGAAACGGGCTTCAATTGAACGAGGTCAACGCTACGTTGAAGAAATCTGTCTAGCAAACGTGCAAGATCTCCCCAAAATGTTTCGCTGGAATGACAAGTACGGAATAAAGTTCATGCGTTTGAGTTCTGAGATGTTCCCATTCGCAAGCCATGCAGAATATGGTTATAAACTCGCCCCTTTTGCATCTGACGCGCTGGCCGAAGCTGGAAAGGTAGCTGCAGAATTAGGTCATCGAGTTTCAACACACCCAGGACAGTTTACCCAATTGGGTTCCCCAAGAGCAGAAGTAATTGCAAATGCAATTCGAGATCTCGAATATCACGATGAAATGCTTTCACTTCTCAAGCTTCCAGAACAGGATAACCGAGATGCCGTGATGATCTTGCATTTGGGTGGAACATTTGGAGACAAAGCCGCAACTCTTTGTCGATTTAGGGAGAACTACAAAAATCTCTCTCCATCTATCAAAATGCGAATTGTCCTCGAAAATGATGATGTTTCTTGGTCTGTCCATGATCTTCTCCCCCTCTGTGAGGAGCTGAACATTCCATTGTGTTTGGATTTCCATCACCACAATATCATTTTCGATTCCTCACAACTCCGCGAAGGAACACTTAATATCATGTCTCTCTATCCACGCATCAAAGCAACGTGGGACAGGAAAAACATCCGTCAAAAGATGCATTACAGCGAGCCTTGCCCGGATGCAATCACTGGCCGCCAACGCCGAAAGCACAATCCAAGACCCATCGTGCTGCCCCCTTGCCCCAACGACATGGATTTGATGATCGAAGCAAAGGACAAAGAACAAGCCGTTTTCGAATTGATGCGAACTTTCAAGCTACCAGGCTGGAATACTTTCAACAACGTAATTCCGTACGAGCGAGCGGATGACAACAAGCCGGTCCCCAAGAAAGCCAAAAAGAAGAAAACAAAAAAGCAAATCGCGTCTGAAATTGAGGAACACGGAAAGGAACTCAGCGAAGAAGAGGAACTTCCTCAAGAACAAGTTCCAGAAGCTGAAATCGGTATGGGTGGCCCAGAAAACCGGGTGTACTGGCCCACCGGTATGGAAGAATGGCTGCGACCGAAGAAGAGGGAGATGAAGAAGAAAAATGGGTTTGATGAAGAGGAGATCTTCAAAAACCCCACCCCAGCGAACTTTGCAGCGAGGAAAGCGGTTCAGGCGCGAGACAAAGCTCCATTGAGCGATGAGATAAGGACTATGCTGAATGAAGCAAACAATCTTGCAGATGTGAAGAAGATATTGGATGGCGTCAAGGCAGACATGGCTGCGAAAGAAGACGTTGTTGACCCGAACGCTAAGAAACCAACTCCCGCCAAGAAGAAAAGTACGAAAAAACGGAACCAAACCCCGAGTACTTCCAGTGGCGATGAATTTTGAACATCTCAATCAACCCATCAGTCCAAGTATTAGAACAAATTTCCACGCCGCAGCACGTGACACTGGTGACTGAACACCTGAAAGCAACATCACAAGCTTTCAGTTCCCCTTTCAAGAGCTTGACACCGACAGTTGTTTCTTATCACCATGCTCCAGTAAAATGATTCTTACATCCCAGATCCACTAACCGTGTGGCAGAATCAAGATTCTTCAAGAGTATTTACCAAGTTAAAGCAATCGCCAAAGAGCTAGCGGAACACAGGCATCATCCCAACACCATTTGAATATCAAAGATTTTCAAAACCTATGGGATTATAAGAATCTTTGGATGTCGTTAGTTCGCTTCTATTGTTTCCACCGAGCTTTGCTGAATCCATCTCTGCTCAAACAATCCAAATCTCGGCAATTGATAGGACAATGAACAAGGAAACGATGAAGTTGAGGAATGATATCTCTGTAAGTTGATCTAAGAATAATACTTGCTTAAACTATTTAGTCCATTATACTAACTGTACTCGGAGAATGGACGAGGAGCATCAAAACAGGAAAATTGTATTATCCTGCCGAAATATTTTGTCACTATCGCCTTGGAAGAATGGTGCATTGCATCCAAACTTCCAGCCTATTTTAGCCCAGGTACCTGCAGCACAGCAGTACCCCACAGGCTACCTACTACCACCATTAATTAGGTTGCGTCCAACTCAATTTCTATCAGAATGGTCAATTGGCGATTCCGCGTTTCAACGACGACGATGCACTATACAAAGTTTTAAGTTTCCTCGCTGTCCTCCTCCCTCTCCTCGTCAAGGACGCATTTTTCGACTTGGTAATCACCACCTCCACCATAACTCGCAGCTTCCGCACTGGAAATTACAATATCGCGATCCGCCTCCCAGGACTCACCCAGGAGTTGCAGGATTCGCCTCTCCTTTTGAGTCAGGTGTCCCACTCCTTCACACAGCAACTTGGTGCCTATCAGGATAAGAGAGATTGCTCCCTTGTGGCTGGGACTGGAGCTGGAGTGGGAGGAATGGGAGTTGGTGGAAGATTGTTGCAGACACCCTTATGGCGCTGACCAAAGCCCAACGCCAAAACGGCAACGCAAACGCAAAGGCTATTATCGCCAATCTTCCCATCCAAAGAGGATTACTGCTCAGGGCCAGTTGCACGGATTACATTAATCCGTAGAGCGAGAAAAACAAGAACCGTTACAACGATGCTTGTGTTGCGTATTGCTATAGCACTGAAGCACAAACACCATGTAATAAGTGCGCATCGGGCCAATGCGCAGGGTCCTCAACTGTCCAAGAATCCTAATATCTGGCCTTCGACGATGCTGGTAGGAGCATTCCCAATATTTACGTCCATCAGAGGCTTGTTGTCTCCATTGGTGATGACATGAGCCAGGCTTTCATATGAGCTGATCGCTACATCAGTACAGGTATGAGGTATGACGAGATATCCTTGTGTGAGTACTGGCATTGTAGGATGCTTGACTTCTGCCCCACCAGAGCGATATTCTTCAACACTATGATTTTCTCTGCCTTGGTCATAACAAAAAGCTTCTTCCCACAAAAGATCCGTGCTAGAGATAGATTGAAACCACTCTCGTTACTCCGCATCGTAGCCAGGAGCAGCTTGCCGTTAGTACAATGGGTCTAGCGATTTCACCATCCTTCTTTCTGCATCGTATGGAGAACCTCTTTGGTGACCTGCTATGGCAAATTGCCTGGCTAATATCTTCCTTGCGGAGGATAGAGATCTTGTTTTTGAACTTGCCATCGGTCAGTGTTCTTCGCCGCCCTAGAATACCTGACACAGTACTGATCTGCGTTTAGAATATGTTATAAATGAAGCACACGACGGTCACCTTGAAGCTTCTCGTGGCATGTCAGAAGCGATGCAAAAGTTGGTGACAGAACAGTAAGTCGTTATCTTGGAGATTCGTATGCCAGGCAGTTGTTGTGACTGGAACTAACTTCGATAGATTCTCTCTTGCCACACATTTCGCTCACCTCGACACTGTTGTGCCTGAGCCTTAATATGTAAGTTCATTTGAAAAATCTTTTCTCGTACTATTTTGGTACAAAGTGACTGAAAACCACACAAGGCAGATTCTATGTCATGACTGAGGCTCAGTCGACAGCCCCATGGGAGAGCTCCGCCAGATAACAAAATGCCATTTTCAACTTCACCTTTCCTCGCACACCCGGCAATAGTTCAATAGTGCAGGAGGCTGGATTTCTATTACGAATAATCAGTTAAAACTCGAGAGCCTAAGCTCAGCCTGCATCCGCCATGTGACGCAACCGCACCAAGCCAACTCGGCCAGCAACGAGGTACAAATTGACCAATGTACAGTAAGGTCATTTGAAATTTCTCTTTTCTTGTACCGGGAAGGACCAAATAGCTAAACTAAAACCTTTTAGACAATGCTGCCAAAATAGCAGGAGACAAAATAGCTGTACGTTCTTTCGAGAAGATTGTTCATAATATTTTCGTACAAAATAACCAAAGTACTACTCGCAGAAATTAGTTGAAATTCAGTCTTGCCAATTATGCCAAACAGCCAAAAGGAAGTGCTCCATCTCAAGTTTGGCCATAACGGTGCAGTCTGCCAATTTGTGTACTAATAGCATCATCAAAAGACAATGAATGGTTGGATAACCCTTGGAGATTGATATTGGAGGTGTAGGGGATAAAAGAGAGCATATAGGAGTAAAAGAGTAGTGAAAAATGACTTGAATTGTACTACATACAAAAGGGACCTATTATATAGATAATTGTTGAGTTGGGGAAGAAGTGAGTACTGTTGGTCATGGAGAATTGATTGAATTGTAATAGGTGGTTATCTAGGGTGTTTATATAGAGAGTGTAGAATGATTAGGTAGACACAAAGCATTTAGGCAGCAGGAAGCAAATCAGGCAGACAAGCTATAAGTGGTGTAATAAGAAAGTGGATCAAATGAGAAAGTAGTCCCAGCACAACAATAATAGATAAAAACACTTGACTCAGAGAGCCGAGTACTGACTTAGAGAGCCGAATACTATGCGAGGATATGAATCCTATACAAAACAAGTAAGGAATCTAACACAAAACAAGTAAGAGGCATCGTAAAATATGATACAAAACAAGCGAAGTATTAGACTTCACACAATTGAGACGTAACAATCCCACATAGGTGGTATATTCCCGGGCCAGGTCGTTTCTTTGTTGCATATCGAGATCAGGGTATGCAGATCGTCGTTAATTTTCAGCGCTCGAAAGATTGCGTGGAGAAGTATTTGGTATGCTGGAAGAGAACACCAGATGGTCAATTTTCTCCTCATGTGAACTACTAGCTTGGCGATGATGCGAAAAAGAATACGACAAAGCATAAAGATAACCTTTAGTAAGTTTATTCCAACCCCCTCGTTTCTTACACCAGAAAGGACAATATAACTAAACTAAACCCCTTTAAACAAGAATTTCAAGATAGTAGAAGAAAGAATACCTGTAAGTACATTCAAAGAGATCTTTTCTTATACTGCTTTGGTACAAATTAGCTGAACTTCTACTCTCAGGGTCCAAATTAAAAGAATGTCATAAAGAATTAAGACAATGTTATGTTTTCAATCGTCCCGTCTCAACTCAGCCTAAATACTAGTTAATTTACCCAGACCGCTCCCTTAGGCTAGGCTAAGGAAAGCTGATAGTCAGATTTTGCAGGATAAGATAAGGCAGGAGAAATCAAAACCCAGGTTAGGATGAAGAAGGCTAACTATGAACCGAGGCAGGCCCCGGAAGGCAGAGAAAAGCCAGCGTTTCCGCTTAATTTCTGAGCCCCACCTCCCCAACTAACTACAGCGTAGTCTGAGGAAGGCAAACAGCAACCTTTAGGCTAGAATAAAGCGGGCTAATTGAGCAGCTTGATTAGCTGGGACGAGGAAGGCAACTTCCAAAAAGAGGCAAGGGCCAGGCTTTCAGGTCCTTGGTGGGACGCAATCCAGCGCTCGACGAACTCCTCCATCCCTTGCGCATCCTCGACTGGAATCACAAACTCTGTAACCTTGAATCCGTACTTGTCCTTGAAAACGTTGATCAGAGCAAAGATCTCTCCGCCACCCCCCAATTCGTAGCACTCCCGATCCGCCATCAGAACCAAGGCCTCTTTATATTGCTTCTGGGAGGGCGCGGCATTGTTGCCTCGCTTATTCTTCCTCTTCTTCTCCGCCTCCAATTGAGCCTCCACCTCGGCGATCCGAGCCTCCCTTCTTATATTTGTTTACGCGAGCCATGGCAAAATTTATGTCCAAGATTTGTTGTGGATGGGATAAGTCAGAGAAATTTCCAATTTGAAAGTTGGCCGACTAATTTCTATGAAAGAGACGATTCTACCGACAGAATCTGGAGCGAAGAAATACAAACTCTCTTTGAGAACGCGGCTTCGGAATGCCGGCTAATCTACGATTGCTGCCACGCTGCCGTCATGAGAAAGAAGAAGAATCTAGGTTAGATGTTGAAGACATTATAGTAAGTTCATTCAAACCTCCTCGTTTCTTACACCAAAACAAGCCACATGGTTAAACTAAACCCCTGGAGATGGAGAATTTGACTGGAGTAGGAAAGCATTCGAGTAATTTTATTTGAGATTCTTTGCTTCTTACACTAGGAAGGACAAAACAGCTAAAATGAACCACTTCACATGGGGAGAAGTCAGAGAGAGAGGAAACCATTACAGTAAATTTATTTGAACCTCTTTGTTTCTTACATTTGGGAGGACGAAATAGCTAAACTAAACCACTTTGGATGGAGAACTCAAAGAGAGGAGGGAAGTATTACAGTAAGTTTATTCAAATCTCGTTTTTCACACTGGGAAGGATAAAATAGCTAAACTAAACTACTTTAGAGGGAGAATTCAAAGATGATAGGAAACTATTATAGTGAGTTCTTCTAAGTTACTGTTTTCTTCTATTCTTTTAGTATTAAATAACTAAACTAACCTACTTCAGATCCTACTTCAGAGGTAGATAGTTGAGGGGAGGAAAATATCATCGTAAGTTCATTTGAACCTCCTTGTTTCTCACACTAGGATGAACATAGTTAAATTAAACACCTTCAGATGGAGAACTTAAAGAGAGCAGGAAAGCATTACAGTAAGTTCTTCTGAATTACTGTTTTGTTCAACTCTTTTAGTATAAAATAACTGAACTACCACTCTCAAGATCTGATTGAAGAGGATAGAACAAGGCATGAAGGCAGTATTCCAGTAAGTTTATTCAAGAACTATTTTTCTCCAGGTTGTTTAGCACAAAACAATTGAATTAATAATCTTACTCAAGGCCTAAAAGAAGAGAGTTGTAGTGGATGACCCATTCACCAAATTCCCAACACGTGACAAAAACAATGCCCCTTTTTTACCGAATTCTTCAGCGCCCACCATAAAACGACACCATCAGTTCTCGCAATCTTTTTCCTTCATCGCCGCAACAACATTCTTCCGATCCAATTGCTACCATCAATAACTACTAGCACAATGGAGGTTTGCTCCCGCCGCGCCTCTCCTCCTCCTCCGACGACGATGAGAGCGACGACGAGCCCCTCCCAGCTGCTGATGGAGGACCTCGGCCACACGATGGTCGCCCACGTCCAGCTCCAGCTCCAGCTCCTGTTGCAGTTGCAGCACCTGCACCTGCACCTACTCCAGCACAAGTAAGATCCCATTTCATTTCCCATCCATTTCCCTCTTACAACAATGAACTAACAGTATACAGCCCCAGGCTCCCAATGATTTCGCTGGTTTGGACATTGATCAAGCTATAAGTCTAACAAGCCAATACATCCCCCTGATGAAATACATCTAACATCCATTTCCAGCTCGTAGCAACCATGCCCCTCCGCCGAACCAACACCCCCGAAGTCGTCTCCCTCCTCCAAAACAGCCGCCTCCAACATATGGACGCCGCCCTCTAGGACCGATTTCTCTTCATCATAAGCGAGGCCCGCGAGGCTGGAAACCAATGGGAAACTCGCCAATAAGCCCTCGCTGCAGTCCCCCAACTCCTCCAACTCATACTTGCTCATATCGAAGCCGAAGGCTTCACCAGAGATGGAAGAGGTGTCGCAAATGCCCTCTCTAGCTACACTAAGACCTTCGCCCTGACAGACCAGCCAATTTTGCCCGTTTCCCTCAATCTAAGATGAATCTTGCACAGAAGGGTTTGACGGAACGATACTCGGATGTTAGGAAGAATGGGGCGAGATTGGGAGCCTGTGCGAAATTATATAGCCAGATGGTGGATAATAATATGTACTGGTAAGAACTCATGATGAAATGCAGGGATCGTAAGAGCAAGGGATGGCCCGTTAAGGGCGAAAAGGGCACTGGAAAGGGTGGAAAGGGAAATGGAACGGCAAAGGCAGTGGGAAAGACTGCAACCAAGGCCATCACCAAGACCGCCGCAAAGAAAATCATCAAGAAACGAAAGAGAGATGATGATGTTGAGGGAGATGAGGATGAGGATGAGGATATGGAGGACGACGATGATGACGAGTAAATTTTCTCACTCCTAACCGACCAACCAACAGTGTTTCTGGTGGGGGTTTATGCAGCGACTGAAGGATAAAATTACATATCGGGTGCGCAGATTGATGAAATGGAATGGGTAAAACGAAATTCTATCATGATGATGGTGGGAAATGAAGGTATGAAGTATTTGAGAATCATGAAAGGAATAAATACCATGAAGAATGAATCATGAAAGAAATCAATACTATGAAGAACGAATCACAAGTCTCATCAAAACCCAAGCAAATAATAAAGGTGTGAAATTCGTCAAAAAAGGTGGCTAACAAGAGTATTCCTATCTGGTATAGTATTCATTCCTCGCAATTCAAGACCCTCAAATTAATACATCCAAGGACCGGCCTTCATCCGATCCAAATCTATAAACCACTTGAAAATAAACGTAAATATCCCAAATTCCTCAAAACATAGAACTCCTTACTCACATCCACCCTTCCTTCCTCAACCCCCTAGATACCCGAAAAAATATGATATTGAAATAAAACCAAGAACAAGAAGAGAAGATTCAAGTAAGAGTCTTAAGCATAGCTCTAACCAACTTCGGCGGTGGACCTATAGCAAAAAACCTATCAGCAAATGCCTTGCCAAAAATGGGCAAAAAATAACCCACCAAAAGAATGGAAGCCAGAAATGATATCCAAAGAATCTTAGATATATTTCGGCACGCTAATGCTCATCCTACCTTTTTTGTCCTTAACGATCTTGACTCCCCCTTCAGGCTCCTCGAACCTCTCCCGTCGCACGAGAGTAGTGACCTCCTCACCCACAGTATCATATCGTTCGCGATCGTAAACCACAAGATCAGTCTCACTCACTCGTTCCCCGCGATATCGATCTGCACGTCGCAATTCGCGATCTGCTCGTTTCTGAGCTTTCAGGGCTTCCTTCTCGGCTTCTAGAGCTTTGATTTCCGCCCGAATCGAGCGTTCTGAAGTAACACGATGTCGTTCCGCGGGAAGGGCGAGGGCGAGGGGACCGATGGGGATAGGATCTGAACGCTCGATATACTCGTTCTTCACATATGTAGTTTCTTCTCTCGGACCAGGACCAGCATTGAGGATTATTGGGTTTTCGTGGTGGTGATGGTGGTGCGAGCGATGGGACATGGCGGGGGAAGGCGAGCGATGGACATCGACGATTTTGGTTTCTTGGATTACTTCTGTGCCACCACCATGGACGGAACCGCCGTGGACGGATTGAGGTGGTGGTACCCAGCCGGGAGGAGGGGGTGGTGGAACCCAGTTTGAGGGGGCGGGAGCGGCGGGGACGGTGAAGACTTCTGTGCGGCGTTCTTCTACTACTGTTCCTGCTTCTGAGCGGCCGCCGGACATTTCGAGGCCTGTTTAGATGGTTAGAGTTTGGAAGGAAGGAGGAATAGGGAAATGGAGTTACTTACCACTGCTCTTGTTGTAGTCTTCACTCAACTTGATGACTTCGTCAATGTTTTCTCTTCCGAGAGCTTTCATGATGATGATAGTATCACCCTAAGACCGTCAGTAAAACTCAACAACAGACCTGGAAAAAGCTTACCTCTTCCTCAAACGGAAACCCAAGATCAATAATAGCCTTCTTATTGACCAGTCTAGCTGGCATCCTCGTCTTGCCCTTCTTCGGAAACTCGCTCCTCACAGTCTGAAAGCTCCCATCACTGCTCGAAGAACCCCGACTGCTGCTTCTCACACTCCCCGCATGACTGTGACCCCTATGACTGTGACTCGCTCGACTTTCTCCCCTATCAGAGCGACTCTCCTTACTTCTGCTCCTTCGTCGTCTGCGTCGGATAATTTCCCTCTCACGAACTCGTTCGGGGTAACCTCGGAATTCTTCATCACCATAGTATTCCGGCTCTGCGACTTTGATTTCATCGTAGTACTCCCGTTCAGCATATCGTCTTGGTGGTGGTAAGGCCTTTGTTCTCGGTAGTGGGATAGGAGTCAAAGGGGGTGGTCTGAGTTCCTCTCTTCTCTCATATCGTGCCGGTGGACCGTATTCTTCTCGGACTTCTTCCCGTTCCCATCGAGATGGTGGCTCGTATTCCTTGTGTCTTCTTGCTGGAGGCCCATATTCTTCGTGATCATTGAATCTGATCAAAGGCTTTCGGTCGAAGGTATCCAGACTAGACTGTCGTCGGAGAAACGCTGGTCTGTTGCCCCCTCGCTTGGGAGGTGCATCATAGACTTCCCGTTCCTTTTCCATAGTGATGCTTTGTCCCCTATTTCTACCAACCGGTCTCTCTCGTTCGAATCGTGGCTCGTCATCGTGGTAGTGCCGTCTTTCATATTCGTCTTCATACCCGCGAGGTCCTCGTCGCTCACGCTCATAAATCTCATCGATAGAGCGATCTCGAGGTCCCCTAGAGCCACCAAAGCTACTTCCACGATCGTTCGGTCGGGAAATGGAAACCCGTGTATCGCGCTCTTCATAGCGATCTCTCTCTTCTCGTCCTCGAGCGAAGCGCTCACGATCCCGTTCTTGGTTGAATCTTTCCGAGTCCCAACGTTCCGCGCCACGACTACCAAGGCCTAGGTCCCCAGCAGACGATCGATAAGGATCTCTCGACATATTGGCAGATAAAAGCTAGATGAAAAGTCCTCCGTGTCGGATTGTACAACTCAGAGAAAGTGGGTTGCCGGTAGTTTGCTACACCTCCGCAAGGTTTATGCGTTGGACAAGAGGTGCTACCCCGCTATACCGGTAGATGAATGATATTTGTTCGACGTGAAGGATCGGTTCGAGGAACAGCGACAGGAGCGTAATAAAGCGTTGGCTTCTTGGATATAAAATTAATAGGGAGGCTGGCGATGAAGAGATTTAAGAAATCGGTAAATGGAGTATGGAAGGAAGTGAGGTGGGATGGATGATGCTTGACGAAACAGGTTGTTGGGCACCATGCACAGGGTTCTAGGTTTGCACGATCATTGGGCGCTGACTGCCCGAACGCCATCTCCTCGTGATGGTTTTACGATCACAGGGTTTTATATATTATACTTCAGAGTTCGGAAGTCTTATTGTAAATAGGGTCACTACCCCATGTTAAGACATTACAATAATTTCAAACGTGAATGAATTCTTGCTCGATTATTCAAACAAAACACAGTTGTTTCCATCTCAATAAAATCATCAAGGTCCCCCTGATGAATCAGATGACGCTGATGACGTAGCGACTTGGCAGTCTAGGATAAAACCATAGAGCAAAAAAAGGAAAAAAAAGAACAGCCAGAAATACATTCCTTACTAAGCCATGAAACCTTACCAAATTATTATCACCTTTAGGTAAATAGAACAAAAGGTTGGGCTCCAATATATCAGTACCGAGTATGGGCCCAGGTAACAGGTTCCCGTGGAGAAAAAGGAGCGGCCCGAGGAAGGGTTCCTCAGCGATCAAAGGACGAGAGTACTTTTAGTGGATTCCCAAAAGTTCAAGAACAAATCAAAGTTACCAAGGTCCATTTCTATCGCCGGAGATGTGATAGATGGAGATGATTCCGAAGTTCCTTCTAAAATCCCAGCCTAACTTATCCAAGCCAGCCAGAGCCACAGCTCCGGGACTATCAGTTGGGACTCTAATCGCTTTCTACGAACCCATATCCCAAACTCCTAGCCATCCTATTTTCTTATAAACGTACGATTGAAAAGCAAAGATGATTTTCCCATTTAACTCCGCGCTGCAAAAACACCCGAAAATGCACCATTATGCTGATTCGCCGATGTATGAGTATCAAGAACTACTTGCCTTTTCGGCTCCTGATATAATCTCGTAACTGCTCCATCTTGGTGACGAAGAAGATCCGCTTGGCATCACTCTTCCATGCCAATACTCCGATTTCATCTGCATATTTCTGGCAAGCCTGGTACTCCGCCTGATCCTCGAAATCTTTGAAAAGGAAACCAGGAGTCGATTTCATACGTTCGTTCTCGATTTGCCAAAGTCTGATTTGATCGACCACTGTTGGGGGCAGTACAGGACCGCCTCCCTTTGCGGCAGCTGCTTTTAGGAGTTGCGGATGAGCATGTGTGGAGAGATAAGTAATAACTTGTTCAGATGTGATGCCGTGACCTATGGCCTCGTATATTGATTGTCGAGTTACTCGGCCACATACCATATTAGGGTATCGTGTGGTGAGTTTGGTGAAAAGAGAGAGAACGGCGATTTGTAGGGGCGAAGAGGTATATGCGTAGAGACGATAATTGGTTTCAATGATGATGAAACCAGTGGTGCCAGCTCCAGCTGAAAGTGCGCTGTCAAAGCCAGCTGTGACACTCCGGAGAGCGCTAGCATCTGATGTGAGGGTAGTCGCCAGTCTCGTTGGAAAGAATTGGTTGGGTGTTGATGGAGGGATGTAGACCAGACCACAGTCCACCAAGTTTGGCAACATCTTCCTTTCCGGGTCTTTCAGCGTTCCGATATTGTAGGCACGACCGAGTTCGAGGGAACCAAGCATGAAGAAAAAGGATAAAACTTCAACAGCAACCATTTCCAGCTAGCCAAGTTAGCTTCCATAGCTCGTACCATGGAGGGGCAATCTTACCCTTTCCGCATTTTCAATCCACAGAAGGAGCAGCGTCCAGACTTGCGCATTGACTTCTTGCAATAAGAATGAAAATCCGGCTTGTGTTATACCGGCACGTCTCCCTGAACTGACCAAATTCCCGATTCCTAGTAGCTCCTTTACACCACTACTTGGACCTGCAGCACCCTGGCGTGAACCATCTCCAACATTGCTCACCACATAGTGTAATATCCCCTCCCATTGTGACCTGGCGTATTCATCGAGGAAGGGTATGTCTAAATCGGCAGTTTCCGCATCGCTAGTGGGTACGCCAAAGGACTGATGGTCGCCCCCTCCAGTGAGCGCCAGTCGCAGTGATTTCCCGAAGACTGGTGTCAATGACACGACCTGGGGTTCGTCTCTACTCGACGCGGTTATCGTAATAATATGGAGTCTTTGAAGGGTTGATAAGGCTTCGTCTCTCTGTCTTCCGAACTGTCAGCGACCGTGAAAACCAAGACAATTGGTGGAGCGTACCTCTTGCTATCCGGATGGACCCATAGATCAAGATCTATTAAGGGGAGAGGTTTGTTCATATACAGGAGAGCCATGACGAACGTCTTCCCTGTAAATTATTAGCAGATCCCCTCGAACCCAGATCCATCTGCTTGCCTAAATGTGGCAGCATGCGCCGAAAGATAGCCAGAGCTGTGGAGGGTTGCTTGTATAATTTTTTGAACGTGGTACCTGGAAGTTTCTCCAGGTACTCAAAGGAAGCCAGACTCGAGACAGACATTTTGGTGGTTTCGCAGACTCGAGATTCGAAGGGTTATCGATTGATCATGATCTAAGAGCTGTTGAGTTTGGTGTTGAGGTTCTTCGGGTTGATTCTGAAAGGCTGCATTGTAGCCTGGTCCCCAGCATTGAGCTTCGGCCTCGTTGCTTGGCGCTCTTTAGTGGAGCAGTTTGGCCTCAACGTCGTACCTTCTTTCACTTCTTGACTACAACTATCAGCAAAACTTCATCATGGCCGCTCTCAGATTTGTTCGATCAGTATGTATGAAAGCTGGCTTGAAGGTTTTGACTAATTGCATGGCAGGTTCTGAAATCATTTCAAGCAGAATCCGGCTTGGAACCCAGGTGAGAGACTTCATCTCTTATCTTCCAATGTACCTGTCTAAATGCAATTCCGCTCCCTCCTTTGAATATATATAGGGCACTGGAAGGTCACATAAGTATCCCATGGCTCTCGTTACTTGCTGAAATCTTGTCAACTCTTCTCTGTTCTCTTCCCAAAATTCTATTTTCCCCCATCGAGTTTCTGTCGTTCAATAGCACAATGCAGAGGACTTATGTCCAAAGGTACCTCCGAATTTTTTGCTGATTTTCTTCTTCTTGCCAGACTGTTTGGTGACAATGTGGGAGCCCTCGTTTTTTATGGATTGACTGCCGGGGGATTCTAACGTTCAAATTAGCTACGAGTGACAGCTGCTGAACCCGGACGTGTCGAATTCGAGTTGGATGTCCAAAAAGAGCACACAAACCGTCTCAATATCATGCATGGGGGTACCATTGCTAGCATGGGTAAGAATCCGGCCGAGAACTCGCAAAAAAGCGTTCGCTGATAGCATCTTAGTTGATCTTGGAGGCTCACTCGCAGTAGCATCGAAGGGGTATGATACTCCTACCCTCAAAAGTTTCCATGCCTAACCCCAACCAGATTATACGCCACAGGAGTGTCAACAGACCTAAACGGTATTGTTCGAAGCAGCAACCAAAAATGAAACCCAGCTTACGTGATCTAGTCACCTACCTCAGCTCTGGGGGACAAATCGGGGATGTATTGAAAGCCGTTGTGACATGCGATAAGTTTGGAAAAACGTTAGCATTTACTTCGATAACCTTTACCAACGGAAAGGGAGAGATAGCTGCAAGAGGAAGTCACACAAAGTTTGTTTCATATTCTGTTCTTACTCGACGTGGTCTGGAAATGCTAATCGTGTTTAGGTATATTGCACTCGGCTGGAAAGACCCAAAGAATATCGTTGATCAATTGTCGCCGCGAAAGCCAGCGAGCTCAGAGGAAAAGCCATGATCTGGCTCCTACAGACGTCGAGCCTGCAGAATAGATCAAGAGTTACACATCAAAATATTCCCTCCTGTGTGAATAAGTAAGCACTGTGTTACAACCTGACTCGCAATGTACGATTGAATTGCCAGAACGGTCCCCTTTTGGCTTTCAAGCGCAGTTCAATATAAGCACCTCAACCCTCACCATTACTCTCAACCGATTCGTACAACAAAAATCGAAACCTCATCAAAATGAATCGGTTTGTTCAACGAGTTCGTATCTCGGACGTTCCGGTGGTAATATACATAATATACACTTGTTGGATTTGACTTGCATCTCGTGTTGATCCTCGCATTTCTGGGTCGTCATCTATTGGATAATCAGAGATTGGAAACGTGCTGACTTGGTCGCGATGAACAAATAAAGCGGCAGTATATAGCTCCTGCTGTTCTAACTACCTGAGGTATGTTTGAAATTATTCCAAGCAGTTGAAACAATTCAGTGTTAACCCAGATTTTTTAAAGCAAACTGTCTTCCCTTACTACTCATCGTGAGGGTTTTGCGAGTGTCGACTGTTTGTATCAAGAGACTTCTGGAAGTACTGGTTAAGTCCCCTTTCACACTCGGCGCGAGATAATACGAGCTGCATCAAACTTCTGTTTGGACCTTCCAGGAAAGAGATAGCTCTACGCTGATCATGGGATCTTTTAAGCTGCATCGTGTGTAAGTTGTAACATGTTACACGTAACTTACAAGGTTCAACCAGGGTGTTGATCAAAGAGCGAATAATGATCACGAATCGGTTAAGGTGTAGTTGCATACTGCATAACATGGCAATCAATGACTGGCTACCTCGAAATCCAACGTATGATTCCCGGTCTGATAATGGACAATCTTCTTCCTGGATGCTGCCTGTTGCCTTGCAACATAGCTGTGCAGAGCAAGTATGCCATTCTACGAACCGCATCAGGCATGTAAGATCAGATTATTCCCTTGGCGGTAGTTAAATCATTTCGTGGCCAGTGGACGTCGTATAGGTGCTGACCCGGAGGTACTTCCAGCTCCCCTTTGTATGGGTACTCCCACTCTACAGCACGAATCCATCTCCCCGCATCTCCCCCTGACGCCACATGGAGAAGAGGCGCCGAAATGCGGGGGTGGAGACGGGTTGGAGAGGTGAGAAACGGCCTTCCTTCGGCGCATTCAATCTCGGAATGCCATCTAAAAACGCCAACATTGTCACATTACATGCTGGATAGTCCAATAACCACCTGAACAATGCAGCATCATCCACAAGCTTTACGTGATGGGAGGCTACGGAGCTTGATGCCGCAATGCGAGTGCTTGTCACAATAGCCACAAGGCCAACGCCCTTCCAGCCATCAACGGTTTTGATTTTGATAGGGAGTGGTTGATCATTCCAGTGACCTCCCCAGTCAAGAAGGAGAGAGCTTCTAACTCCACACCCGCAGCCACTGTTACACGTGGGATCCCCTACGAAAATGTGTTAATTTGATTCGTAGACGCCGAGAACCTGTTGCATAAGTAGCAAACTAGGATTCGAGAAAGCTCGAGTCTCGATTGCGCCCACACCATGTTCACGACATCTGCTGTACTAGGTTAAGGGACCGACGCTATCCCAAATTAATGGGTCGTAGACTGTCACTTACTATTCGTAGCAAACTCGAGCAGGGATGAATGCCCCGCGTCCACATGCTCGGAGTAAATTAGCCCAACCACTTTCCATATGCACACAGCTAGGAGCTACTTCCAAGGGTCAACTTTTTGCTGCTTCTATCGGATCCAGCCCTACATTAGAATGCTCACTCTCAAGGAAAGAACAATCCTTCTCCTGTCGTTTTCAGGGTGACACTGCGGATTGTAGGTGAATAAATCTACCTCTTACCCAAGAAAGTGGTACCGATCTGAGTTTTCCCCAGAAACTCTACCCCAGCTTCCCCAGGTACTATTCACCCCCAATCTGCCAATTGCCAATCAAACTCAGCTATTGTCCTCCTGACTAGCGCTAATTAAGCTAGCGTCGGCTAGCTTCGTCTCAGGGCTTAAATATTCCCCGCCCTACCCCTCAATCCCTCCAACTTTTCTAATACTTTTCCACTCCACAACAAAGTCGGCCACTTTGCGCATCCAACCTTCAATCGACTTTTCTACCTGAATACCATCTTAGATCGAGGAGTCGCATACTCCAGCAAAGATGTATCAAGTTACTAACGTCTACGCCATCTGCGCGTTCGCCGCCATTGGTGAGTCCTCCCCTCTCCCATGATATAAGATGGCTCTTGCTAACTTGGTACAGGCGGTGGACTCTTCGGCTTCGATATCTCATCGATGTCAGGGGTCTTGGGTACTGCGGCCTACAAGAATTACTTTGGAAACCCAGTATCCTATCGTCAAGGTGGTATTACATGTGCTATGCCTTTCGGCTCTCTCGTTGGCGCTCTCAGTTCCTCCTTCATTGCAGATAGATTCTCGCGTCGAGCAAGTATTCAAGTTGCCTCGCTCTTCTGGATCCTCGGTTCAATGTAAGTTCCTCCTATATCCAAACTGATGAATTCAACTAACATGTACATAGCATTCAATGCGCCTCGGTCAACATTGGTATGCTCGTCGTCGGACGTGTCATTGCAGGTCTCTGCGTTGGTATCGCCTCTTCCATCTGCCCCGTCTACCAAGCCGAAATTGCACCAAAGGAAATCCGAGGTCGCGTCGTCTCACTCCAACAATGGGCCATTACTTGGGGTATCTTGATCCAATACTTTATTCAATACGGTGCTTCATGGGTCGGCGGTGGTCCCGAGGATCCCCACCAACCAACCTCGGCCTTCAGAATCCCATGGGGTGTCCAAATTGTTCCTGCCGTTATCCTCTTCTTTGGCATGTATTTCCTCCCAAAGACCCCTAGATGGCTCGCTTCCAAGGATCGTTGGGAGGAGGCTATTCAGGTTATGGCTCGTCTCCATGGAGGTGGTGATGTTAACCATCCTAAGGTTTTGGCTGAGTATAAGGAAATTGAGGAGGCTTTGCGCTTTGAGCGTGAGGAAGCTATTTCTAGCTACAAGCAACTTATGGCTCCCCGTATGTACAAGCGTGTTCTCTTGGGGATGTCTATTCAGATGTGGTCTCAATTGTGCGGAATGGTAAGTCATAATCTCTTGTCTCGGCATCTAATCTCCTAATGTCCCCCCTCATTGCCCCGCAATTTCCCAAGTCAGTGAATTGACTACACTTCACGGCAAAACATACCAAATGGCAATTGCTTACTTCTCCATAGAACGTTATGATGTACTACGTCGTCTACATCATGGAGGGTGCAAACATCGCCTCACCTCTCTTGACAGCCTCCATCCAATACATCCTCAATGTCCTCCTCACCCTCCCTGCCATCATCTATCTCGACAAATTCGGCCGTCGTCCATCCATGCTCATCGGTTCCTTCCTCATGATGACTTACCTCTTCATCGTCGGTGCTCTCCAGGCCTCCTATGGTGTTCCCAACCAAGGATCTCTCAAGGACGACACGAACAAGGATATCTCCTGGATTATCCACGACAACAAGCCGGTTTCCAAGGCCATCGTTGCTATGACTTATCTCTTTGTATGTACCTTTGCGACAACTTGGGGACCAACTTCTTGGACTTATCCCTCAGAGATTTTCCCAACTAAGATTCGTGCTAAGGCTGTTTCTCTTTCTACGGCTTCTAATTGGTAAGTCCTCTGCCCCTATCCCCTCATTTCTACAAAACGCAAATTAATAAATTTCTACCTAGGTTCTGGAACTGCATCCTCGCCTTCGCCGTTCCCCCTCTCCTCTGGAACATCAACTGGAAGATGTACATGATCTTCGCGACCTTCAACGGCGCAGCATTCATCCACATGTTCCTCACGGCCCCCGAAACCAAAGGCAAGACCCTCGAGGAAATGGATGAGGTCTTCAACTCTGGTCTTCCGCCGTGGAAGCAAGTCTCTTCTGGTTCCAGACTGGATCAGTTGCAGAAGGATATCGAGGCTGGAAATCTGAAGGTTGATGTTGGTAATGCTCTTGGTCATGGTGCGACTGGTCCGGCATCGGTTGAGGAGAAGGAGGCGGTGCCTGTTGTTCATCATGAGGTTGTTGGTGGTTATCATAAGGAGAGTGGAGTTTGAGGGGCTTTTTGGGGGGGGGGGGGGGGGGGGGGGGGTGCATGGCGCTGTATTCTTCTCTGATGCACCTCGATTAGAACACTGCTCTTTTCTCAATTGATCGGGACATACAGTACGATACTACGATGGCTGTTTCTTTCTCTTTGTCTGTAACGATCAATGACCTGGGATGGGGGTGATAGGAGCCAACAGCGTTTTTTGCGAGGAGTTGATACCAATTTGCTTTTTCTTTTCATTTTGCTACTCTACTCTAGTTATGGTACTTTGATTTTTCGCGAGCTGGAGGGATTTTTAGCTAGTACCTCATGGGGATATTAGCTAGTGATGGGCATGTATGAGAATCTTTGATGGGGTTTAGTGTTGCTAGGCCTCTGATGGAGGTTCTTGGTACGGGTAATGGGTGGTGGTAGGGACGTACATAGTAATGCATGCACTTTACATAATCGCTTTTTTTGGGGGGGTGGTGGGTGGGGGAGGGGGTTGTAAGTTGTAATGTGCCGTATATACAAACCTTTTGGTGGTGATGTTTCGAATGGGTGTTCGACCTGGTCTTCAGAGGATTGTGTCTGGAAAGGAAGAGATGACTTGATCTTGACAAGGTTGCAAATCGAGTGGTTTAGATGTGACTTGGATGAGGGTGGTCAGGAGAACTGTGATTCCATCGTTTATTTTCTCTACATGAGAAGATATTGTTCGAGAAGACTTGGAAGAATTAATTCCATTGTTTCAGAAAACTCGGAATAACAGAAGTCAGTTATTCTCAGCTTTTACGTGGTTGAGGGTGTTGTTCTAGGCGGTTTCGTCTTTTGGATTGAGCTGTGAGGAGAGAGAACAGATAGGATGTTGAGATCGAGATTGATAATATACTTAGGCCGCTTCAGCGGGTTGGGTTGTAGAGGCTATCACTGCTTTGAGAAAGCACTAGTTGGAGTTTTTTTGCCACAAAGTTAGGAGAGAAGGCTGGGTTTATACTGATAATAGTATCTGTTTTTGTATTTTGGATACGTCGTTGTTGAATACATAAGATGGATCCTTTTTTAGGTTATAATGGGGATGTGGGGGTGATTATATATGGGAGAGAGCTGTAAGCTGTGGTTTAATAGGTTGGCAGAGTCTAGCACGTCAACAGAATGCCTCAGAAGTCTGCAAATTTCTTAGGCTGTGGTTGTTTATGCGAAGGAGGTGGAATATTGAGATGATGTGATGTGAGAGGTGAGTGTGCTTTGAGAAATGTTTTAGGTACATATGTACATGGTATATATCTATAATTTCACATACTTTCCTTGCATGACATGTGGAAGATTTATGGTTTATATCATTAAGTCCTCGTTCCTCCAACCGACGCACATGGAATTGAAGTTTTTATATACTTTGTACACGAGAGTTGTAAGAAGGTTTATAAGAGCTTTAGTTATTGTCTGTTTTACAGTTCGTACTCACTATTTGCCAACGATAACTGAACGCTCAGAGAAACCGAGTTCTCGAGAAAATGGAAGCACCATCAGCACCATCAGCACCGCGCCCTAATCAACATCACTATCTCCAATTCCATACACCACTTTCTCGCTTCGCTATCGTTGGTAGCTCACCATCCTCCTCGGGTAAACCTGCCTGGCCTCTTCATATACGGCGAATATATACTTCCAGCTTATCAGTCTCCTCGCCGGTTACTGCCACGCCTCCGTACAAGCGATAAATTTAATAATTACTCTTTATCTTGTCTTCCAGGGGATTTAATATTATGAAAAAAAAAGGAAGAAGATTCTATTGTCATACTCTTTGTTTAGAGTTAATTCTTTGAGTGGAGAGTCTCGAAGGAATGCTTTCAAAATCGGGCTTTACTTCGACTCGGAGGATGTTGTTAGCCTTGAGATGCAAATTTGTAAATACTTAATTGATGGATTACTATCAAATCCATTTTAACCCCCAAATATGATGCCTAGCTTCCTCTGTTTTTCAAGCTAACTTGTTTATTGATAGCTTACTTGTTAATTTGATAGCTTACTTGACAGTTGATAGCTTACTTAGCAATCAATATGTAGTATTCAGTTCCGCTATATGAGATATTGCGCAATTGGACTAATCTAATTGGATAATAGTATTTTCATAAGCCAATTCTATAGATGGCTCAAATCGGCCGTCCAATAGAGCGATATTAATCAAAGATTACTTTTTTTTCAAACTTGCTCTGCACGCACTATTACTCGTTCTAGTACGGAGGTCCAACGGTACCCCCACCCCCACCCCCCTAAATGAGTATAAACTAAAAATATATTTGCCAGCCTCACAAAACGATGTTTACTCCTTACAACGAATTTTATTTAGAGGGGTCTATAGGTGAGAGTGTCGCTCTTTTTTAATGCTATTCCTACTTTTGAGGCTCGGTAGTGGTGGGTCGGTGGCTGGGAAACAACAGAGACGCTGGGAGAACTACGAACTGAAGCTAAAAAGTACCATAACTTGAATATTCCTGACAGAATTACGGTACTTGATATTGATTCGGCACTAAAATGACTGGTCAGCAAAGAAACAAATACCATGTATGCCACTCAAGAATTGATATCTAGGTAAGGTGGCTGTCGTTACATATTCCTGGTGAATAGCACCTTCCACGACAGCTCAGTTGATCCACGTGCTTCGGCTCATGTGAGTGGCAAGCCACTCACATACTTAAGCTCACAGGATCCGACCCCTCTTTACCTTTACTCTTCATGCAATAAAGATATAGGAATACAACCACTTATTGCATCACACTTTATGACTACCAAGTCATTCCAACAGTGGCATTTTTCTCAAGTTTTATGTCAGGGGTGAAATATATACAGATCATTTCTTTGCTCTCTTGCGTTCGAAATCGTTTCGCATAGCTAAAAATTCGGCCTTGCCAGCCATTCTCTCGATCCACTCGCTTCCATCCTGCCAATTTCCCTCTTGCCACTTTCCAGTGTGCCAACTTTTCTTTGCAATGTCTCGTAGTTCAATCCACTTTGCCTGAACCGTACCAAGCTCTCGCTTATATCTCCAAAAGTCTTCTAGCGACAAATATTCTTCAACCTCGAATGTTACCTCTTGTTCGGTAAGTGTCTTCGCATTGCTTCGTAGTGCTTGGAACAAAAATCTTCCGCCTCCATTTGTGTTCTTTGCAAGGCTATGATCGCAATATACCCGGAGAAATTCAAGCAATTCAGGTTCCTCTAGGGTGGTCAAATAATCGTACGAGGCCTGTTGCTGAAATTCTTTTGCAGTCTTTTCCATTCCGGCTATAATTGGGAAGATTCTTGTTTCGCCCCCAAATTTATCCCAGAGCAAGAAGGCGATAAAACCAATATGGCTGCTGATACGCTCCAGTATTGTCGTGAAAGGCATAGTGCCATCAGCGTGGGGCATAAAAAGCCTTCCATGTTTGATGATAAGCAGCTTTATTACATCGCTAGAAAAAATAAATGAGCAGGAATAACGACGATGATCCCAATCGGTGACGCAACCAGACCAACTTGTGTGTCCCAAATAATGAAGAGGACTATCTCCTTTCTCGTCAACAGTACTAAAATCTGGTTCTAGGTCTAGCATCAGATAAGCAGCTTCAATTATCTGGTAGACATCTGTGTTGGTGTTGTGCTGTGCAAACATACGATACCAAGTTGATAGCTCTTTGCGGCGTCCAAGGAGTTCCTGCTCCGTTTTTAAAAGAAGGCTCAGCCTAGGAAGCTGCTCTTTTTTGAAAGTGTTCAGTAGCTGCCCAGACGGTGTCATCCCGAATCGGTCCTTTTTGCGTAAAACCCCGGGATAATGTCTGATAATCATAGCTAAAACTGAATCTGATCCTGGATAAATTTGAAAAAGAATTGATGGGTGCGATAATGATCGCCCCAGGTAATATTCAATTTCAGGGTCCTTTGCAAGGTATTTGTTATATAACGCTTCTGCCCAGGAAGCCTCCAAGTCTTTGCGAGTCAGTAAGGTGTTCAATAAAGGCACATTGTTAGCGAAGTGCAATGGAGGTGAACCAATCACTAGTGAATCATAGGTCGTGCTAAAATGAGTTCCTTTCCAAAAGTGGGGGAACACCACTTGGTCATCAAAATCTTTGACAAGAACATCTAGGGCTGAGAATCCATAGTTGTCTCTGATTCCTAGTAATCGGATCCGTAGTGTGCCTGAGGTGCCATCTAGAGTTGAAAGAATATACTGCACAATAGTAGATGGATCCTTGCCTTGACTGGCGATATATGACACTTTGTCTACCGCTCGATGTAGCACAGTCCGTCCACTGTTATCCGGTATACAAAGGTACTGGAACAAAGCCTCTTTGTTTTCAAGGCGCTTAACATGAATTAACTTCTCAATGCTTTGTTGTGAACGATAACGAGCAGCAAGATGAAAACCAGTTTGTCCAAACGCATTGCGAGAGTCTAGGTCCTTGAGAATTTTCTCCACTTCACTCACTTCTTGCCGGGTTTGGTGATCCTGCAAGTTCTCCTGTATCGAAAGCGAGACCGGTGGAAATATGTACTCGAAAAGATTGCAACCTATCAGAAAGAGGAGTAGAGAAGGCTTCCAATGGAAAGATTCTCCAAAATTATCCCCATTTTTGAGAGAATCAGTAATCAGCATTTTCAAAGAATTTTTTAATTCCCATGTGCTGAACTCAAAAATCGTCGACTCCATAACGAGTACAAAAGATCCCCAGTCATTGAACGACGAATCGGGATGGATAAGGTTGACCAACTTCGAGAGGAACATTGGGTTATTCGGTGCGACATCTCTGCAATGCCAAAGCCAATACAGACAAACATATACCGCGAATCCTTTTCGGTTAGGCATTTTAATGACTGCTAACTTCTGGAAAGTATCATAACCAACATCTGTGTCCAGGTCCCTTACATGATCAAGTTGCCTAACTAGTTTCCAGGATTCTCTCCAGGTCTGCGGCCCAAAATCGCACTTCTTCCATATCTCGTGCGTGTTGTTGTTCATTACTTGCAGACAGAGCTCGGCCATTTCAAGATTACAGCTAGGCGGGCTAAAATTTTGCTGACCATGGCGGGTATCCAATTTAGCGTATTTTTCAAGGAACTGCCTAGCAGAATCATGGGAGATCTCAATCACACCTAGATCTGGCATTTTGAAAAAGTTGAAGCACCATGAGCGAACTAGGTCAGGCTTTATACTTTCATCCAGAGTGCCATTCGGCCGTATTGAGACAGCTTGGCAGAGAGTATCACACGTCCATGGTTTCTTACAGCATAAAAGAAGTTGATACGCTCGGATCATATATATCCTTTCGGTCGGGTATTTAGGGGCGTTGTGATCAAGCAGGCGTCTGTACGCATCCACTAGCATCAATATTCCGGTTGAGGACTCGTCATTGTCTTCCAAGCCTTCGAGCTCTGCAAGTAGCCTTTCTGCGTCGTCTTTGATACGAAGGGGTGTGAGTGGGTAGAACAAAGCAATCCAGATCTTGACCCATTGAAACCTTGCAAGTTTAGGCTATTAGAATAATGTCTTCTCGACATGATAGGAGTGATATTAGCTTACATTCCATTGGCTCTCGCTAAAAGGGCCGCCTTAAGCTTCTCAACAAGGTAGTTGTTCTCATCTACTCACACATATCAGCCATTTCGAATTCTGTTGTAAATGTGGTATCTACAACGAACAAAACCCGAAGCGCATAAAGCCTCGATGCTTGCATATTGCTAATTCCACATTAATATATAGCTTACACATGATTGACATGTTGACTTCCGGATTAAGGTCCAAGTCTTCGGCCATGTTGATCTGCCCTTCGACAAAGATGGTCATGTCATCTTTAGAGGCACCCGAAGCGGTTTCTATAAGTGAGAGACTTTCCGGCTTGAAATAAAGGTTAACATTGATATGCTCCTGGGATGAAAGAATAAGACGGAAAGCGGGGTTCATTGCTTCTACATCTTTGAAAAATTTCAGAAGCTTCATGACATCGACCTTTTCACATTCATCCAGAGCATCGAAAGCGAGAGCAGTGCCGCTACTCCCTCGAATAAGTTCTTTCAAAACATTTTCCCACTCACTAATTGTTATTTTTAAAGATTCCACCTTACTTTTCTCCCAGAGCGAGCGTACTGAGGAGGCTGCAGAGAAGTCAATTTGAGTTGCATACTGCTTGACGAGAGCACGAATGATGTTCTCGTAGGTTGGTTTCGATTCGCCTTGGCCTTCGTGAAAGCAATAATAGAAGAATATAACATTAGGCGCACTAGAGAATTCCAAGGCTTCCTGGTATTTTTGCAAAAGGTGCGAGATAGTAGAGCATCTGAGTTGAGCGTTAGTCTAAATCACCAATGAGTTGGGGGATTGCACACATGAGAGTTGTTTTGCCAGTTCCCACTACAAATTATTAGCATTTTGAACTTTTAGTCAAAGGAGATAAAGTACCTGTGCCTTTTATCCAGAGCACCGAAAATTTGGCAGCTGGGTTCTTGATACCGGTTTCCCATTCTATGAATTTAAGCTCCTCAAAAAACCATGTGCCGGCAGACTGATATGAATCAAGAAGGTGCGTGCTTTTCTGAATTTGGACATGGTCGTCAACAGGTGAGTGTTTTGTGACCCAGTTTAGAATTGTGAGGTTATCCTCTTGGTACTTTAGCGCTGTCTCAATTTTACTCTTCATACTCTCGCATGTATTTTCCACTCTTTTCAAAGTTTTGAGTTGAACACGCCATTCATCAAGTTGTGTTGAGAACTCTGAAATTCGTTAAATAGACTGAGTGATCCGAAAGAAGATGAAATACATACCAGATTTCAAGAATTTCTTCAAGCGCGAAGCCTTCATGTGTTTGTATACAGACGTCACTAGTCTTATAACAACGACGTATAATTGAGACACATGGCTTTGAAGTTCTTTTTGTTCTGCTAGTACAATTTTTTGATGATTGCACATGGTGTATTTCTCAATCTGCCTCCACTTTCGCATCGTGATATCGTATTGAGATTCAATTTCGAGGAGAGCATCAATCATGTCGAGAGATATTGTATTCACACCAAGGAGAAGCTAATGTGGTTAGTATTTGAAAGTTATTTCGATAAAACCAAAATCAGATTTACCTCAACAGCAAAGAAAGAGCCCGCGGATATGAGCGGCGCAAGACCATGTGGATCCAACCGAGACAAAACCATCACGAAAGGTTTTGCAATCTTCAAAAACGATTCAAGTTGCTTTGCAACAAGCTTCGCGGTTTGAGGGTCTTCCAGTTTCTGTGTATTTATTCCAGGAATGGTGGTTCGCTGTTTTTGTATTAATCTGTCGAGTTTATCGATGTTGTCTGTTGCGCCATCTGGGGGTAAGTCAGACTGCATAGCCTTCCAAGCCTCAAGGTCTTTCGGTTCCAGAAGTTTCAGAGCCTTCTCGAAACAATCCAAGGGCTCGCTTTGTAGCTCTGCGTCTTTTGAACTTGACTGCGATGGACCACTTTCAGATGTTAAACGAGTTTCTTCCTTGCCTTCTTGTCTGGGGCCGATAATATTCAAGGGTAGATTTGAGCCATTTCCTCGCAATGCTATAATTGCCGTAGCATCTGAAATGGGTACGTCCTTTTTCGGCGAGGCTACCAGTACATCTGCTTCAACCACCGATTCGTTTAGTACGGGAGGTGAACTGCCAAGACTCATCAATGTGGGGAGATTAGCTCCCTCTAATGTCTGTGGAATGGTCGCAGAAGTGCGCGCACTTGGTCCGGCCTCAACAGAGCTAGCTCGTGGTTTTCCAAGACGTCCTAATATATCGTTGAATTTGGTCTTTAAGTCCGCCCGACGACTTCTTTTGGGTTGGGAAGACATTTTGTCTTAACAAATGGGCTGACGGGCTTCAAGCCTTCAAGCCAGGCGCTCAACGGGTTTCCAGGTAATTCCTTGACAGGATGCTATCCAAATCCAGGAGAGAAGATAGCAAAATCGGAGAAATGAGACAGGAAGACAAATAAAGGCCGCCAGGAATCCACGTTGTTGCTTGAGATGAAGAGAATAGTGCCGGTATAAAGTTGACAACTCATCACAGGATAAGGCTGTGTGTAACATAGATACTGTTTAGGCACTAGCCTAAAGCCACAATTAATCCCAGCAGAGGTGCCGCGATCACGTAAGGATTAATTACCTATTCTGAATATGTAAAAGTGTTGAGAGTGAACTTTACTAGTCCCAAAGTGGCTAGTCAAGGCACGTGCAACGCTAATGCACGCTAGCAGCCTATTTAGTCTCATAGTAGGACAGACTTAATTCTACAAGCTTTCCACCCCGATATCATTGCTCAACAAAAAGAACAAATATCAATTCCCGTTGTTCTAAATATTTGAAGTAAACGAGTTCAATTGTTCGAAAGCTATTCGCACAACCATATCAGTTGTTCCAGGGGCTTTGGGAGCATGGATTCAATTATTCTGAAGCTAGACGTACTATTAAACAAGTATGCCAAATTCTACAGCATAAAATCATGAATGAATTCTGATCTCCCTGGACCCCATGTCTAGGAGTAAGGTCGTGGGTTGAAGTAATCACAGTCCTCCACGTTGGAACATGAGCGGGTAGAGTTGTCCCACTCGGCCCGAGCGTGCCGAACTTCGACAAACACTCCAGTATCTCTTCGCCAAAAGTGACAAAACATTGCCAAAATGCCTGTTCAGATTTCAAAAGATGTAGAGGAGAAGCGTAAAATTGCCTAGAGTTAAGAGAGAAAAGATGAAACAAGGGGGAAGTAGGTTGTAGTGAAAAAAATGTAAACAATGAAGAGGTTCCATGTCAACAGGGAATTATAGTAAGAGCTTTATGTACCAACTATACAACTGACTAATTCTGTCTAGACATACCTCCCTTCGCCGTAAATTAATTCTGTTTAAATAGCTTTAGTATTCCCAATTATCTAGAATATTCATATTAAATGAGAGTTCTACCGCAAAGTATTTAATACTCTATATGTTCAAAGTTTTCCGGGCTTTGTTTCGTTAATTTGATTAATATAATTACACTCGAAAAATACAATTTAATAGTTAGACTTATTGACTTCCTACTTAACACTATAAAGTAGTAACATAGTTGGGCAATTCCACAATGGCACAATTTGTGAACTAAGTATACCAAAGCTTCTTTTGTCAGATGAGGTGTTTGCAAGTTTTAATTTACTTCCTACCAAGATGGCATTATAGTACACATCAGCTATTCATTGGGTCATTAGAAGTAGACTTTCCTTCTCGCTAAACAAATTTGTCTGGAGCCAAGTTATTTAAAAAGATATTTGTTAAACCATCTCAAAGAATATAAGAAGTACAATTCCCGACTATCAAGGGAGCATAGGATTTACCCAGACCCATTTTCGGCATGCACCGGCACACCTCAACTTCGCCAAAAAGTGACAAAAACATGCTAAAACAGTTTCAAACTTCAACACAGCCTTTTGAGGGTGTATTAAAAGTCCAAAAAGACGCGAATAATGCATATCTGGAGCCAGTGGGAATTGCGATAGGGTTATTAGCGCCTTGTGAAGCCAGCGGATGGTGTTTACTTACAACCCACGACCTTTCATAATCACTGTTCAGAAGAACGGTGCGAAACGAAAATCATACCCCTAGACCATAACCCCTAATGTGTTTGAATGGCACCGCTTTAATTATTTCAATAACGATTACAGAGCTGACTGTGGGTAATGGTGGGGTTTTGAAGGGGCTCTTCTATTGGACGGATATTGGACTTGAAGCTTTCATAGAGATAGCAGCGTTGAACTAAGGATTTTATTTTTACATGGCTTCAAGACTGTTATAGTAAAGTATCCTAGTCAACTCGATATTCTATTTCACAGGATTGTTTCTACAGAAGTGTTTCTTAGAAATACTTGAGTAACTTGGAATTTGGTTGCGAGGTACTCGGGCTGCTCTGGACCGCCAAACTTAATTCCGGTATTTAGCCGCTCTTCCCGCTGCAGAAATAAATTCAAACGGCAGCTTTACCATCTCGATCATGGACCTTCCTACATATGCCAGCACACGCCTGTCCCACTACACACAGAAAATGCCGATAGTATAACATGGCCCTCCAATCCGAATCCGACACCGTTCACTCAAAATCGGAGGCCGAGTACACAAGGTTACACATCACACCTCTCGACCCCAACCTCCTCAAAGCTATCCTCCCACCCTCAATCCTCCCAAACGCTCGCAATATCTCCTACCATACAATTCCTACATTCCCCGAGAAGCCATACGGGTTCCTTGAGCTGCCAATTATGGATGCGGAGAAAATCAAGAAGAAGCTCAATGGAGCTATCTTGAAGGGCACGAAGCTGCGCGTGGAAAAGGCGCGACCGGAGAAGGAGAAGGCAGTGAATAGAGAAGATAATGCGGCAGAAGCCAAGGAGTCGAAAAAAAACCAGAAGCTCTCGAAGAAGAGGAAGAGGGACGATACCATTCCAGGCGCCGAAGTTGTGGATCGCTCGGTGAAGAGGGGCTGGACGACACCCACTGCGGTGGCATATTCGAGTAAATACAAGGAGAAGGACAAGAGGATTAACAAATCGAAATTCACGACCGGGCCGGAATGTCTGTTCAAAACTGTTATTCCTGCGAATATTGCGACTAGTTCGAAAGCTACGGTTACGGATAAGGTGGAGAGGAAGAGGCATAGACCTGGGAAGGAAGCTGTTGTGCATGAGTTTGCGAAGACGACAAAGTATGCGACTTTCTTGAGGAGCACGGCTAGCGGGAATAAGAAGATAACTGCGGAGTTTGTGGAGGGGAAGGGTTGGGTTGATGAAGATGGGAATGTGGTGGAGGAGGTGACCATCAAAATGGTGAAAACCTCCGAGTCCAAACCGCCTAAGTCAAAGCCAGAACCCGTCACAGAAGAAGATAGCGAAAGCGATAGTTCGGAAGGAGATAGCAGCGACAATGCAAGCTCATCGGAGGAGGAAGATGAGGAGGAAGAGAAGTCGATCGGCGAGCCTACCCTACCAGCATCCAAGCCTATTGCGCTCACATCTGCACCTCCTGCTGTGGACGACTCAGAAACATCAACCTCTGGTTCCTCCTCAGAAGACTCCGAGTCAGATTCCGACGACTCCTCAGACTCGTCAGAAGCAGATTCTGAAAAAGAATCCTCCTCAGAATCTGAAAACGAAACCATCGATTCCCGACCGGCTTCACGACCCCAATCATCCTCTGGGGTTCCTTTGAATTTAAGCATCAAAATCCCAATCCCAGAAATCATAACCAGCCCAGTCTCCGCCGAAGTCCACCCACTCGAGGCGTTGTACAAGCGACCGAAACCAGGAAACACAGACCTCGCCCCCAAACCCGCTCCCTCCTCATTCAGCTTCTTCGGCGCAGACGCAGATAACGATGAAGAAATGGAGGAAGCACAAGATAAAGTCCCCTTAACACCCTTCACACAACGAGATTTCGAATACCGAGGTCTGAGAAGTGCGGCGCCTACACCGGATACTGCGCATGCGAATAAGAAGTTTCTTTGGCCTAGGGCTGGGGATGAGGATGAGGATGAGGAGGATGATCATGCGCCGAGCTCACCTATTCGTCACAAAACGAAAGGGGAGAGTAGCAAGACGCCAAAAGCTAAGGAGGAGGGGAAGGCTAAAGAGGGTGCGGCTCCTGAAAGCGATTTTCAGAAGTGGTTTTATGAGAATAGGGGGGATACCAATAGGGCGTGGAAGAAGCGGAGGAAGGTTGTTGGGAAGGAGAAGAGACATAGGGATAATAAGAAGAGGTCTGATAGAGTTGTTTAGGTGGGAGGGAGAGAAGTTTAATGATATCCATGCAGTTCTGAAATTTGGTTTTTCGGTTTTAGTATTTTATTTCTGGAAGTGGTTTATAGTGAATTGAGGAATTTAGCTTACTAAGCTGGAGGTAATTAAACCCCTCTTACAACGCAAGAGTAATATTACTAAGGCTAGTAATAGAGCTATAAACATACTATAAGCCTAGCTTAACGAAGACTCTAATATTAATAACAGCAAATATAATAGGTATACTAACAAAGCTTACTATAATACTTAAGTAGACCTCTAGACCTAGTATAATAGCGTATTAGATAAGGATATTTAAATACTTAGAAAATAAACCTTAAATACCTTTAAGAGGTATTTTACCTTAAGCCTCTATGTGAGGGGTAAAACCCCTGAGTATAGTTCGGGCAGAATCCCTCGCTAAAGGGCACGCCCTTATTGCATTCCCTGGAATGCCAAGCATTCTTCTATTTGCATTTCTACCCTTACTGCATTCCCTGTAATTTCCAAGCATTCTTGCTGAGCTATATAGTTGCGGGAATTACACTTGTACTTAGATTTGCATGCACTTCTTAACAATTGAATATTGAACCATACCTTTGAGTTATTCGAGGTCTGGCCTCTTACACTCTATAAGTAATATCTATTAAATAGACGCTTCTTAATAGATAGAACACTCTCTCCGTTTTATAGCTACTTCTTTTTCATTAGTTTAGTAACCTTTCCTTAAGGCAGCTAATAGTACTTTGTGAGAGGCCAGACCTCGAATAACTCAAAGGTATGGTTCAATATTAAATTGTTAAGAAGTGCATGAAGATCTAAGTACATGCGTAAACTCCTGTGGCTATATAGCTGAGCAAGAGCAAGAGTTTAATACAAGAAATGAAATATGATAAGTGCCGGGATGCAATAAGTGCTGGAATGTAATAATAAGAGCGTACCTCATCCATTAGTAGCCTGGGTAACAAGGCAAGAAAATCAGTTATTTAGCGAGGGACTCTGCCCGAGCAATACTCAGGGGTTTTACCCCCCACATACTTACTCTTTTTACCTCTTCTTTAGTAAGATACTTAGAAAGTCTTCTAATTAGCTAATAGAGAGTATAGAGTAAGGTACTTAAAGCTAGCCAGCAAATACAGAAATTCTCAAAATAGCCTCAAATAGGTGTATATAACGAAAAGCAATTAATCGCCATATCAGAGGTAAGTCTATGTCTATTACTGTTCGTCTCCCCTTGATTTATATAATCGTTTCCGGTAAGTCATGCTTGTCATGCTCCATTCTATCGCTGAGCTTCAATCATCCTCGTCATCTCCAATAATAAATACATCGACCTCTAGTTCTTGCATCGACCTCGTTCTTCTATCCCTGGGACTTTCAACCTCAGGCATGTCTCTCAATTGGAGAGACAAAGTCTTTTCTTTCCTCTTTCCCACACGAGTTCCATCGGGTCTCAGGTTGTCCAACTGAATATTCTGGGTGTATACTCGCGAATGAGGGCGTGAGCGCATGGATGAACGACGAGTTGCTGGAGGAGGTGGGAGGATAAATTGTGCTAATTCTGCTGGTTCTCTGGTTTGAATAGGTGAGGGCTGTATGAATATACTTGGTATCGGGGGCTTGGATGAGTATGTCGTGTTTGTGGCAGTCGTATGAGTGTTTGTTTCTGGTCTGTTGGGCCCCGAGCGAGATGTTGATGCGGCATTAGAAATATCTTGCCCTCTCGCTCTTGAATCGAGCATAGCTTTCCTGTCCCTGGGGCTATCTCGATGCTTCGGACAAACACACAACCTCACCACATTAACCTTCTTATCCCCTTCACCAACACCAAAACCAGCCTCCAAATCACCCTTCCTTCCAAATTTCCTCTTATCCCCAGGCGTACTGACCTCTCTCAACCCCAACAAGTATTGTTTCCCTTCACTCCACACCCCATATTTCATCCCCAACACCAATCCCCAGATAACACCAATCCCCATAATCCCAAAACTAATGGCCACCCCGAAAACCAACTCCTCACCCATCAAAGTAACGATTTGTCCGGAGCGAATACGGGTGATTACAATGGTTAGCAGAATGAGGGTACTATTTAATCCTATTTGGAAGAGGATGAGTGAGATGTATAGGGAGGGAGATTTGAGGATTGGATGAAGGGATAGAAAACTAGGAGAAGAGGACGGGGGTAAGGGGTTATGGGCTCTCTGGAATTCGATGGCTCTGGCTTGGTTTAGGATATGGGTAGTTTTCTGGTCGGCTTTTTGTTGATTTGATGCGGTGATAGCTTCTTTTGTAAGGCCTTTCTGCTTTTTGCGGATGTGCTGGGGTTGGTTGTCTTGGTGGGTACGGAGGTAGTTTAGTGTCGAGTCGGATGGTGGAGGAGTCGTTTCGACGGGAGATGATGAGATGTTTGGACGAGGCCTTGGAGGCTTTGGGATTGGTTTTCTGCTGATAGTATGGTTACTTTTCTCGCTTGAGTCCGAGAGTTTGGTCTCAGTTGAGATCAGGGAAGGTGCCAAAGCCGATGCATCGTCCCATATCAAGGAATGAGTTGGAGCTGAAATCGAGTGTGATAGTATAGGGCGGTGCGTTTCTTGTAAGTGTGAAGGGCCGGGTGTATACAAATCATCATCTATTTCCTCAATCAACATTCCACTATTTCTCACCTCTGTATTCTCGGTTGGCATTGGTATACGCCTTGTATTGATAATTGTAGTATTGGTATCTGAAGTAAAGCTAATATCTAAACACAAAAAGAGAACTCGTCAGACCACTTTCTTCTTCCTATAACGCTGTACAAACTTGGTCTTGTGATGAAGAAATTTGGTCGTGTGGATTTGGAGTTTGCTTTTGAGATGGGAGATGCGTTTAGCAATCTCCTTCTGCAAGCTTCTCAAAGTAATTGTACCTCCAACTTTGGGATTGAGTATTGAATTTAGGGATTGTTGGGAAGTGGAAACTGGGCATTTTTCGTCAAATCTATGCATGAGACTTTCAAGGGGAGTGTACGAACTCTTCTTCTTTTCCTGAGCTTGAGGGGAGGGGTGGAGGGTTGGTGGGTAGGGATGTTTGATTGTATTTATGGTGGGTTTGGCATCTGTGGTTTCGTTAGTTTTTCGCTTAGCCCCCTGATTGAGGTTTGACATACCCTGTTTCTTGACGTCGTCGTTGATGGCGTTTACCAAGGGGCGTTGATAAGATTTACTTGGTGTGCGACTTGGGGGATTGGAAGCTGATTGGGTTAGTATACTGAATGTTGTAAATTTGAGGTTTGAGGAAACTTACTGGGTTCTTGGAAGGAAATGCCTCGCTTTTGTAGGAAATGTCTCTTGTCATCTTCTGTATCCAGTGCGTTCAGCATGACAGGAAGATCTAGAATGTATGTTAGTTAAAGCCGTTTTGTTAAAAGTGCGAAATCTTATGAGACTCACTGTCTAGGTTATAAAGCCCAGTGTTCTCATTTCCTTCCAACGGCGTGCTGTTCATACTAGTATCTGCCGGCGATGAGGGTCTAGAGGTGCCAGAACCAACTGGCTTTCGACGAATAGCTTTATCCACAAATGCAAAGTCTCGCTTTTCGATTCTTGGCGGAAGAATGACTGTATCTTGACTTGGTTCCTTCAGACCACCACATCTTTCGTCCATGTGAATACTTGGTCTATGCTGTGCTTCATCGTTCGACATTACACGTTCGTTTTCCGTAATAACTTTTGGATGTGAGTCGATTGGAGCAGCGGTGCAATTTGTATGTTCGATATCAGTGGTTGTCTCGGGCTCCTTCTCTTCTTTATCTGCGAGTATAGTGTCCGATTGCTCGTGTGGTGACTCGATATCTCCCATTTGAGCGCCCGCTAAAGGTTTGGAGTAGCCCACAAGTTCAGTATCAGTGGTCGTATTGCGCTCCTTCTCTGCTTCAGTGTGGAGAGTGTCGGTTTGCTCGCTTGGCTGCTCCTTTGTTTCGGGGAGTACGGAGGCTTCAGCGTTAGATGGCTCGCTAATATACCCTTCGCTAGTGTCCGGAGAGTGAAAACTTTCCATGTGATCTGTAGCAGATGACACCATTACAGCCAAAGCTTCTTTCTCAATCTCTGGATCCAAAACAAAACCAACTTCCTCCAACTTCCTCCGGAACTCCACGTCTCGCTCTCCCCTAAACAAATCTTCGATTGTCTTGACAGAGGTTCGGACATTGGGCGGAGAGTTCTGTGAGCCAGTAAAGATACTTCCTTCTTGGCTAGCCATTGGGTCTCGATCAATGACTTGGCCGGTACTTCTTCTCACCAAACCCTCAAACTTCTCGGAGTCTCGCTTTGATTCTCCAGGCCAAACAAGGTCTTGGACTGACTTTGTTGAGCTTCGTCGACTTGATCGTGAAGAAGGTGAACGACTGCCTTTTTTCTCTTCTGGCCAAACCAAGTCTTGAACATATTTCATCGAGCTTCTTTGACTCAACGGCGAAGTAGTCGAAGTAGGCGATCTATTTTCCTGCTTATCTTCCGGACGAATCAGACCTTGAACTGACTTAGTCGAGTTTCGTTGACGTAGCCTTGAAGATGGTGAAACATTTCTTTCTTTGTCTTCCGGCCAAACCATGTTTTGGACTGACTTCATAGAATTTCGTTGACTTGACCGAGAAACCGGCGAACCATTCCCTTGTCTCTCCTCCGGCCAAACAAGGTCTTGAACTGACTTCATGGAACTTCTTTGACTCAACGGAGAAACAGGTGCCCCATTCCAAACAGCCCCACTATGCCTACTCTCTCTCCTATCTTTCTTCTTGGCTGCCTCCTTCTCACCTCCGCCCCCCTCACTATGCTCCTCATGAATATCATCCAACCCAGCCTTCTCACCACCCAACTGATCAAAAACCTGAAAGATATTGGTACGTCGATTTCTCTTTGCGATTTCAACAGGTGTCTTCTCAGTAACTGGATCGTAAGGGACAGCAGGTGCAGAAATACGTTTCAATGAGTTTGAAGAAAGGCGTTGACGGGGACAAGATGGTCGGGTCGGGGAATCGAGTTGGTTTTTTGCGATTGCACTGACGAACTCTTCAATATCTTTGTCGGGGGTGAAAGCTGGTTCGGGTTCTACTTCTTCCTCAATTGAATCAATAAATGTACTTTTAGTCTTCGGGGTTGGTGTTGTATGTCGTCTAGGTGGCGTTGGACTTCGTTTCGGACGTTTAGCACTCAATCGCTCTTTGGTAACTTGAGCCCCCGGAAATGGTGGCATTGACGGAGAAGCTGGGCGGACTTTTGATGGTGGTAAAGGTGGCAAAGGTCGATTTGGTGGAGGCGATGGAGAATCTCGGAATCGGTATTGGATTTCTGATGCGGACATAGCTGCCATTGAGCTTAGCGAAGGAGGGTTGGGAGGGGTTTCTGGAGAGGTGATTGGAGGGTATGATCTGGTGTTTCGGGGTGGAGTAACTGCATCTTGTCTGATGCGAGCGGGCTCGCCGGTGAGAAACATATTGATATGGAAATATGGTGTTGTTTAAAATACTGTAGCAAAAGGGTGGAGGTGGAAGCGAGTTTGGTGCAAAGTGGAAATAAATTGGTTCACAGAACCGATCGTGAGTTTGTTGCAAAAAGGTTGAATCGATGGCGCTTGGCAATCAGGGACTGTAATGGGAGGTTAGTTAGCTGTTGAGAAGAGAAGCTAGACATGGTGCATACCTTTCCCCGGCGGACTTCAAGAAGTGGCCCGCACTTGAACCCCCAAAAGGTTCTCCAAAGCTGGTTGTAAACCTCGGTTATGAGCGAGATGTGTAGCAAAGAGGGTGTAGGAAAAAAATCGGTGCTTTTGAGTTTTACTATTCCGGCTAGATCTAGGTCGTAAAGGTGAGTCCGACTTCTCCTAAACCCCAACCAAGACTCGAGAATCCCGGAAGAAGTACAAGAGAAAGATCTGGATGTCGGGATTTATTATCGAAACGATGTCAGGATTCTGGCGAAAGCCATCTTGGAGGATGAAGAAAGTGCATGGAGTGGGAATGGTTCGAAGGTTGAGAAGATGGTAGGAATTTGAAGCGGGGTTGTGATTTAAAGGTGAGGCTCACTTGTGATTGTGTTGCCTAGAGAATAGGAGCCTTGCTATTGTTTTTGTAAGGGGCCCACTTTGGTACTCATTCACTGATCTGCTCTCAAGTCCTCACCCTTGATAGCGCAAGATATTGGAGAACCGAATTTTCTCGGCTAACTTGAATAGGCAATTATGAGCAGGTTTAGGAGAAACTAAGGTAAGAAGAGACTTGGTCGCTGCTGCTCTCCTGGCGCCTGTTTATTGTACGAAATGGTCTGGAAGAATTAACACTATTGTTTGAGAAGGGTTAGAAGGAGAAACTCGATTTCTTCATTGTCCTAAATAATTTCGATTAATATTGTGCGCGAATGTCTCGCAAAATGAGATAAAGAACAGAATTCTTATTATCCAAGAGCATTCAGGTCTCCCACACAATATTCTCAATTGTGCGGGGTGTTTAAGAAGGTGCATGGAGGACAACAACCGATACTTACATATATCGACTCCATTCACCTCTGTACCCCTGGCCACAGCGCAGAGTTACTAGCTTCAGCGCCCACCCCATCTAATGAAATTTTATTTCTACCAAAGAATTATATGTACGAATGAAAGGAGAATCTTCTGTAATAGCCACCCAAACGCCAAATATCCAATAAACCCCCTCTCTAAAACACCAAAAACGCCTGTCCCAGATTAATAATACCCATCGAAAACTATCATACATTAGGTGAAAGCAAATCATACTTCACACATCTCTCAACCTGAAAATAATCAGTAACTCTCCACGAAAGACCAAAATCAAGGGGGTGGAATTAAGACTTACATCCTCAATACTAGCCTGCAAAAACTTCCTAGTCTCCAAGCCCACCCAAACCTTCAACATCGAAAAATCACCTTGTCTCAACATCCCCCCACCACTCTGAGCCCCAAGCTGTCTCAGAATAGGCAGCGCACTAGAAAGGAGATCGATATCAGGATTTAGAGATCGGCCAATACCTTCAAGAAGAAGGATACTGATAACCACATTGACGAAATCCCCCTCCATCCTTACATGATGCCCTCGAACCATACCAAGGACTTCATTAAGGATATCCCCGATCTTCATATTTCCCAAAGCCAAAGTTCTACTCTTGACACTAAGAACAAGATGTTGCATTTTCAAAGAGAAGATCTCTTCGTCTATAACGGCGTCGGGTTGGCGACAACGTTCACACATTAGGTGACCAGCTTTATACCCATCAAATTCCGCAACAGCTTTAAATAAATCCAAGAAATTCGTTCGATTGGTGGCATTGAGTTCAGTAACCAACCCAGTATCGATGAAGATCAACTGCGGTCTGAAACCTTCATTATCAAGCTTCTGAAGTTCCAACTCCCAAGCATCGACATCCTTCCGGTGTCTATACGGTCTTAAACGAGCGAGGACTTGCTCTGTGACATCAGGTTGAGTCTGGGGATTTTCATCCTTGTGTTTCCTGCTAAATGGTAAACTGGGATTTGCAGATTGATAAAATCGAACCATGATATTTCCAGGATGGAGATCTGCGTGGACGAAATTATCGAGTAAGAGCATGCGGAGGAAGGCATCGAGTCCTTCGTCGGCGATTTCTTGTTGGAAGACACCGCCGCCGTTTTCTAAGAAATCTGATAGTGGGATGCCTTGAGCGAATTCCTCTACGAGTACTTGTCTGGTGGTAAAGTCGGTGTATGGATATGGGAACCAAGCGGTTGTTCGATCTTTGAAATTCTTCCGGAATAAGGTGAGGTTTGCGGCTTCGATTCGGAGATCTAGTTGCAAGCGCATCATTTCTCCAAATTGCTCGACTTCATCGGGTAATGAGAGCCATTCGATTGTTGGAATTGCGTTTAGAGCCGACGCAAAAAAACCCATTATGCGTAAATCTCTTCTGACCATTCTCTCGACACCTGGATGTTGAACCTTAATTGCTACATAGCTGGATGGCACCCGCTGTGGTGTACTCTTTATCAGCGTATCAACATTTTTTCGGACATTTTGTCGCAAATTCAGAGGCTCTTCGATATCTGCATCTCCTGGTGCAGCCAGATCTCGCTTTAATTTGGCCCTGTATACCTGTGCGATTGCACCCACACCCAACGGCTTCTCGTCAAATTCCTCAAATATCTCCTCGAAAGGTCTGCCATTAAAGGCTCGTCTAATAATTCGTTTCGTTTCGTGGAGGGAATGCGCTGGCGCATTGGAATGCAATTGGGACATCACCTCGCACATTCCGTTTGGGAAGATGTCTGTTCGAGAGGCTGCCCATTGTCCAAGCTGCATATTTATTAGCAAGATTCTCGAGGGAAAGAGGCAAATGTACTTTTATAAACGCTGGGCCCGCTCGTTCCATTGACTTCACAAGGAACCAGTACCACCATAATGTGCCACTCCTCTCGTTATCTCTATTCTTCTGCCGTGATCCAACCCATATAGCAGGAACTGTGAGCAATACCGGAACGAATATGAAGACCAAGTGCAAGAATCGCATTCCTGTACAAGCTGGCTCCCAAATATAAAGGTCCAGGTATAGCACAACACTTTCCACAGCTCTTCGAACCCCGGAGCTCTCCGCGGACACTTTTTTAACAAGCTCTTCTCTTGATGCCTCCAACATTCTCCCCTCTGCAGTCTGGTCCGTCCCGCCATTGTCTTCCTCAGACAATTGCACAAAGGCAAATGGGCTCAAGCTCGTGGCCGCCGCGAAAACCAATCCCTTACGCCGTGGTGGTAATCGGAAGTAGCCATGACTCCTCCCTCCTTGCCAATATGAACGATTTGTAGCTTTTGGTGATTGTATGCGACATCGGGCGAATGTGCGTACTCGGAAGATTGACTGACCAAGGCCAACAGATGTCCAGCCCTTGGTCAATACCGGTCGCATGATTGTATATCCAAAATTGAGGAATTGTTTTATCGCCGGATGCTATCGAGTCTCCATGGAGAGAGCGTGGGTGGGAGGTATTGTGACTGGATGTTGGGAGTGAAGGCGCTTGTGAGTGAAGCTGCTCAAGTAGCCTACCTGACTGTTTTTAGTGACATCACCACATTGAACTGAGGCATGTACAATATGGATACTGATATTCACATGAAAAGTTTGAAAAAGGGGTGTGTAAAATGTGTGAAGATATCTAAATTATTCTATGGCAGGGTATTTTCTAATAAATATATAAAAGAAGACATCCTGAAATCTAAATAGCTTCATAGTCCATATGAATTGCTTTGGGAAACTGTCATAACGAAGCCTCGGCCCACTTCGATCTGGTTGCGGTGAGTTAAAGCAGAATAAAACCGGCAGAAATCTGATTTCTTTGGCGCGATTGTCATTGGCTTCAATCCTGCATGCCATCGCCTCCTCCAGACGGACTTGGAAGTTCCCTCGTGCCATTCATTGATAGACGCCTGTTCCCCTCCAATTACGACATCGCCCTCCGAATAGCCTCATTTTCGACTTCCCATCCCTCGAACCACTTCTTTTCACAGTCTCCTTTTAATCGATTCGCCATCATGGGTTGGTTCTGGGCAGATTCGGACGTTTCCGTCGTCAACGCCAGACCAGCTCCTCATGCAATTCCTGCTGGAAATGCAAGCCCTCCAGTAGGTTGCCAGGTCTATAATAAAAAACAATCTATGTCTAACATCTACAGCCATCATGCCCTATGCACAAAGCCGACACACCAGCAGCCAAACCCCCTACTCCTCCCGCCGAGTCCGCCTGTCCATACACACCCACCGATCTCTCTCAGAATGGCGAATCCAAAGCCGCCTCTAAATATTCAAAATACAATCCTCTAAATTACATGTTCTCCGACCTCTCCCAAGAGCGAGCAGAGAACCAAAAAGTCGCCCTTCCAACATCCCGCGAACCGTCGACAATCCCAAAAGGCACCGGAGATGGAAACTGGGAATACCCCTCTCCACAACAAATGTACAACGCCCTGTTAAGAAAGGGATATACCGATACAGATGCCACTGCGGTGGAAAGCATGGTTTCCGTACACAACTTCTTGAATGAAGGCGCTTGGGCCGAGATCGTAGAATGGGAACGTAGATTTGGTAGAGGTTTAGGACATGGATGGGAGGCATGTAAGAGAGGAGAGGCGGGATCGCAGGCTGGTGCTGATATTGGATTGAATATGGATGAAGTGCCGCAACCGAGTTTGATGAGATTTCAAGGCCGACCGAAGGAGATGACTCCCAAAGCTGCTATGATCCAGATTATGGGCAAGCTATATCCTTCTGCTTTTGGGTATGGAATCCCTTTCTCGTTTGAGGTGTGATTTGTGCTAATCAAGATGCAGAACTGAACCTCCTTTCGATCGCCACGATTGGTACGTTCAACGAGAAGTTAACGGCAAGAAGAAAGAAATAAGATACGTGATCGACTACTACTCCGGCCCAGACGAACCTACCGGCGAACCAGTCTTCTACCTCGATGTCAGACCAGCCGTCACACCCACCCAAGCCGTCGAGAGATTAATGCGCTGGGGAGGAGACGTCTGGTATCGAGCATCCGGCGCAGTAGTCAGAGAACAAGAACAAAACAAAAAGTAAAGGATAAGCGTCATCGATCAAAAGGGACCAACCAAATTCTCGGAGGGTATATTTTTAATTTCGACTTTTTAATGTTGGTACGATAGGTAGGGTAGGTGGGGAAATGTGTGAAAAATGGCAGATCAGCGACGGAATGGATATTCTCATGTTGGCTTTGGTCTTGTCGACATCATCTTTTGAGAGTTTGATCTTGTTTCTGTTTTTTGGTTGGTTCTTGGGCGCCTCTTCTTTCTTATCCTCTCTAAAGGCCGAATTGTACAAAAATATTATGATACCAATGTCACTTCACTACATTCCACTCAGGTCTTCAAATTTTCTCCGCCCGCCCATCTCCTCACAGTACACCAGGGACCAACTGTTCCAACTCCTCTGGAACAATAAAGATGACATAATCTTAATCATTCAGGCCTTTATGATAATGGAATCATTTTATCGAATCTCGGTCGAACAATAGAAGGAGCAGAGAAGAAGTGTTCTAATCGACGAAAACCCATTTCAAAAGAACTCTTCTGCATATATATCTCTAGGGATACTCACGACTATCCAATGCCTGATTATTATGCGAGCAAGAAACCCAGCAGCGTCGAAAGTTCAATAGTAGTACCCTGATGAATAATTGAATTTCGATATGTAAGTAAATATGGGCTTCTCGACACAATTCACTATCTACAAACTCACTCAAGTACCTTGGGGACAGCTCAACTACGACATGCAACAAAATTACAAATTGGGTTCTTAAATTCGACACACTTCACTTGGGAACCTTGGGGACTAGTTCAATCGCGATGTGCAACACTACTTCAAATTTTTGACACACTTCACTCTCAACAAACTTCACTCAAACACCTGGGGACTACCCAAAGTGCGACATTCAACAAAAGAATCTCCCCCATATTTGGCCTCTCCCCAGATTCTCCACCTAGATTCTCGACACACATCACTCTGAGAACCCGGAGGGCTACCAAAACCGCGACATGCAACAAAAACGGCTAGCCACTTGGAAAAGCCACGACTCACAAGTTGAGCCTATGTCGCCATCAAGGTTGTTAATGCCTCATGGTACGGTGGACCCTACCCAACAAGGTTGTCTCACAAAATCATACATATATCCCTCGGCACTTCTCAACTCACACAAGCAATATTTGAGCAATAGTAATTTCACTTTCATTGTTCATGTAAGAAGATTTTCTTGGAAAATACAATCAAATTTCACATCCTTTGCCTTCCTTAAGCTAACAAATAAATAGTGCCCAGCCCTGAAGTCGAAATCCAAAACCCAGACCAATGAATGTATGCCGTCAATACTCGTCCCCGTCATCTTACACACTCGACGCTCGATGAAATCTGGACCGATGCCCAGTCCCTCCGCCCGTCATCTCCTACCCTAACCTACGAAGTCGTAAAGGCTCATTGCTGATCGGACTCGTATTGTCTTGCGAGGGAAGAGGGTAGGTGAGGTTGAGGGTTTCAGTGCTGTTGCCAAATAAGTAAATGCTAAGATTAGAGAAAGGAGGTCCATACAGTGCAGCAAGAGCACCCGGAGCTACAAGTAGCACCGCAGCCACAAGTTGAACACGAACAGTCTCCCATGATTGTGGTGGGGAGGGGGGAGAATATGGATGGTTTCGACCGAGTATATATCAGAGTTGAAGTTGAGAGCTTGTGATCGTTTGATGATGCTCGGATATCGACGCTTTGTCAAAGAGATGGAAGAAGGAGAAGCTGGAAATCGCCTGCCCCTTTATATATCCATATGGCCTACCACCTTGCGGCAACGGTGCGGCAATGGGGGGGTCGCCATGTGATGGACCAGCGGGTGTGCTACACACCCTCACTTGGATGGAGACTTTGATGGCGACAAATGAGAATGTGAAAATCTGAGATGGAGGGGCGGAAACAGCTTCCCAAGCATATTACCAACACCACATCAAAGAAGTGGGCGTCATACTTGGTGCCACGTTGAATCAACTGGAGCTTCACAAACTGAAGGTTTGGATGGCGAGTTTCGATGACCATTCGGAACTTCCGACGCAAGACTTTTGAAACTGGGACTATGCATTGGAAAACAAACACAAGGGAGAAAATGGGCGCATTTTCCCGTAAAATGTGTACAGAAAGTTTAAAACATTGGGGGAAAGTTCATCAGTTGGTTGAGGTGTTGGTGATGGAAACGCAGGATATCATCTTGATTGGAGCGGCCAAAGCATCCTCGGCTCTCCACATCAAGCCTCCAACCACTTGGGAGTCCAAAGTTGGAATCCTTCTCCGGCATATTGCAACCGATTTATAACGATAGGGGCGATCGCGACAAATTCAATAAGCCTCGTTATGCATCGCAGAAGTCACGCAAGGGAAAGTGCGTGGGAGATGCTTGGTGGAACACACCATGAGGTTGAGAAGGCACGAGAACAGCAGCGATAGCTGTAGGGATCGGGGAAGGGGGAAAGGCAACATGCTCCGGTTTTTCGGATCGAACGAGAGGTGCCAATATGCCGAGTGAGGTTGGCGCGGTTGAGGCGATGCTATTGGGAAGATCTTGTTAGCTGGGAATTCAGGAGCGAGGAGGCGAAGGCATGTCGCCGGTTGGCCTGATATTGGCGTCTAATAACAAGGATGAAGTAAGAACCGAGCCGCAATAGGCGCAGTTCGGATTACTTGTTACAGTCTCTAGGTCGCTCTGGTTGCACAAAGTTGGTGATCGTCAAATACAACCAGCGAGCAGAGGATGGTTGCAATGGGCAAGAGGTGACAGTGGGTACAGTAGAAGAATGGAACGTATGAAGGGTGTAACAAGGCACCAACCGTCTCGCAGGAATTCGAGGTTGTTAAAACCTTGGAACGAAGGTCGAAGATTGAAGATTGAAGATTGGAATTTGGAAGAGGAAGGAGGGGTTCAAGTTGGGACCCGCTAGTCTAGAACTGCCAAGACCATGATAAACAATTCGGCAGGAACGGCTCGACTTGATCCTCGACAACTCTCGAAGAAAGCCCAGGAAAACAGCTCCGTTATCTCACAACACCCGAAATTCACGACAACAGAGCAGCATAGGTGGTGGCATCAATATCATTATATTTCCACCTTATCCTGCCAATAAAGGCTTAATGAGCGACCTTTCGATCCCATCTCAATGTACCTATATTCCAACCTGGTATCATCCCAAAAAAGCGCAGCCTAAAAGACCCAACCAAAACCAAACTCAGCATGCGAAACCCAAATGACTAACATATCGGCGTCGAAGACATGACGGTGTTGAAGATCAGAGGGGTGGTTTGAAGTGAAGTGTCGCAGCGAAAGGTGGTAGTACGAGGAGGGCATTTATTTTCCGCAGCTCGAGCATGAGCAGTCAGTGCCGCAGTTGCCTATGGGAGAGATGTCAGTTGGATTCTTCTTCTGTATCACCACCAACCTCGTCTTCTCCGCCATCGAAATTCCTGTCTGACGCCCACTTGTGGTTGGCAGACACGAAATAGCGGGGTAGTCGGGGGAACAGTGAGGGGAAGGGCTAAGGGGTCGCTTACAGCTTGAGGTGCCAGAGCATCCGCATTCTCCCTTCATGATGATGGTTTGTGGGGGGTTATTGGGGGTGGTTTGAGTGTTTTTGGTATGTATTTGAAGTGTGGGTTTGCTTGTAGATAATGCTGATGGAGTTTTCTTCAACAACCGTGGGACAAGCCAGCCCTTATATGCCCTCGATCTCGCCGCAGCCCGGGATGGGCTGCCCCTCACTCGGCCCTCAGCACATCGGTACGCGCAGGCATCGCATAAGTCGGATCGCCTTCTGTTTCAAGGCGATCGACCAATAGCGGGTGGGAAAGTAACCTGTTTGCGGTGTTTGCGCGGTGTTGCGGGTCTGCGGGTTTTGTGCGCTGTGGCCGGATTGGTCTGCACGACGGCGGGGTCAAAGGGCTTGGGCCAGGGTTCTCTTGGCCGGGCAATCGAGGGGCGAAAAACAGCAAAAGAAACTCAAAGCCTCTGGGAGGACGAAAGAATTCGACTGGCTGGAAAGAGGGGTCCGCTGACTGGTGGAGTGACTTTGTCACTGAACCGAAACAGAAACACCACACCAGGTACTTCAAGCCAAACAGCCTCAATTTGGAAAGCAAACACTTTTGCAACCCATCGATACGTACTGTACAACTACACGTGGGGCATGACACCAGACTTCTGTCTCGCCTGGGAAAGATCAGATCGGGGGTTCCGGGTAAAGGCATCTTGGAACTTCTCCGATAGATAGAGAACTACAGGAAATCAGAAAGATGGGGTGAGGTCACTATGGGACAACACATCTCCAGTGGACATGTGAGCATCGTCTGAGTCCAACTTCAAGGCTGGCCGCGAGTAAGGACCACAAAGTTGTTCGTGTTGGCTACTGGTTGTCCCACAGTGCACAATCTCAAAGTCTAATTATTGTCATTGCTTTTTGCTTATCTATGTTTCCTGGGAGCAAGTTGCTCTGTACGGGGAAACGACACATTGCTTGCATTGCAAATCAAAGACGCCTCTAGGCCTTCAAGTCATTCCCTTCTGCTAGCCTTCACGTACATCGCTCTGCATATTTATCTTCTCTCGGTCGATAAAAGCGGCAGTTGTCAGCAATTCCTGAAGTGACTGCCCAGATGTTCTGGTTCAATCATGAGCATTTCCCCGGAAGTTTTAGTTTGATTATCCCTTGAATTTGGTCAAATTATCCCACGAAGCTGGCACAATGAAAGTCATCAAGTGCCACTTTTATTGCTATCGCAAGTTCTCCTGGTTGTAGGGAATGCAGCCAGGCCGGTTCAAGTGTTGTCATCCAATGGAAACCTGCTCAGTTGGTACATCCATCCCCAATCTAGCCTGTCACTTCTCTCATTCTTGCTCTAATGGCCGTTGGAAAGGGTATATGAATGGGTGCCATTTCCCCGGTCAACCTGGGTTCTTGGATGTTTGCTCAATATGCATAGTGATATTGGAATGGGAAGTTGAAGGGGGAAGCCACCGGTGGGGGTGACGCAAGGCGAAGCGGCTGGATGTCACCGAAGGAATTCTTCAGCAGTGACACAACGTATGATTGCTTGCTGGGTATGCAAACCCGTCACTTCTGGGAGGAGTTTGTCGTGTTATTCGGTCATGATTCAGCTAGGGGAGTGCCTTCTGGGTGTGTCCCCCGAAGCTCGATCGAATCGGATTTGAATGGTTCACGAGTCCCCCAGTTGCATTCGAATGATCGAATTTGGTTCTGATGTCACTGCCTGCATTTCTCCACGTTTTGTTTGCTTTTCCTTTCTATTTTTACGTACATTTCGTAATGTTGAAATGCGGGATGATGTTGGTCAGGCTTTCAAGTAATGATTATCTAGTAGTATATATCTGACCACTTAGGGTGATACGAGTGGTTCCAGAGAATATGAAAAGAGGCGGTTCTTGATTCATGCTTACAGGGTGTTTCGTACGTTTACAATCTCTTTGTTAAGGTAGTCGTCGTTCAATCGTTTACTGAATTCATAAATCATATTATCTCTAATATATAGAAGAATACAATTATTCGTCTATTTTGATCTTCTAAACGCAATTCGGACAATTAATCAAATTCTCTTATACGTTCTAGCACAACTGCTTTGGGTGTCTCTTGTTCAGAGAGAACTTGCAAGTGTACATAGAATAAAACCAGAGATGCTTACAAGCTTTACTAAGTCTCAGACTAAAGCTGCTATTAATTAGGTAGGAATAAGAGAATATAGAAATTTAATAAAGCATAATACTGCACTTCAGACAACATTGGCGCAGAGTACCTTGTTATTATTTACCTTAAATAGACGCCTTAGACATATAGATTGAAGCAAACTCCAGACCTTGGCAGAGTAGGAACTAACATGAGAACCTAACCCTCCTAAGCGTTAGAGGTCCGTATAAGGTCCTTACTAATGAAGCTATAACCTATAGAACTTTATGACTTTATAACTTTTTTACTTTATCATTATTTAACTAGAAAATGTCATCTCTACTATTAACTATATAATCTATTCTAAATAGAGAGTTATAAAGGTTATAAAGTTATAAAGTTGTATAGGTTGTAGCTTTGTTAGTAAGAACCTTACAAGGACCTCTAACCCTTAGGAGGGCCAGGCCCTTACGTTAGTTCCTACCCTACCAAGGTCCGGAGTTTACTTAAATCTACATGTCCAAGGTGTAAATAAGAGATGCCTCCAAACTACCCCACCTTTCGCCACTCAGCTTCAACTCCAATGATACCCCGCCATCGGGGCTGCGCTGCGACTTCACCACGACAACAATTACATAACCTTGTCAACAACATGGCGAAAGATACACCATATATTTCCGTGAGGAAATGGATTAAATGGGGTGTATGTATATTGCTCTTCCGCGAACTGTCCTTCAATTGATCAAGTTGGGGCAAGAAGAGCTAATTGCATTGAGGTGACGTAGGATAAACCAGCTGGAGAAGATACAGAGTTCGTACCACCCCCTTTTAATTTCCTCCTTCCCCCTTTTTATCGCGTACCCCAAACGAGGGTTGTCGTTCGATTAACAGTTTGTGAAAGAAGAATTGGGTTCTTGGACAAATAGCTAACTGTAACCCAACAGCACACAAGTCCTAACCACCTCGGGCAAACACTTCGTAGACACTCGAATATTCCTATCCTCTCCCTCTACCCCCCTCGAAACTACATCCCTTCCTCTATCGCGTCTCCAATGGGGCTTCACAGGTACATCGAAATCTACACCTGCTACTAGCACGAAACCCGCACATACGGTATGGACACATTGGATCGACTCGAAAACAGAGGAGGAAGTTAAGGACGAGGGTGATATGTTTCCTTCTACTGTCAATGAGCAGGGTGAAGAAGTGACTTTGGAGACTGGTGCGATGGAAGGACCGAGTGGGGAGGTGGAAAGTTATGAGGAGTGTTGGGTTGATTTACCAGTGGTGAAATTACCTAGCGAAGAGGGAATGAGGGGGTGGGTTTTGAAAGGCGAGGGGAAGGAGGGGAAGGGCATGATTATTAGGATTGGGGGTCTTATGGCTGGGGTTTTTAGGGGCGAGAAGGGGGAGTTTGGGGTGAGGAGGTGGAGATGGGGTGAGAGTAAGGGTTGGGAGGTTGTTTTGGTTATTGGGGAGTTGGAGTGTCCGGTAGGCGTAGAAGGATTTGGGAAGATTGGGATGGGCGAGAAGTTTACTATGGAGGGGGTGGGTTGGGAGTGTGTTGAGGTTATGGAGTGGTGATTGAGAGAGGAAGAGGTGTTTGTGAGAGAATGAAGAAATGGATGGTATGATAGATTCTTCCTTAACATGATCGCGAAAAGAATGAACCAGGACCATTTAACTGATTCGCAAACATATCATAATGGTAAATGCCTCATTGATCGAGTAGTATTTGTAGCAAAATTCAAGAGATGGATGTATTATCGTAGCTCCAAAGTCAGCGCGTCATGGACCAGGAGAAAGTCTATTATGAACCTCATTATCCCTTTGATTAACCATACACATCACGTGCATTAGTGTTCTCAAGTGGGGCGCGTATTGAATATCTGACGTGTTCTATTGGTCCTGTCCAAGAAGGCACTGTTCTAGTCGTTCTTCTTATTGGTTGGAAGTGCTAGTCTTGCTGCCATCTCACTTAGTTTTGCACCAGCGCTACAACACGTCTACATGTGATATGTATGGTTTACCAAAGGGATAGTGAGCCATGACCTTCTTTTTTCCTACAACTAAAATATGATTTAAAGTAGCATGCGTTGCCAGAACCAAATAATAAACACTATAACTCGACAGAGGATAGCTGCGAGAATCAGTGTACGAGGTTTTACACGAACATATGCAACTTCACCCTCTCACAAGCAACTAATCATGGAGACGATCAAGGTAAGATACCTAGACAAAACTCATGCGCATTTCATATTCTGCCTAAGCCTCGGCCTCTAATTTTTCTCCAGAACACAATTGGCGAGAATTTTGGAGAAGTGGCCCAGAAGTTGAGCACCATCAGTTCAGCCTAGTCGACGTGCCCGATCTGTCTGGTAAGTTCGCTGTCGTGACGGGAGGAAGCGAGGGAATCGGCTTTGGCTGCACCTACACTCTTATGAAGCACAATATTTCCAAGGTATTCGTCTTATCAGTGGAAGAAGAAGTGGTCAAGGGCGCAAATGCAGCCATCAGCAAGGATTTAGGTCAGGAAGCCGCCGACAAGACTCATTTGATCCTGTGCGACCTGACGGACTGGAAAAAGACGAAAGGAGTGGCCGAGAAGATCAAAAAAGAGACCGATAGAATTGATATCTTGATCAACAACGCGGCTCGTGGAATCATGACATTTGCGTTGACCGATTATGGCGTCGATAGATGTATGGCATTAAACCATATGGGACATGTCGTTCTCACCTCACACTTACTTCCGCTCATAAAGAAGACTGCGGAGCAGGGTAATGTGGTGAGGATTGCGAACCAAACGAGCAATGCGCACGTAGCTGCCCCAAGTGATACCACCTTCGACAGTCTCGTAGATATTAGTCGAGGTGTGGGCCCGAACGGCGTCTATGGTAGAAGCAAGCTTGCTGGCGTAAGTAACAGCCAGCTCTAGTTATCTGACATGCTAAAGGTACCTTTCTTCTTGGTTGAGTCAAATATGGAAGAATCATCTGCTAATATTTAGACTGCAGATTCTATATGCCAAATACCTTAAACCGAAATATCACAGAAGCGCGTCACCCCCAACGTGTGGATAAACGCCACTCACCCCGGATTTGTGAGCACCAAGCAGAGTAAAGTCGATATCCATGAGCCCTACCCGTTCGGCGAGAACGCCATGTCGGTGCTTATGGAGCCGTTCAAGAAGGATCAATTTGAGGATGCAATTCCTATGATGTTTGCTGCGACTTGGACGGAGAAATCCGGGCAGTATATCTGCTCTCCACGTGTGCCCGAGGATGGTACTGAGCTTGCGCGAAATGACAAGCTTGGAGACCAGCTGATGGAGTTTACACGGAGATTAATCAAAGAGAAGACGAAGAGCGACTCTGTAGACAAAGGCTGCTCTTTTGATGATATTGACCTCCATTAAACCGCGCAATGACAAATTACTCAATTACTCAGAGTAACTCAGAGTTATTCTTAAGTAGAGTAGAGTTGAGTAAAGTAGTATAAAAATCGGGTTGAGTAGAGTAGAGTAGAGTAGAGTAATAGATATCCATTATTTAGAGTTACTCCATCTCAGGGTGGACAGAAAAAGCGGCAGCGCTCGTACCTGCCTACATAGCTCGTTGTTCTGACTATGAAGGAAACAACAAGTAAGATAGGCAGGCTCGCGATGGATATTAAAGGTGGCAGTAAATACATCAGGTTCGCACCTTCCTGTCCACCTAGCTCTCATTGTTCTAGCTTTTTAGGGTAATTCAAAGCAATTATTCTAAACACTTGGAACAATATGCCATATTGACCCAGGTGGTTAGAACAACGAAGTTGAATTGTTCCAAAGTATTAGGTAACTACCTATTTTAATGTCCACCGCGAGGAGGGCTGCCGCTTCCATTCTTCCGACTCGGCTAAGTACTCATATTAGTTCTCGCGAGCCTATGGTCTTAGAAGCGAACTGAAAATGTGTGGTATTGTTTTTTTCTGTCTAAACCTCCTGTATTTTCCGTATTAGCTTACAGCTCCTTGATAAATATACAACATCATATACAACTGCCACGAGGACTTTTCATCCCTACTTATCCTCACAGGAAAGTAAGGCCAACACCAAATTGCAGCCCCTTTCTTGCCTCCTCTGCGCCTCTCACTACAAGTGGTAAGGCAAAATTCAACTCAAATCTCGCAACAGGATGAGCATAAACAAGTCCCACGCCAGCCGAAAGACTCGGTAACCCATCACCAAGTTTCGTAAAGGTACTATACACACTCTTTTGAGTATCCTCCCCTTGGTCTTTCAACGCCAGTAATCGTCCAGCATTTGCAAAAAGCTGGAATCGGAGAGGACTATCTTTTCCAACACGTGGAACGGGGAAAAGAAGATTTGCTGAGCCTGCGGCGTAGATATCACCTCCCACTGCATCTGCGCCATCTCTTGGTCCTAAACCTCCCATTTTGAATCCTCTTACATCAGTTGGTCCACCAAGTTGGAAACGGTCGTTGATTCTTGATGGTTGAGATGTGGATCCGAAGCCGACTGGAAGAGGGTAGAGCATTCCTGCTCGGAAACCGGTTGTGAAGCTCACCCCACTATCTCCTTTGACTCCTGGTATTGGGACTGGGAGGGAGGCTGAAGTTTCCATTTCGGATTTCCAGAATGCTACATCTCCTCGTAGGGGTCCCCAACCTGCTATTTCTGAGACGGTTTTCATGAGGTATCCACTGGTGGGTAGGAAAGGGTGGTTTCGTCGGTCTGCTACCCAGGTATGCGTTATGCTGCTCTTGACGCTATCCCCAGCATCATTTCGGACTGTGGGAGAGGCTGTTGCTGCTAAGCCCGTAATTTGTCTCCATGCCCCAGTATATCCAACCTGATGTCTCGTTCCACTTTTCGTACTCCAACTATATTTTGCCCCTGCTCCTTTAACTGCCTCTTCGTGATTTGCCCAAGGCTTGAGTGTTGAGCTAGAGAGGGCATCTACAGAAAGTCGTTTGTCGGGATCACTGAGAATTGGGGTCTCAAAAACAGCTTGGTATGCGGATCGGGTTCTTGTTCCTGCTGAAGCATTTAAATTGAGAGATTCTGCTCCTCCAAAGATATTCCGCCAGGTGAGGTTTCCGTATGCTGAACCTTCAACGTTTCCAAGATCTGTTCCGGTTTTCGCGGCGATTTGACCACGTTCACGAGCTTGGAGGTATATATCGATGTCGCTAGATGTAGAGGAAGGGTCGGTTGGAGAGGGACGGTCGATGAACATTGTAATTCCATCTCGATAGATTTCTGTATGTTGTTAACGTCTAGTCAAAATTCACTAGTTAAGTTTCCTATGTTTACCAAATTTCCGAAGCTTGTCTGCTGCTGAACCAACTTCTTGTAGTGCTTCCGAGAGTGTATATGGCCGGTCTCGATTGGCGCTCAATATTGGATTGAATATTCGGTCAAGGAAAGATCTTCTTGTTTTTTCGGCGCCAATAAGTCGTATCGAGGAGATGGTAACTGGAAGGGTTGAATTGCTTCCAACCTAGTTCCTTTAGCTTCCCTTTCTTCGCATAAGCTCAGAGTTTGCCCACCAATTCTCTTAACCGTTCTTGTGCCTTTGCTTGTTGGGCGGCCTCTCTTTCCCTCAAAGCTTGCTCCTCTGCCTCTCGTTTCTTCGGGTCGGTCTTGCGGAGGCTTTCGACGAGCTACAAACAATTAGCAATTGACCAGAACTGAAGAATATATTGGGAAGGGGGTTTTCAGGAATACCCCAAACTTACATCGTCTCCATTGGTACCTGGTGAAGCCATCTCGAGCTCTTGTTGGCAGACTATTCCACCTTCTACTAACTCCAGGGTTCACCAAGTTCTGGAGCTTCCTCTCAGAAAGTTTTGATGCCTAAGGCATAGGTGGATTTTGCCAAGACCTCAAGATCCTTGGCGCAAGTCAGGACTTGAGGCTTTGACATAAGCACACGACTCTGAACAGTTTCCTCAGCCTTCCATTATTCTTTCCTTACATTCACAACTGACAGGCTCTGTCATTCTACCTTCTCCCTAATCCATACAATCTACCTCTATCTTAATCCATCTCTGCAACTACCAACAGAAAAACACCCATACTTGTTCCGATTGTTCCAGCCTTGTCCTGTCTAATCTGCAAACATGGCAAGCAGGGCTGCCAACAAACGGGTATGTATCCTCAATCCGGAACATCGCACCTCAGGATCAAACAACTAACAAAGAGACAGCTTACTCGGGAGTACAAGACAATATCAGAGAACCCACCACCATTCATTTCAGCGCATCCATCCGAGACCAACATCCTCGAGTATATTCTCTCCATCACTCCCCCTTGAACCCCCGCACTAACCCCTCTACAGGTGGCATTATATCCTCACCGGTCCTCCAGATACACCATATCACAATGGCCAGTATTGGGGTACGCTCGTCTTCCCTCCGAATTACCCGTTCGCCCCGCCAGCGATTCGAATGTTCACCCCATCCGGCCGATTCCAATCCTCAACTCGACTGTGTCTATCCATCTCCGACTTTCATCCCAAATCTTTCAATCCAGCATGGGAAGTTAGCACAATCTTGATTGGACTCCTTTCATTCATGACGAGCGAAGAAATGACAACTGGATCAGTTGGGGGAAGCGATGCCGAGCGCAAATGGGCAGCCGGGAGAACAAGATGGTGGAACAGTACTGGAGGTGGAAGCTGGAAGCCAGACGGAGGACCTGTGCAAAAAGGAAACATCAAAGCTGGAGATGGCGGTCAGAAGTTCAAAGCAGAATGGCCAGATCTGGATGCGGAAAACTGGAAGTGGATGAAGGAGAATAAAATCGACCCTTTGACCGGCAGCCCAGCACCAGATCCAAACGCTCCAGCTTCATGTGGACCTGTTACTGGGTTAAGAAGACCAAGTGGAAGTCAAGCTGTGGTTGGTGCAGTTGTTGAAGGTGGCCGAGCTGTTGGGGAAGAAGGGAGAGGTTGGATTGGTCGACATAAGCTGCTTATTGCTGGAGGCGTCGTTTTCTTCTATGTCCTCGTTGCCCGGCTTCTAGGAGAAGGGGGAATGTGATTTGGAAAGATGTTTGTATGAGTACTCCTTTCATTTGTTAATATGCAACAGCGAGGCGTCACGGGTGGGAAGAGTGCAAATGGGGTCAAGTACAGGACAGTACAAAAACCAGCATAAAGGATACATTGGGCGTATTGGCCGTTTTGTTCTGCGCTGCATTTAAATGAAATTTATGATTTTACTCTCTTACAATACTCTTTTATTGTTTACACGAAACCAGGGCAGAGACAAGATCGCAAGTGCGAAGTCAATCACCCGGGACCGGCTTGCGAATAGTTCTAACCTGTCATGACCTTCATTATTTCATATGACTACCAAGCGACATACTCGAGATCCTTTTGTTAGCAAGATGTGTTCGGTGATTCTTCCAACACAAAATATGGCGGACTGGAGAAGGAATTTCCGCTCGGAAATCATGAATATGTCTCGGAATTCCATGGGGCCTGTATCTTCCAATGGCCGTCTTCGTGCAGCGACCAGCACTCTCTCTGGGGAAATGATGGGTTCGAAAGATACGAATCTGGTGATTTCCTTTCTTCGATCCATAAATGAAATCAACAATTCTGATTCCGCGGCTCACCGCAATCATATCCTTCTCACCGCCAGTACAAGTACTTTTATTTCGTAACCCCCACCTCCTCGCCCACCCTTGCATCTTCTCCAAACTAGCTGGTGTCAGACACGTCCCGACCCGGGACCCGCAATAATAAAATCGTGATGATGTGGTTGTTGTTTTGTGAAAAGGCTGCGCGAGGCGTGCATTGCACGTGTGGGGGTTGAGATCACACCGCCAGGAACAATTGGATGATGGGGTTCTTTCGTTGTTGTTGATGGGACATGTTTCACGGGGTTACGCTGCTATAATTGGGGGTATTCTACTTTTGTGTTTGGAATGATTGGTTGTTGGGTTTTTGTGGGAGGTTACGTATGGCGGTTGCTTGTGCTGTTTGACCCTTTTCATGGCTGCAGTTTCAGCTGAAAGTCGTTGTCACGAGGGGGATTTTATGGCACGGGGTGCCAGGTTTATTTGGTTGATGTTTTGGGTGGCTTTTTATTCGTGGTTCTTCACATGCTTTTGAAGGTTGAGATGGCAGAATGCAAGACACTCCCGAGGAAAGGATTGCCTTGGAAAGGCACATGGAGATCAACCCTATTTGATCTTATTAAAGGCTACCTCCAAGATGCAAACTCATCGTTGAACAACTCAGCAGCAGCTAGGAGCGCTACCCGCCATTCTTTAATTCCTTAGCCTTGCGAGAACTCTCTCTGTGTGTGTCTAGTAACCCCACTGGGACAACACACACCACATCGAGCTAGCAAAATCCCCAACATAACTCGACCTCAACGACAAGGTTACCATCAAAGGGCTGATCAGACCTAACCAGGCCAGGCGACATCGGACGAAAGCGAACAGCCATTTCTGAAATTCAATAAAATTAAGGCCGCATGCGCTGCTGCAGCAAGGGGGAAACTACGGCTGCATCTTTGCAGCGAGAACATCTCGTGGTGGCGGTCTACGAACCTTGTGAGCCTATTGCACTGCAGGAACCACACCACGGACTCCTCCACATACGGCTATTGACATCTTGAGCTGCATATTACTCGCTTCGAAATTCAGACACGGCTCGGCGGATTGGATTGCCATTGAAGGTCACAGGAAGGTTTATTATTCTTAGACTTTCTCAACTGCCGCCGCTATCATATCACGACTTCCCCATCTTCATCTTATCGATTTTATACCACAATCAAACAACCCCTCTCTCAAAACGGTTTTCCAATATCGGTTGCTTCCGCAGTGAAAATCCCATTTGCTCAATCCCCAGCCTTTCTACCGAGAAACCTTGAAGGTGGGGTTGACTAGGTCCCTCCATTTTTCTTACCCCTCCACCAGTCAACAACCAACAAATTCCCGAGCCAAACCTGGCCCGCGGATTCGCCAGCAAACAGTGAAATCAACAACCAAAAGTCGGTCACGAACATTCGACCGTGGTCACTGGTGACTGTTGACAATCTCGTGGGAACGGGGAACAGAGCCGTCTTGGCGCACGAAATTATTGATCCGCCCAGATCTGAATCGGACAAGTGACAACGGTGTTTGGGATCCAGAAGCCAGAGAGATTGAAAAAGAACAGGGGTCTTGAGACTGCTATATTCTCGACTGCCCCCACTACCAGTCACCACGACCGCCATCCAACGAAACTCACAAACTTGCCCTTTACTCAACGCCCACAAAACAAACACTTTTCAAAATTCAAAGAAATATGCCGGAGAAATAACAATCCCATGTTTTGAAGTGATTAGGGCTTATTAACGAATCGGAAATAAATCCTTCTTCGGATATCACACGGTTCATTCCGACCTTGCATATATTTGTGAATAACCTCCAATATTACTGGTCCACGATGGCTTCCCCTACCAAGCGTTCCAGACATTTACAGCACCTCACCACAAACTTCCACAACCGATCCTTCTCCAGCATAACATCACAGTCAGACGCAGGAACTTTCCATTCAGCACACGCCCATCCTTCACATATGGAACTCAGACCAATGTCTCAATCCAATGCAACACGAACAGTCGTTAAACGTCCGACTTCGCCTTTAATACCCCAACCTTTACCATCACCACAACTTGAATCTGTAAAAATGAACCGTCAGGACTCCGGATTCGCGTCGGGCTCAACCCACTCCCCACGAACTTCAACATCATCAATATCACGACGTTCCTCGCCCTCAAAACGAGACGGACCTAGACGAAGAAGTACAAACAACTCCACATCATCACGCCCAACACCAAAAAGAGCCTCAAAATCCTCAACCACTGCTCTCCAACGATCTTCATCATCAACAAATCGAAGACCAAGTCTACAAAATCGACATACAGTACCATATCAACACCAACCCACCTATCAATTCTTTCACTTCCCAACACTAAACGACAACGAATCCTCAGACCCTCACTCTCAATTAGCGGAGGAAGAACGCATTCCTGCACCACCTGCAACAATACAATACTGGACCTCAGACAACACCCGGCGACTTGAATACGCCGCCATCGATGCCGCATCCCGAGGTGTAAAAGGCTTCTTCATCAAACTCGTCCCAGATTGTATCCTCCCACCTTCGTCCCGACGACCCCGATTTTCGGACGGCGACGCGGACGACGATCTCGGAAGCGTTCGACGATATCGTCTCGAACTACCCGAGGAAAAAAGTGGTCATGCGCGAGGGTCTCGAGGTGGCCTATGGCGTCGCTTCAGCTGGGGTAGGAGAGGTCGAAGAGGAAGTTGTTAATTTGTTTGGGAAGAGTTTTATGAGGATATGAAATTGTTTTAGTATCTTTTTTCTTTTCTTTTTTTGCTTTCTTCATTTTGCTGCATTTTTTGTTTTTGCGAGCATGGATGCTTGATACCCTTACCTGATCTTGGATGGAGCATATTTGACAGGCGCGAGCGATGAAATTACGTTTGAGGCATGGGGGGAGGGTGAAAATTTGTATTTACTGCGAGGGGGGTTAGATGGGAGATGATGGTTATATATATGGGGTTGATAGGGGATTGGTTATTTGTTTCTTTTGTCAACCGGGGATATAGGGTAGGCATGGAGAGAAGTTGCGGGGCGATATCCCACTATCGTCAAGGACACCAGCCTCGGATGAGAAGAAAGATGGACAGAAAGACAGAAAGACCTTACTTAATACCATACAGATCCGTCACTTGACGGAATCTGGATAAACAAACCTACGTAGCAGGTACTGACGAGAGGCTAGACAGAACTCAAGTCTACCCGTTACGGCATTATAATTGAAAACATTCCAAACACCACCAGGGGTTTCAAGAATTGATGATTGTAGCCCCCTCACGCTCTCCCTTCTACAATTGTTCCCAGCACTTCTAGGAGAATAAAGATGATATAAATATAATTTTTCTAATTGTTTTAGACAGTTAACTTGATTTCCGGAGTTTAGTCGAACAATCAATCGGGGATGCAGAGCAGAGGGCTTCTACTCTTGGTCTGGTCACTTACGAATTCTGCACCCCTGGTGCGCCTCAGCGCTTCTCACTGAATTGAAGCAGAGTTCCGTCGTTGTTCTAATTTCTAGGGCAATTCGAGGGATTAACCCAGATCTCTCGGAGCAGTTATTTCGATTGTCCCAGATGATGTGCGATAAAAGAATGGGAGGTATGAGCCATCATTTTTATTTTCCAATCTCAAGACAAGTCTATCACCAACCCTCCAAAAACTCAAACTACTCCCTCACCACCCCCCTCATACCCCCCAAAGCCCTCTCCATCCGAGGTCTCTTCTGCACATCGTTCCTTCCTCACCCCGCTCTCCTTCTAATACAAGGTCCAAATTCTATTATTCAAAATCAATAAAACTCTTCCAAATCATCACTATACATAAACAGAGGAAATATTAAAGAGGGGGAAGGGGGCAAAGGGAAAAAAACATACTCCTAGCACAAGTCCGAAGAGTCATAATCACGAGCCCCAGAGAGGAAATTTTAAGCATTGCGAGTGAAACATTCTTCTACCTTCTTTTTATGGTTTCGAGGATGGTGGTTGGGTTGAGGGGGTGGGAGGTTGGGGTTGTGGTTTTGAATTGGGTGAAGTTTTTTGAGGGAGTGGGGGTTGTGGTGCTTAGGGGTTTGAGGAGGGTGAGGGGGGTGAGGTTGGAGGTTGGGTGGTATGGGTGGAATTTGGGGGGTTGAGGTACATTTTTGTGGAGTTGAAGGGGTTTGGAGCTTTGATGGGGCGTTGAAGTTGTGAGGATTTCAGGATTACGTCTTGGTGGTATTTTGATTTTTAGGGGTAGGAGCTAGGAGTTTCTGATCGACATAATTGTTCTTTTTGGGATCGATTATGGTTGGGATATTAAGCACGTCATAATTTAATACACGAGGATCTCAAACCTCATAGAAAAGAAATTTATGTCATTTGCTCCCCTTTATTTAAGCGAGTGCTGTGACTGCCACTTCACTTCGCCATCACCTGCCATGCGATTGAGGAACTCCTCCACTCCGCATTGTGAAACGACACGCTATTAACTGATGTGCCAAGTCTCCGCGTTTCTGGAAGCTTACCGAATACTAAATTAGTAGTGTAAGTAGACTTTTAGTATAGCGACCCAGGGCTTGGCCTAACACTATCTAGCGCCACTAAAAAGTACCCTTTGAAGTAACTCACTTTTCCTCCCAGCATGCCGAAGGTAACACCAAACACCACCACCGATAAACTCCCCACGAAAAACCTATCTGCATCCCAGAATGCCTGCGCTCTCCCAAATAACTCCACGGGGTGTTATCATCTCATATGCATCCATACCTTTTCCGAGGCTTAAACTCGACTGTTTCGTCTAATGAAATAAATAAGCAACAGAATTCATTAGCTAATAATCGACTTTAGGAAATATTACTGCCGCTGATTGCACCTGGGGTTTTATTTGGTCTTATGCTTTTGATCTATAAGCATTAGCTAAGTCAATTAAAACTCAAATGTAGGGATGAATATTAATGAGTGTCTGGTTCATAATCTAGGGTTGCCTAGTGTATGCGATAAATTGAAGAAAGCGCGGAAGAAGGCGGAAACGAAGGAGTGGAGTTGTGGTGAGGGGAATGGTCGATATTGAACTCATCGCAAAGCTCAAATTTGCAAAGCGCTACAATTAAATTCACTTTGCCATCAACTTCACCTCCGACAATAACACGCCTTAGTCAATATTTCAAACTTTTCTAAGCTTTTAGATTAATACCTTGAGTTGCCCTAAAAACTAGAACAGCGAGAGCTAGATAGCGAGGAGAGGAGCGAACGTGATGTATTTGCTGCTGTTTTTAATGTCTGTCGCTGGCCCATTATCCAGGGGAGCTGTGAAACGCATCCCCAGATGTTTATTGGTTGCTAAGCTAGTAGATACAAAGCCGTCATTTAGTACAGAGACTAAAAATCAAGCTTAATTTTAGCGAGCACACAATACTCCTACTTTGATAAACTTTTCAAAGGAGATCACATGGCTAAAATTTATTACAACCTTCCACACAATTTCATACACTGGCTAGTTTTATGTTTCGATTTCATTACAGAATATCTTTAACATCACTACATACAATGACACTCGCCGACCTTCAGCTCAATGCGACACCCCTCCTTAATTGTGTACCCCAAGCCCAATCACAAAAAAATAAACAACCTCCTCCTAAATTATACCGCCGCATCGCCATCTACATTATCTGTACCATACGCACAGAGTTCTCAAACAGGAATAAGTACGGAACTTGGCCTGTTTTTGGGCTTGGTAGCGCTCGTAGTATTTGGACCATCTTTTCTATTCTATCATTATCCTGTTTCTTCTCCTCCTCTCTAATTCCCCTAAGCTTATTCTCCAGGCCCTCCATAACTGCCATCAAATCAGCACAACCCCTTCACTTCAATCTATAATATTACCAACTTATCATTCATCGAGACCCAGGTTAGACAAATAGTGGGAGGGGAAGAGGACGGAGATCAAAATAAAGACTGAGAGAGAATTAGAGAAAGAATTTTTGGAGAAGTGGATATGGGAATGGGAATGAGCCAAGAAGGAATAAGAGGAAATCAGAGAGTTTGTCTATTTTTATGCAGGTTCATGGAATGTTTTGGCTCCCTCTCTCTATAACAATTTGGGGTCTTCGTAGATTACCTACCTGCAGAGAGAGAGATGGTTGGATCTCTTACAAATACATAGAACTTGTACTGTAAGAGTCGGATTTGTCGGATAAGAAAAGTCCAAGTGACCTGGTATACTTTATTCACCAATTCCGGAGTTGACCGGTCATCTTACTATTTTATAGCCTTACGTAGTAAGTCAAGTACCTATCCGAGTAACATTTACTCAATTTGAATGCTAAGACAGTCTAGAAGACTTAATTCATTTTAATAAACTGTGGGTGTTTCTTATAGCGAATTTGGTGTATTTTCAGATAGAATTGGTCAATCATATAATTGGTGAAGAAAAAAATACTAGCTTTCCTTGCCATGGACAATGCAAGTAGTAGTATATCTCTCTCGTTGTTCTATTAACCTATGTGATTTAAAATAATAAAGGTTAATTGTTCCAAGTATTATTTCGATAACCCTCAAATATTGAGCCACTCAATCTAGGTCAATATTTTAAGATGTTCTAAGTGTTTAAAATAACTACTTATATTCTCTAAGCGAGGTGGAACCATAGAGCTATAGATATTTACTCTATCTACTGCGTGTACAAATGACCTCACGATTTAGGCGAATGCAAGTTAGTGTGAAAACTACTGACAATAAATAGCGTGAAAGCGTGGGATCAAACAAAACTTGTCATGTCTCGACTCCTGTCAACTTCTCATTTACTGTTAGGCGATTATTGAATCTTTCCCGACACCACTCACAACGGCACCCATCCTGAACTCAACGTCTCTCCAGGGACTCTCCGACTGTATAATAATATCCTCCTCACAAGAAGCAAGCGCAGCCATTCTAAACTGTACCTTATCGCCTGACTTTAAACCTGAGATATGCCCATCTCCCGACTACACATTGCCTCTCCCGCTCATATTGATGCTGATTGGAGGTCCCTTCTCGTTTATGGCTCTTCTATTCTTATGTACGTGGATACTTTAACAGGTAAGAAAACGTTACTGATTTAGAGGACAGATTTGATATATTCTGGAGAGAATGAGCGGGAGGAGGAAGTGATAAAGAGGCTAAGGGAAGAGGAAGAAAGTATGTGGACTGAAGTGTTAGAAAAGGAAGAGAGAGAGAGGAATAGGAAAGTAGCGGATGAACAAGAGATGATCTTGAGAGTGTCCACGAGAGAGAGGCCTGGGAGGTAGGCTATTAGTGATCGACTAGGGAGAAAGAAAGAGGGTATGTGATGAAGGATACAATATCTTAATTTTGGTGTGTGGAAATACTGGTGATCTCATAGATACCTAGGTACCAACTAGCACTAAATCATGCGACACTCGATGCGTTTCGGTAACTCTCCCTCTTGATTTTTCCCTTGAATGACTACCAAAACAGTTAACACAATATCCCACGACAGCACTCACAATGGCACCTTTAAATTCCGTCCGCCTCCTAAATTCGACGGTTATTCACAGAATTTCTAACTGTGCAACCCTCTCAGAAGGAACAAACACTATCCGCCTGAATTGCACTCTCCTGCCACCACCTACCGAGCCGGAAGAGGCCTTGTTTTTAACCTTGATAATCGTATTAAATATCGTATTAGTATTTATGTTAATAATAATGAGTATGTGTTTCAATTCTCTCAATTCTTGTTGCAACTAAGAAATAGATGCTAATTTTTGTAGAGGTATTATATATTTTGGAGAGAAGGAAAGGGAGAGGGATGAAAGGGTTTGGATTGAGGAGATGGAAAAGGTAATTATGGAGAAAAGAGAGATAGAAAGGGAAGAGATGGAAAGAAGAGTGAGGGATAGTCTTAGAATGATTGAGGAGGAGCAAAATATGTGGACTATGGAGATGGAGAGTAAGAGGAGGGGGAGGGATAGGAGGGCTGCGGAGGAGGAACAGGAGAAAATACTAAGGAGCGTCAGAAGTGGGTTAAGAAGGGGGTTTAGGAAGGGGAAGGAAATCCTTGATTTGGTGAGGTGTAGAAGTGGTGGTGATGTCATGTAAAAGGATTGAAGTAGTTCTAGAGAATTCGTTAGAGTAGAAACTAGTTTAGTTATCTTCTTTTTCCTACTTCCCTTTTTCACAATAACAACTCTCAATTATATCTAATATCGGTAATTCTCGACAAAATATTCTCAATATTGCCAACAGTGGCATCTTATTCTGTTAGTATCATTAACTCAACCTCTCTTTTCGACTGCACTCCATCATCGGAAACAAACCCTCCCCCCTGATATATGCGAAGGCAAGGGGATGTTAGGGCATTATGGTAGATATTTGGAGGATTTTTGTATTTTTGGTAGTTTCAATCGTTTGTGGGTGCTTCTTCTCCATATATGTTTGAAGGGCAATTGTGCTGATATCTTGGAAAGTTGGTGAATGGGCGTTGAGAACAGAGAGGGAAAGAAAGAGGGCCGAGAGAATTAGGAGGCACAAGAGGACGAGTTTGTGATTTTAGTCATTTGGCGCCTTTGAATAGAATCAACGAGCTCAGGGATCAAGCTACGAATGTCTCGTTGTCTCAAAATCAGCGCAAAGAAAATCATTTAGTGCTAAAAATAGCAATGAACTTTCTTTGCTTAGCGCCGACATAAGACCTCGTGATAATTCTAGTATGCAAAAGCTAGATATGACGAGGATGTTGAGTATTTTAGAGGAGATTTGAAGTGGGATTTCCGGAGTCAGACGGGAGTTGTGGGGAGTAGTTAATCTCGCGTATTAAGCGACGTAGCTAGAAATCGTCTATTCTAGCTTACTGACTACAAAGTGAGACTAACTTAGTGATTAAGTTAGGCATTGGCACAATACTAGATACGCACCGATTTGGAAAATAAAATTCCACAGAAAACGACCGCCCAATACAAAAACCCCCAAACACTCATATCTGGAATTCAACCTTCGGTTTTAATTACGCCTCACAGACCCCATCCCTGCAAGGAATCACAAGCTTCCTAAACTGCTTTGTTTCAACTCCAGATGGATCGCATTCAACGCCCCCGCATGAACATCATTGGAGAGAGTTTTTCTATATACTTGGCGGACTAATTCTGATTGGTTAGACTGCTGCGGCTATTAGTATGTGTGGATTCATACGGATGAGAAGGACCATACTGATTTTGGGGTTAGACATTTATGTTTGTCCTCCGGGGGATAAAGAGGAACGGAAAGAGGGGGAGGGGAAAAACCTCATAGGCATGAATACTGAGGAGAAATATTAGAGATGGAGTGTCAAGTGAGAACCAGAGGGATTGTGTGCACTCGTATTTCACGCGAGTAACATGGATGTTTGGGGTTCAGGTGATTTATCCCGCCTTCTATTTAAGCGAGAGCTGTGAACGACATAATATACCTTGACTTCGGGACAAAGCAATTGAGATTCAAAACTTCCTATGGTGAAATATAAAGGGAATAGAATAGTGACGTAGTCGTATTTCCACTACTCAAGGATTGCAACTTAACTAAGTGAAGACTAAGAACTTAGCACCAATTCTAACTAGATAACACCTCGACATTTCGAAAATCAAAACCTCAAGCAACCTCCATTTCCTCTCATTCATTTAAATTTTAACCCAGACGTTCTTCGTTCTTGAATTCAAACTATCCAAAAGCACCGAACACCATGGCACCAATCACTACCACAACATCGGTTGTCAATTGCACACCACAACTCCCATTTTCTTCAGACGCAACGAATTTCCTACTCAACTGCACCAGAACGACTTCATGGATAGAGAACCCCTCTACATCACATGCACCATCACACAAGAAACACTCAACAACAGTCGAAGACACCGAGGTTAATAATGTGTTGGCTTTTTTCTTAGCGGTGTTTGTGATATTGTGTATCGTTGGTGTTCGTAAGTTTCCCTTTCATTTCATAGAAGAGGGAATTGACATATACTGATTTGATGAATAGTGAGATCCTGTTCTAAGACGTTATTTTGTTGTGGAGAGGAGCAAGCCGAGGAATTTCAAGTGAGAACGACTACAAGGGCAGTGAGAAGACGAGAGAAATTAGGTGGGAGATAGAATATGATAAGAGCAGAGAGAAAGAATAGTTCGAGAGATGAACTTGTTTAGAATGCTGTAATTGTTGGGTCTTTATTCGATGTTTTAGTTGGATTTCTTTTGCGATATCTCTGAGCAAAAACATGAAATGTTACATGAAAGGAACTGGACTACAGGGTTAAGTAGTATCCTGCCCAGATTCCTCTTCGAAGATAAAACCGTGCTCGTTTATTAAGCCTCAATTTCGTGGAAAATGGTGATATCAAGCGCTTGTGATCTGTACGTTCGCTACAAAGTATCGTGGATAGATACGTTCACTTGATTTGAAGTGTATATTGAGGTTCGTCGATATGGCGTCTGGAAGATGTTGTACTAGAGAGGTGACGTATTTATATTTTCGCATTCTTAGAAATATAATACGGACTTAGTTAGTACAGGCTCCAGAGCCGACAGGAATTACTCTTCTAGCATTATTCGACGCAACACATTTCAACTCCCAGCTTCACAAATTATAAAACATACGACTTCAAATTTCCAATAACACACCATGGCACCAATAATCACCCCCATTTTCAATTCAACTTCTTTTTTCAACTGCACGCCATTCTCGTCACAAGAATTAACGAGCTTGCTCTTTAATTGTACCCGTTTTCTCATAGAGCTTTCTTCGTTTGACCACGTTTTCAGGGGAAGGTGAAGGTGTGGAATGTGGTGTTGGCGGTGGAGCGAAGGGCAATTGAATTTCCCTTATCGGAAGTAATTCAAGCCTTTTTGGCCTTGGAAATAGTTCTCCCGACTTGGTGGCTAGAATTTTGGGGGATACGAAGTTGGACGAAGCAGGTAAAAGTGCTGGATGCAGTGCTATCGGTTTTGGAATTGAAGTGATTCGTTGCCCAGATGGGGTTGCCAGTCGCACTTTCCCATTGACTCTTCGGTTTTGACCTGGTTTTCCTTGGTAGGCGGGGTGTATGGAAGATGGGGAGGTGGGTGCTCGTGATAAAATTAAGAGTAGGGGAAGTGGAGGGGTGATGGGTTTTCTCTCTTCGTTCTCTCTTGGCTCTGCCCAAAATCCTCCGTATCGGTTTTCTGGTCTTAGTGGGGTTACTCTTGTTCGCATTCTTGGTGGTGGTGCAATTTGTACTTGAACAGGTCGTTTAATCAAACTCTCCATACTCTCACTCTCGGAAGGGAGTCTAATATCTCTGGTCACGTCCTCCGAACCGACTGGTGATCGAGACCGCGCTTTCTCCAATTGCTCCTCTCTGATGTTCGCCAGCCTGTCCATCTCAGCTTTTATTTTTTGTTGGCGGATTTGGGGTTTGTGCTTTCGCATTTTGTAAACAACAACTATAATTCACACCGAAACATTAGTACTTCCTACTACACTTCCAGATTTGGAATTGGAGACGTCGTTGGATTTGAACGGATGAAATGGGTTGGCAAATGGAAAGTAGAAGGGGAACGGTGTAGGAAAGGGGTTTGGCTACGTACAGGATGTTAAAACAAAAAGACAAATAAGTCCAAATGATAGAACGAAAATAGTTCCTGTAGTCCAGGGCGAATTACTCGACTTTTGTGGAGTAACATGGCTTGAATGAATCTTGTTCAAACGACGGGAGAGGATTGTTGGCGCCATCTTTACAACTGAAGAACTCTTCCAAATTCGAGGGGATTTTGGTCTTGGTGGTATTGGTGAGTGGTGGAAGGAATTGACGTTGCTGTTGGAGGTTGAGAAAAAAGTATGAAAAAATCCGTTGTTTCGTCGATGCTCTCTCTGCGGCTTGTTTCTGGGAATGAAAGATGGAAAGAAGAAAAGAGGGAATGTGAAGTGATAGTTATTTGTTTTGTGTCTGTATTATGATGGATTTAACTAGTGGTACAACCAAGCTAATTTGTAGACTTAGTTGTTTCGTCACTTTTAGTCGCTACGCTAGTAATGCTTCTATTTTCTTAGGAGCAATGCAACGTCAGAAATGGGATCTAATATAGCCTCCGTCCCTAACTTAGCCCAGAAGCTAGAGGATATGATGTTTTATTCTGGCGGAGGAGCTTCGCAACTTCGACTTTGGAATGAAATTACCGGGAACAATGAAACTTGCCAGAGAAACAAGAAAGACAAAAATCTTAGTTCACCAATTGTCTCTGGAATAATTATTTGGCCATCTTGTGGACTGTTGCAAATGGGGCAAATGAATCGATCCCACCAGCCACATCAAATTAAGCGAAGCATAAAGAGACGTGTCACGGGAGAGGACCCTTCCACTTCACAATAATTATTCCCAGGATCAGTCTCTCGGGCACCAGGTCTATTTCAGAGCTTTTTTCCCCATTACTTGTTTAATTCTTCTCCATTAATGAGTAGTGATGGAATTTGAGTTGGGGATGAATCACATGACCCCCCCACAAAACTCAAAAAAACCATTCTTCTCATTTCACAACCCCCTCTCCTTCCAAAACTTTCTTCCCTATCTCTCCTGCTCCATCTCCTCATACACTCCCCAACCCCCAAACACACCCCCCCTCCTCCCCCATCCCCAAAACCATAGGATTCTTCCCCGGTCCCCTCGTCGCACACCCCCCCACCGGCCTCCCCTCCTCATCCATAGCAGAATACCCCATCGTCCCGCCAAGTGCGTATGCTTGCACAGGAAAAGTAACAGGTTTATTTTGAATACAAGTCTTGATCCCTCCCTCCCCTCCCATTCCTTCTTCCCCGCCCACCGCCCCCGAGATCGTACAGTCCAAGGAGTCGGAGATAGTGAGGTTCACAGCTGTATTTTCTAAGGTATAGTATTTATACTTCCCCCTCCTGTTTTCGCGTTAGTAGGAAATTGCGAGAGAAGGGACAAGGAGAGGATAGGGGGAAAAAAGGGAAAGGAAAAGGAGGAAGGGTGGACTAACGCCGGAGCCTCCTCACAAAAAAACCACCTCCTCAACCCGTATTTCCCGAAATTTCCCTCTCCATCCGTGTAAACACGAACAAGTCCATTGTTATCACAAAGTAAATCCCACTCCCCATCATAATACCCCCATGTCGTGCCCGTATTCAATCTCGGACAATGAAATGCGTTGTTTCCGTACATAGAAGCGAGCACTGGATCGCTGTCGCCATAGGAAAGTCGGAAAGTGACATTGAGAGGTGTTGAGGGGACGGTAGAGAGATTCGTGATTCCAACGTATGAGGAAACTGTGAAGGTGCTAGGGATTGGGCAGTGTAGGGAGTAAGGGTTGGTTGGTGTTGGGAGGGAAAGGGAGGTTGAGGTTGTGGTTGCTATGGGCGTTTCGTTAGTGGGAAGTTAAGTTGATTTTCTGGAGGGGAATTGGGGTTTGCTAGGAGGGGTAGGTATATAAGAGGTATGATGAAGAATTGGAGAAAGACTAAACTTGATGCCGTAGTATCATCCGCAAACACACCCCCAAACACCACAGCAGCAGCAACAAAAAATCCAAAAACCTTCATCATTTCACCAACCGAACTTCAAATAACTTACCTAAGAATCTTCGAAGACTCAGAGCAAAATGTGGACAATTTGTTTGTTATATGTCAAATCACCACCCCAGCTGCAAGCAACGTTCAAAAACAAATACCAGGAGGCAACATTCATGTAACATCGCATTCCCAAGCCGCATCAAGCAAATGCTCCAACCAATGATTCCAAAAAGAACAACATAACACAGCAGAAATTTCCAGAAAAATACGAGGCTCCCGGTTCCTGGATAAAAAGGTGCAGCACGTAAAAAGGGTACATTGAGGCTGAAGTATGTATACTTCCGAAATCGCTTTAGGAAGTTGCAAACGTAAGCACGCTTCCTGGGGTATAAAATGACGGTGATCAGGTTGAGCTGAACAGATAAAATGGATCTTCGCAGGTCGACGCAATTTGGGCTACGATTGATGCAGCAAAAATTGCAGAATCACAGGGTTTCAAGCGCGAACAAAGCAAGAGAATCGACCGAGCCAACAGAAGAGGGAAAAGACATCAGAACGCAACTTGACCTACCTTAAAATGTAACTATACTCTGTAACAGTGTGAAGTATGGATTTTCTGCATTAGTAAACTATCCTTATCTAGTGGACCAAGCAAATAAACTCCTCATCTACCCCGTAAATGCAATATGGTACATCCCACCCATCACCCGAAAATGGCCAAGGCAAGCACAAAACCAGCTGCACCACTTCAGGGGAAAAAAGGCATTAGTCCAAAGCACATCATTTAGAAAGTGCAAAAAAGGAATTAACGCAAAAGCAGTATCGCAGCAAATGATCAACTCACAGCCATGCCGCATTTTCAGATCGCTTATTTACTCCAGTACTCTGTTGAGTCGCCGACGCCGGAGGAGCTTCCGATGAGGCTGGTGTGGATTTACTCGTCTTCGCCATTACCCATAATTCGCCCGTTCTGTCGGAGGTGAACCATAGTCTTCCTTTGGTGTCCAGAGATAAACCGACGGGTCGGAAACAATTCTGGGGGCACTTTGTGAGATCGGGATTTGCGATGATGGTTTTTGCGCCGGTTGTGCTGTTGGGAAGGGTCATAGGCTTGCCGTCGGCGAAGGCGATGGATTGGATTCGATATCCGTCGGGAGGGCTGCGATTCCTATCATTTCAGTTAGCGGGTGCAAAAGGAGGGATGTAACAAAGAAGATACCAAGAACCGTGGAAGGAGACGTAGGCCTCGGATCCGTTTGGCTGGAATTTAATGTCAAGGGGCGCATTATGAGCGGGGAATGTCATGACGGGAGGAATACGATCTTTGGCACAAAAGGTGTCGTTGACAGTACTATTCTGCTCCATTGAGAATTGGCTTCCGGTGGTCATACTACCGAGATTTGGAATGTTGGTATTCCAAACCGCAAAACAGTTTGGATATCCGTAATTGCCACCCTGGTTTTCGGTCGAACCGTTTAGGAATCCGTGATAGTTCATCTCCTCGCCGGGGTTGTCCTGATGAATGTCCACTCCATCTCTCTTTACATCGTCGGCCGAGTTCTCCACGCTGTATATTCCTCCGGTCAAAGGCTCTTCTGCCACTCCAACTGAGTTTCGAAGACCCCATCCCAAACGTCGACCTGTAGTTGTGAAATCGTATGGAGGAGATGAAGAGGTAAGGTTGCTCGTATCGAAGGCTCGGATTTGAGAATGGCCGAATTCCAGGACAGAAGCTACCTCGTCGAGGTTCTTATCACTGCCGCGAGAGACAACCAACATGCCCGGTACCTTCTGCGACATTAATAGTGTTCGTGTGACGTGGTCCGCGTTCGTCATTCCGGTGACGATGGTCTGAGATGTGCTGCCCACCGTTCCATCCTTCGCATTATAACTCCAAGCGTGAACCGCGTCAACATCGGAGGCATAGAGGGTCTTGCCATCATTTGAGAGCGCCAGGCCGTGGGAAAGCTGTATTTCTTAGCACACATCTGCAATTGAGAGGAGGGGAAGAGCTTCTTACGCCTCGAGACTGGATCAAGTCGGTCTTCTTGGAAACCTCCAAACAGGTACTTCCGCCATCTTTAAAGGTGAGACGTGCGACGCCCTTGCCTTGCTCAACTAGAAGTAGATTACCACTGGCATCAAAGAGAATGCCTCGTGGGCTTTCCAATCCAGTGGATACCAATTGCGCGCTCCATCCATCAGAAAGTACAGGTGCGGGGTACGAGGGTTGGAGGTTGCAGGTCACTCTCTCGGTGGCAGTCTGGGCTCTGGCAAAGGACAAGAGAGCGCCGAGGAGGAGAGTAATCTGCATGTTAAGGGTGTACTGCATCATGACGACGACTCCGTAGGAAATAAATGCTGAAAGTAAGAGCAGGGCAGGGAGAGTCGTATCAAGGAAAGAGACTGGGCCTGATACCATCGGGAGAGGGGAGTCGGCTTCAGCATTGAAGGCGACTCTAATAAACAAATGAATTACGATGCCAAGCAACACGACCTACGGTGGTAATAGAAAGGCTGATGATCATAGTGAGGGAAGACGAGCAGAAGCAAGTTCCGAGCGCAGCCAATTGAGGAATGTTCACTGCTGAGAGTTGGCTGTTTGGTACGCGTTTTGACTTCCGACCTCTCAGCCTATGACGAGCTTTTTGTCTTGGCATCGTGAAACGTGGGGAATTCACGTGGGGAGTTCACGTGGGGAGTTCACGTGGGGAATTCACGTGCTGGGCAGGCACAGCTGATGGATCAACAGCCTCAACACAACCAATTCTGGCAACACATCGTCGTTATCGACAAAGGTTTGGATAAGCCACCCAAGATCTACAATTGCTTCGAAATCTCTCCACTTGTATCCACAACTCTCGGCGTTGTTATTGGCTCCTAGGGCTGAGCCTCAGTCCCCGGTCGTATTCGACTCAAACTTCCTTTTTTATGAGATTCTGCTGTACTTTTCAATTATCTAGAAAACTATCTTTTGCGCGTACCTTTTCTCTGTGTTGAATTTTCCTTGTTTCTCGTCACTCAGATTATATCGTTCGCATTAGAATCCTCAAGTTCAGAGTCCCGTCATTTCTCCCAACACCACACAGAAGACTTCTCCCGACCAGACCTTGGATTCAACCTCTTCGACGTGTTCCAGGTGGCTCAGGTATCCTTTCCATAAGGTTGTACAGAAAAATGGCAACTATTGCGATAAACGAGCGCGAACCCCGAGGACGGCCAGCCATCCAGCACACCATCGCTACCAATCCTTGGAATATGCCTCTTACACTTAAGCGCCTCGTTCAGGAAGGACATGATGCCCTGGCCCTCGATGGCTCGATGAGAAAGGAAACACTCTTTTCCACTCCGCCGCTCTAGCAGGTCACCCGCATCAAGACATCCTAGAAATCATACCAGAATTAGGCGTCGACATCAATCAACCCAACTGCACGACAAGAACGCCTCTGCATATTTCCCTCAGTCTAAGACCATTTAAGCTACTTCGGGTCATGTTCGTAACCGGATAAAATCAATGATTTTCCAAAAAAAAAAAAAAAAAACTTAAATATCAACGTAAAAGACAAAGATAAAATCACACCCCTTCATTTAGCATCCACGATATCAAACTTATACGTCGCTCCGTTACTTAATTAAGGAGCAGATCCGCAAATAAAAACAGGGGATATATTGATTTGTCTTCACATTACAGCTCGTGCAAGGCATTGTAACACCATTAGTCTCCTCGTCACACAGAATTCCTTGTCCCCAATTGAGGCTTAAGATAATATTGATCGGACTGCATTACACTATACTTGCCGTTCTGGTTGTTCGGAGTCTGTGGCGCTCCTTCTGGGCGCAGGAGCAGACCCGAGAATAGTTGGTAAGCAGGGGGACTCCTTTTGAAGCCTGTGTTGAGTTTGAAATTGAGCAGGCTCTTTGGTGTGGGCATTGAAAGCAAGTTGGGATGGAGTAGCGGTGGCTTTACTTAGAAGGCGGAGATGACTTGGTAGGGCCTGTGATTCAAGGTATTGGGATTAAAATTGAAGATACTTCTCGAACATGCGTCGAGTCGGGGAAAAAACTCACTGAGCATCAGTCTAATAATCGTGACCAGGACAATAACAAAGACGTCATAAATATAACTTGAGATACATGTCGCTTGGAGGAAATTCTTGACATGTTGCCGGTAAGCAGTATGAAACTCGGCACCTCGCAAATACATTATCTCGCTAAACACGGACTTGCACAACTCCTAGAAGAACGATTTTTTCCCCAAAAAAATCTCTCTGTCATGAGAATCCCCCTTAATAACGACCTACAGAAGAAAGCTACCGAACATAGACGTCCTTCAAATCCTAGTCGAGAAATTTCACGACGACTTGAACGCACAAACTCAAGTCATAGCAGGGGAAGAAAGCTACCTCAGTTAGAAAGAAGAAGATAGCAGTGATACTATACCTTATATCCTCGTATTAGGAGCTTACTGGTGGAACGCAGCATTAAGAATTCCGTATCTCGGTCGTGGAGCAGGGATTAACGTGAATCTACGTAATGATCTTGGGAATACAACTTTGTAAATATTTATTGCTTTAAGAATAGATTCTTGTTTTTAAATTTTAACAGGAGAGGGTTGAGGTGTTGATAGCCATTGGTGCTGATACTAAAGCCGTGGATGGACATGTTATGTGGTCTGCCTGAATTGTGTTAGTCGAATGTCTTAGTGTTGAGAGTTGAATCTTTTCCTTTCCACAGGCATGGACCCGAATTCACGAAATACCTCCGTTCGAACAACAATAGATGATAACCTAACTGAAGATCCCTTGGAGCTCGAAGAGTTTAAACGAGAAGTTAGTCGCGACAACACCACCATGCAAAACGTAGCAAAAGCTCAATTCAAAATCGTACTGGCACGTGAAGCAAATTCTTGCGCTACCTTCTACCAACTACTCAGACTTCCTAAAGAGCAAGCAGACGCTCTACGAATCAAAACAAGCCATTTCGTAGGTCTCACAGAAGGATAGCAGATTGAAAAATATTCTACACAATGGCCTTTTAAACCACGTGTAGTAATCCATGCAATCCTCCAAGACGGCCGTTTCGTGGAACCTATTCTTGGACTTCCGACGATTGAGCTTGAGCATAGAGATGAGGGCTTGTAAAAGGTCAGTCGGCGCTGATGCATCGATCGCTACTTCTGTGAATTTGGAACTTTTCGATAATATTTATAAAAAGCCTCCTTTCTGCGATGCTGAAGCTATTACACCGTTTAAGTACCTGCTCTCAAGGGGCGCGGATCCAATGGCCAGAGATAAATGGGGGAGAAACGCATTACATTTCGTATTCTCTACTAAAGACTAAAAGCAACAATGAGGGGTGGTAAAGAACGACCACCTCGGATCCGCAACTCAGTTAAATCCCTCATCACCCTCGCACCAGACGTAATACACCAACCAGACACCAACGGTCTCTACCCTCTTCATCTCGCTCTCTTAAAACTATCTCGCTACGACTATCCCTCCCCTTTCACCGAAGCTGCCCGATTATCACAATCCGTAACCTATTTGCTGAAAGCTGGCGCATCTTTTTAAATCATATTCCCAGACGCAGGAGGAGGGCCCTACAGTGGCGACACACTACTGCATTTCCTCGCTAAAGACGGGTGTTGATTAATGTATCGGGGATGTACAGAGGAGAAATACTCATTTCGCTTTCCATATTTGGTTTTTGGAAGAGGACGAGGAATTTGGTAGTCGGAATTGGGGAAAGGGTGGGGTTTGGAGAAAAGGAGGATTGTTGGGGGAGAAGGAGAAGAGGGAAATTAAGGATGTGGTTGAGGGGTAGTTTGACAAGTGTAAGGGGGGTGGGTGTGTTTAGGTATGCAGGAAAGGTGAGGGGAGAAAGGGGATGTTTTTTATTTTTGTTCTTATGGGGTTTGGGAGTTAGGCTGAGACAGGTAGAGAATCTCCACATATAGTTTTTGGATTTACAGGTTATCGCCTCTCTTATAGTAGATGGGGAAAGTAGTTCGTTGTACCATGCCTTCTGGGATAACATTAAATTGTTCTTACTATTACCTTGTGTTGCCTTGAGAACCCGCTTGCATTTTTGATTTTGACCACATAGGCCTCGAGGAGAAAATACTTCAACGCCGGAAATTCTTAGCCATACTTCCCAAGGGAGTCACTCCTTGAGTTTTGTTCGTACGGGACTCTTTGTATCCAGTGTTTTGGACTTCATACCCTAATTGTCAAACCATTCCTCAAACATACCTAGCAATTCTTCTTGATCAAACCTCGCCCGTTCGTTATTCAAATTGACCTCCTTCAGCTCTTCTAATGAAAAAGACAAATGTGAATAATTGAATAAATCCTTTTCTCGTCTAGAAAAGAGCTAACATAGCATTCGCTTATTTAAAAGCTAGTAGGTATTAGTAAACGGATTCTTGGTGCATTGATGGTATTTTTAGCATCTCATGGGTTTTTTTACATTAGCCGAGAATCATTTGCGCGACCTGCTTACCACGAACACTTCACAATTACTCTATAACCCGTCGATACATTTGGCTACAATACTTGCTAGCACTTTAAAAATAATGGTTTACCAAGTGATAGTGTCATTTGGAATGCGCTACTAATATTAGGCTAGAGAAATCGGAGCGGAGAAGGTAAAATCTCATACGACAAGTCAAAGATTGGATTATGCGAATAGCTTTAAGATGATTAACATTGATTCTTTTTATCTTACTAAGTCGCCGAGAATAGTGCAGTTAGTATTTTGAATTTTCAAAGTATAGTAGCTTCATTATTAGTTGTGGCCAAAGTACCACACATTTCCCCTATTTAGCGGCCTTGCAGACATCACAAACTTTACAGTTACTTTATAACCCATCGCTAATTTTGCCTTCAATGAGTCTTACTACTCTGATTGTAATTCCTCTACTCATTGATAATTCTTTCTTAGATGTGCTAGTAATACATAAAGCACAGCGGAGTTTATTTTATTGATAGTCTTCATAGTTGAAGTTGGAGCCTGTCCAAGACGGCCGTCACAAGCCTCTAGAGTAACCCGACCAGATAGATAGGCTTGATATTGCAAAGAGTAGGAAGTAGGACATATATAAGTAGTACGTATCTGATTTTGGCTTTTATAGGTTCTAAGGAAAGTTATAACTCTGGTTATGAATATTATGGCAGGAGGCCACAATGAATAGCCCACTTCCAACAAGCCTGGTAAACCGGAAGAAAACAGAATTCTCTTTTGCGCAATGATGAAGTGAAGTAAGACCAGTCACTATTTTTTTTCCCAATCTTCTATGTCCCCCAGTTACTTGTCCGCGCAGTGCCTCGACGGGTTGTCATGGCAAGGGTTTTTCATCGCGGAAGCCCCCTTTCGTTGGGGGTTTGGTGGCGGTTTTGACGTCTTTCATAGGAAGGCGGAGAGCACATTGGGTATATTCCTGAATCCTCGAAAGTGGATGATATATTAATTCCTTTTGCTGTCACCATAGAACTAAATCGGTAGTTCACGAAATAATCTCCTCCCAAGGCTAAGTGAACTTAACCGAGCAATGTTAAGACTGCTTTTCTTCACTAATTGATAACCTTGGGTTAGTTGATTTAACCTTCTAAGTTGAGTTCTAAAATATACTAACAAGTTAGAATAACAAGACAGTAATAATCGAGTTTAGCATTCTCTATCTCTTTACTTTACTTAATTACTCTAATGGCTCGAAGTCAATGAAATACGTGATTTCCCCTTCTCCCAAATCTCCAGGAGCAAATAATTCAATTACTTTAGGACAATATTCCCTTGGTGATTCGATATTTAAAGGTAGCGGGAAGAATATTTTTCAATGTATCTTGCCCCCCTTGTGGTTTGACTTAGCCGAGATCCTGCCCAGCTTTTATAAACACTTCACAGTTACTCTACAACCCGTTGATAAATTTGGTCTGAATATTTTTTACTACACTAATCGATCTTCTTCTACCAATGGATGATATCTTCTAGAATGCGCCAACAAAAGTGGAAGAGAAAAACCTTGTCGGAGACTGTGAGCCAGAGACTCAACCACATCTCTGCACAAACAAAAGAATTTCGTTTTGCGAATAGTTAAGGGTAATAGAGATTGTTAACTGCTGATCTTTCTATGTCTCTTGGTAAGATTACAATAAGGCTAATTGTTCGAGGTCTTTCAGTACATCCGCTTCCTCTTATACTCGTGGGTACTATTTCGCAGGGGTCGGGGGGAGAGAAAAAAGGTCGCCAAACACTTCACAATTATATTGGAACAAGCGGATAAATTTTCTCCAAATGCTCATTATTACTCCAAATGCCTTCTTCCTACTAATTCATAAAGTTAGTTGGAATGCACTAGAAAAAATTCGGTTCATAAGTCATGGCTAAGAATACCCACACAATGCTCGATGTACTACAAAGATAGTTGTATCAATGCAGGTGGGTGAGAATAATTTGTGTTTGTTATTCTCAAGCCTCCTAGGACCATAAGTTGTTCTAGGGCTTCTTGTGAGTACGGTGGGACGCCGAATGAGACTCCGATAGGGTAAAGGTAGACTCTTACGTTTCGTTCTTTCTTAGGTATTGGAAAAGAGTTTCTCGCATCTAGAATAGGTAGAGTCGCTTTCATGTGTAGTGTATAGGAGGAAGGAGTAAGCAATGTCTTCGGAGTTTCCTAAGTTAAAAATTTACCTATCTATAAGGAGGGAAGGTACGATTATGTCTGGTAACGCACCTAACTACGAACTAAATTCTTCTAATCATATAACACTCCTTCAACACCAGCAACCCAAAGCAACTAGACACATAAGTTACACAAGATCTTCTTCTCTAGATGTATTTCGATACCCCCTTTCATCAAGATCCCCGAGACTCCTCATGTTCCACTTCTCATAAAACAATTGCTCTACAACTTGCAAAAAGGCACAATTCGAAATGTGGCAGACCGAGTATGGAGTAGTGCCGTAAAAGCCCTAGCAAATGCAGATTTCCAAGGAATAACAGGTAATACTTACCTACGTCCGATTCTTTGTGGTTCTAACCGGGTATAGATGCCAAAACCGACCTCCGAGTTTTCCGGGAAACCTTCCATCCACAAGCCATACATGCTCTCATTACAAATACGTTAAATTATCAATATGTGGTAAACCGAAACAATTTCCGAGGTAAATTTTTGCAAGGCCCCGACACATATGCTCTCACAGTCGCCGTCAACGGTAGATGGGTGGTGGTTGACTGTTCATGAGTGGCGCAGGCTCGAGGATAGCTTCCACTGTTACCGAAACCTTGAGCCGGGTGCAATGTCTAAGGAGGATACAATTCACGCGGCCCAGATTGACCAAGCATACCAACGGCCGCAGGCAGTACAGCTTTGCTAACGTTCTACGTGATGTTAAAAGGGGGAAGCTGGAAATTTTGTTGAAACCGAAGGATGGGCAAGATATGGCGACGATGATATCTGAAAGGAAGACCCGATGGATTCCTAATTGAGATGGTGACGTTCCACAAATGCAGTTTCCATTGCAGATTGCGTACAGCAGGGCGATAAGTCTCGAGATTCAAACACACCGGCCCTTTCAAGAATTGGAGCTGCTACCCAATACATAGAATCTGCTTTTGAGCATTATCAAGACGCATTTGGGACTGGAAGTTGAAACGATCATGGTGCCTGTCGTCAAGACCTGTGAGACGCCGATGTACAAACTTTCATTTGCTTTAGTCACGGGTTTGGTTACACCACAGACGACCTGGAGACAGGTGATGCCTCCCTTGCTATCCCTGCCGAAGACCATGTTGGAAATGCTGCCAACAACTCGGAGAAATAGATGGTTTGCAGCCAATTGCACGCCCAAAAGTTCGTGCTTGTCAACTTGAAGAGGACATATGCCGACGACAAAACGATCCTCGACGACCTCATGTTCATATGGGAGAAGGGCATAGAGTTACCAGGTTTGCTCGAACCACCACCGGAAACCACTGACAATTTGAAGAGGCGTGATCGTTTATTTCATGAAGCGTTCACCGCAGGGGAAGCCTTGCACCACGTGTGCCACGGGGCGAAAACTGCAGCCACGAAGACAAGCATCGCCAGTATGCTCCAGAACTGTCTTGCATCCGAGCAAGTTGCAACTCAAGCTCAAATTCGCTCAAGTTCTACAAGCGCTCTTGTGACTCAATCCCCAGCTCAGTCAGGTGTGGACTCCGGCAAGCAAGCATACTGTGAAGAAGTATCTGATATTTTCTCAAAAATGGGTCGGTAAAATACTTTACTCACGAGGGAATTGGACTCTGTTTGCTACCAAATGGAATTGGAGGGTTGAGGCTTCATATATGACAATAGATGCACGATATGTCAGGTTTGTTTTCCAAGTGCTTAATTTGTGGTATAAACAGGATTCCTCAACAACATCTGGAAGAAAACTCACAACAAGGGTTAAGTGAATCGATTAGCAAGAGAAGCTCTTGACACTGAAAGCTAATCTCGGTATTATTGATTGTAGAACCGGTTCAAATCTAGCTGGAGTGTAACCGGAAACGTACAACGATATTTTGTCACACTCGGTAAAGGATGCTGCCTAACCCCTCTTTGGTTACTGTAGTTACGCCTATTTAACGTCAAAAATTGTGGGATTTCGACCAACAGAAAACAAATGTGACTCACACTTAAGTGGAAGTGTATCCCCACGTGATATCGCGTCAATTTCGCGATGTGATCTGAATCTTCTATAAAACAGCCCACTCTCTTCCTTCCTTGCAAAAGTTAATTGCTTTTTAGGAATTTATTTTTGGTTTTCTATCCGCTTATTGTCACATCAACATGGCTCCTCCAAGCTCAGTTCTCTCACGAACTCTCCAATCCATTACCGAAACCAAAATCCGCGAACTCGCAAAGCAACGCGCCAAATATGAAGATCGAAAGCAAGCCGTCATCACCAAAGCGGAAACAGAGGGAGATAAACGTTCATTGGTAATGCAATTGATGAAGGGTGTGAATGAGCTCTACCCCGCTTCCTCTTCCGACAACAGCCTTTCCAATATCACCCGCTGGTTGGATCAATCCCGTTTCGACGCCTCAATTCCGGACCATATGATCAAATCTTTCGAAGATCAGTTACGAGGAAGACTTGACATTCAAACACGAAAATTGAATCTCGCCGATTTGTATTCTCGACTTTTCACCGAATGGGCTCTTAGCGATGCCGCTTTCCCAGTACCCGAGGAATCTTTTGAGGTTGTAGACCGCCAAAAAGAACGTCTACAAGATCTTTGTGATAAATTTGAATCCGTTGTTTTTGAACCCCTTGAGACTGATGAAGTCGAAATCGACCTTTATCTCCAAGATTTGTTTTCTGGAGATGGTGGCATCAAGGCTTTGGAGGGCCTCCGTAATCGAGTTAAGAGGACTGGAAAAGAAGTAAGTACATCCCCCCTTCGCGGTAGCCAACAAAAGAGGCATGGAATACTTGAACCTTCTGTACATTGTCTTAAATACGTTGGGACAATCGACTTTCATTGTTCTAAGCCACCTGGACAATCTTATAAATTGTCCTAAGTATTTAGAATAATTCTCTTCAGTTGTCCTAGAAAGTTAGAACAACGAGCTTGGTGGGCAGCTACGATCCGAAGTATTTACTGCCTCTTTTGCTATCTACCGCGGGGCCACTAAAAACAAGATTTGAAGCAATTGACTGACTTATGTCTAGCTTCTTAGCGATAAAGCGCCATTTGACGAGTGGGTACTGACGTGGTGCATCAAGGGTCTCCTAGTAGAAGACCTTCTCAGTGATGAAAAGCAAAAGACTTTACAAGACTTCTTGGAAAACAAACTTGTTCTTGGAGAGATTGCGGATGTTTTGAACATGCGCTTTGCCGACTTCGACAATTGGTCTTGGGAAGCTGGAGATGAGGGTATTCCAGTCATGCCTCGTCAGCAGTTGAACGGAAAATATCGTATTTGGATGGATGAAGACGTGCTACAAGCCATTTTCATTCACTACCTTGGTATCCAATGGTCCATTCATCTCAAATCCCACATAACCTCACTTACCCACGATAAGAACATTTGGAAAGGCCAGCAAAGCAACGTTCCTTCCCAAGTTGAAAGCGAAAAAAGGGCTTATCAACTTTCCAGACCAACAAGTCAGCTTGGGGGGCGTGATGTCTTCGACACACCTCAATATAATGTAGACGAGGAGCGAAACTCCTCCTACGCAGATTCTTTCTTCTTATCCTCATTGCCTGGAAGCATTCAAGGTCATTTAGCGGGTGGTGGGTATGACACAGACGAACCTGAAGAGGGGGCACCCAAGTATTCCAACATCAAGCAGCAGCTGCTTAGAAAGATTGCCACTGAGGTTCTATTACACAGGTCCCTCCATGGCAAGGTGGGGGTCATACAATCGGATATGAAGTGGTATGCAACAGGTCTTTCTCACACAACAATCTTTGCTATCATGAGATTCGTTGGTTACTCCGAGAAGTGGATTATGTTTTTCAGGAAGTTCCTTGAGGCGCCTCTCAATATGTCACCTGCCTCGGGAGATGACAATTCTAAAGACAAAGTCCGGACCCGAAAAAGGGGAGTCCCAATGGCACATGCCCCAGAAAAGCTAATTGGAGAATTGGTACTGTTCATGATGGATCTCGCTGTCAACAAAGAAGCTGGGATGCTTTTGTATCGCCTGCACGATGACCTCTGGCTTTGCGGTGAGCCGGAAAGATGCGCACGAGCATGGACAGCAATGAAACATTTTGCGACCGTCATTGGTCTCGAATTTAACGAGAGCAAAACTGGATCGGTTTATATCAGCGAGAAATCCAGAGGGCAAGATCCGAAAGTCGTCGCAACTCTGCCGAAGGGGAAAGTTTGCATTGGTTTCCTTGAGCTGGATCCAGATTCTGGGATATGGCTGATCGATCAAAAGCAAGTCGATATTCATGTAAATCAACTGAAAAAGCAACTCGTGGAGTGCAACAGTGTCCTTTCTTGGGTGCAAACTTGGAATAGTTGCATTGGCCGTTTCTTCAGCCACACTTTTGGAGACCCCGCCTACTGCTTTGGCCAACAACATGTTGACAGCATTTTGGAAACACATGAGAGGATCCAAAAGTTCCTTTTTGATGGGAAAGACGGCAACGGAAGTAATGTGGTTGAGCATCTTAAGAACTTGATATCTTCACGTTTTGGGGTAACGGATGTGCCTGATGCTTTCCTCTACGTCCCTGAGCAGTTTGGGGGTTTGGGATTACGCAACCCCTTCATTCAATTCTTTCTCGTTCGCAAAGAACTCACCCAAGATCCCATGAGCATTATGGAGGATTTTTTGAAAGAAGAAAAAGAGGAGTATGCGGAAAAGAAAAAGCAATTTGAGGAGCTTTCTGAAAAGGAAAAATTCGGTCGCTTACGAGCGATTCTCCAACGTGAAATTTCTTCAAAAGACGCAGCTTGGATTTCTAAATGGGAAACTTTCATGTCCTTCGAGGAATTCACGAATTTCAGAGAACACACAAGTTTCAATCTGAGAAGTAAGTATAGCCATCTGCTAACGGTACCATTGGATTCGGAAATCAGTCTTTCGCCCCAGGTACGACGGGAAATTGAAACTCTGAAAGGTGCTAGTCTAGTTGGTGGAAAGGGGGGTTTCTGGGACCTGGATTCTGAGAAGAAATGGATTTTGCAGCTGCACGCTGATGAGTTGTTTGAAAAGTGTGGGGGTTTGACAGTAGTTGACAAGAGCTTCTTGCCCTTGGGGGTGCTGACCATGATAAGGAAGAAGAAGGTCACTTGGCAAATGGTCTTGTGAGGTGGACCCATTTCTTTTGTCGGTAGATTGAAATATCATTGAAAATCAGAAGAATTACAAGCAAAACCGGGAGTCATGAGCTTCTGTGAGATGCTGAGGCCTAAAAAGCAATTGTTACGTTAGTTACGTCCTCGCATTCTATAAAGTTTGCTAAGAAGCTCTCCCTTGTTAATCACGCGTTCAAGTCAAAATTGCGTTGATAACTGATGGAGCGATGGCTACTCGGTGTCAAAATAATCAGATCATTTCGTAAAATTTATTCACTCGAGATTGGTCTTATCACCTGCCACATAAACACATATAGGTTGGAATGTTGGAATACTTATTGGCCTTCCACATTAGTGTCGCCGTCCAACGTGGAAAAGAGATTTATTCCAATATGTATACGCAGCTCCAGAGTCATCCCCTTCTCCTTTCAACAAACCATAGCTAGGCCCCAACAAAATTGTTCTACGTAGCACCCCATAGCGATCAAAGGCTGCGTCACTTCACTCATGCCTTCACCATTGCCTCCACAATTCCATCTGCATCGTGATCACCCTTTGGCACCCATATTTTGACAACCTCGAATCTAGCCTTCTCAAGCAAAATTGTGAACTGATTACCAGCCTGTTCCATACCTGTATTAAAGACCATCATCGTCAAATCAAGCATAGAGTAGAATCCAGAAGCTTTTGTTTCGGGAATTATCATCTCGTGCAAAAGGAGTTTGGAGTAACCAGGCTTCATGGCTGGTTTTAAGCCAGCTAAAATCTCGAGACATTTGTTATCCAACCAATCATGTAAGATATGATGGTAGAAATAAACGCGCGCACCTGTTGAGGGGCCTTAATTGACATATTCTGAAATTATGATGGAAGGCCAACTTACCTTTCAAGGGCTGCTCGGTAAAAAAAAGTCGTACTTGACAGACTCAAACTTGATCTGAACCTTTTAAATTGTCGACAACTTCAGGTATCTCTTGCAACAAAAGCTTGTGGCACGGAAACTTGGTATCGAATTGGATAATATCGTGACCTTTTCCACCTCCAACGTCGATAAGCAAAGGACTGTCGAGAGATGATCCATCCAAAATCTGTTCCTTCCCCGGGTACCAATCCACCCAGTATTTGCGGGCACCCATTGTATTTCCCATGAAGGTGGTGAAATCTTTTAGTAGCTCAGGATTTGATAAAAGGAAGTCAAAAGTTTGAAGTTTGGTCTGGAAAGTATATTGGACAAGTCCATCGTGGGGTTCTGTTGGGCACTTGTAACTAGATTCTTTGAGATACTTGGGCATTTTTGTTGCGGTTTGCACGATCGAATCCCAACTAGTTGAAATTAACAAGAGTAATGGACACTCGAAGTTCATGAAACTCACATCATTCTGTGGCCCGACGCGATCTCGTTAGATGCCATCGCAAAACTGATAGGTGATGGTTTCCAAGTCTTTTTATCGACTTCCACAATGAAACCTACCGCTACAAGAGGTCTCAAGACCCGTACTACATCCCAAATTAGTACTCCCTGCTGACTGGGTCTATAACAAGTGAATAAACGAACTGATCAACAACTCTTCCCCTCCAGATAGTGAAGCCAACTCGGTAACAGTAATTGGCGTTTCTTTGGCAGTCATGTACTCAAATAAGTGTAAATCGACTGCAATCTTTGCACTCATAGCAACGAATGGTTTTATATAGTTGGGATTAGGTTTGAAACATAATTTGGAAGGGATCATTTACACTGAAAGCGAGCTCCACGGCTGTATTAGCAGGCTGGTTTAAGTTGACACTAAGCATCCTACTCAGCATCAAGGCTTCCCTTTGGGTATTTTCATCTCCAGTTGCCAACTTTGGTTTCAGGCCTTCGAGTCGTTCTATAAGGTATGTTGAGGAAGGCATGGTCAGAGACAATTCAATGGATCGATGTGCTTGAAGATGATTGCGGGATTGAACATGAATCCGCTATCATTGCTAGATTGAGTTGGATTTTATAGGTTTAGAACTCAACCAGTTTGAGTCTAGCCCAATTGGAGGAGGAGCCAATGATATCTCGATTTGGACCCCAACTACCAACCAACCCGCAGCACCAGGGGTTGCAAGAATTCGTGACTGTAGCCCCTCGCGCTTTCCCTTCTACAATTGTCCCAACATTTCTAGGAGAGTGAAGATAATACAAATATAACTGTTCTACTCTTTTAGGACAATGAAATTCATTTTCCGAATTTTAGTGGAACAATTAATTATTAATCGGGGAGGCAGAGCAGGGGGAGTCCTCTTGGTCAGTCAAGAATTCCTGCACCCCTGGTGGCAGCAAGATACGAAGACAACCACGTGACCCGGTACTATTTGATCTCTGTGTTTCTGGGCTTTCAAGTTTGACTGATAATTTAATCATCTTGGCAAGTGCGTAGTTGTTGTTTCTCTAGATATGGATGGTTTTCTATCGGGCATCATGTGATCTAGCTTGTTTCAAAAACTTTGATCTACCTTTGACACATGAATGGAGCTTAAAGTACAATCGATTACATAATTTTCAACCCCATCATGTTCTAGTTCAAAATTTATTTATATTTCCTGGCATAATAAAGATAAATGAACGTTCCAAGGGTGATCCAGTTTTCCTTCCCCAGTTTTCTTCGTACAGAGCCATGTTTTTTCTTCGTAAAGAATTTCCCGGACTTCGGCTGAACTCTGGTGGGTACTTTACTTGGCTAACTGCCCCTTTCGAATGTGGAACACTGCGAGGTTTTTGTATATTAGGAGGCATTCAAGTGTCTAGATTTTTGAATCTCTCCTTCTACTCAAGGTAACGTTGGTCCTTCCTTCCATTCATTCGTTCTGTCACTCTTTTATTGTGCTACACACTCGTTAAAACAAGAACCTTTTTGCTTTTTTGTTTCTATTGCATTTGTTTCACCAATCAAAAGCTGACAAGTTAATAATTATCAAAATGAAGGTTGTATTCTTCTTCAGTGTTGGTTGGCTTTTGGTTACATCAGCTGCTGCACCAACCGCTCTCCCAAATTCAACACTTTCAGGATATTACATCGATGTCACAGCAGAAGAGCACCAAGCCAATTTCGAAATATATAAAGCAGCAGGTTACCGAATAGGTTCTCTCAGTGTTTATGGACAACCGCCAGACACCCGTTATGCAGCTCTTTGGCAACAACAGTCCGGACCAACACAAGTGGAAATTCATGAAGCAAACTCCACCACCTACGAAACTTGGTTTAATCAGTATTATGCCGAAGGCTATATCTCAACACAGATATCAGTCACTGGCCCTTCAGGTGCTCCTTTGTATGCTGGTGTGATGGAGCAAAGTGGAAATGTCACAAATTGGTACCAAAAATGCGGCATGGATGGAAACGCAACCCAGGGCGAGTTTTACACTGGGAAGAATAACAAACTACAACTCGCTTCGCTTTCCGGCTATGGTTCGACTGTAGATCGACGGTGGTGTGGGATTTGGCTTCCAAATGATCAGTTCGACAAGTACACCTTCAGCAACGCACAAGACAGCGCATATTACGAACTCACGAAGCTCGAGCAAACCAGCAAGCCATTCTGGAGGCCATCATACCAGTCTATCTCGGACGATGGCCAGATAACTGTACTTTTCACAGACACCTATGTTGGAAATTGGGTTGCCAAACATGGAATGAATGCCTCATCTCTTCAAGAGGAAATTGAAATCCAGAAAGCAGCCGGACTCTCCATTACCCAGCTGGACGCCGCTGGCGCAGAAGCAAATACTCAATTCGCAGCAATCTTCACGCAACATGAAGTCAGCCCTCGTACATGGAGAAGTGTTGGATCGAGCTCTGGGTTCGTGAACAACACCGGAGCTGAGGAAGCAGCGGACTCCTTCATGGAAACATGGATGAAGAAATACGGTGTTCGACAAGCCCAATTGAGTGCCGGTATAAATGGAAGCATTATTCTGACAAAGGCATATTCGTGGAGTGAGGAATCGCGTCCAACCACTCAGCCAGAAGATCGATTTCTTCTTGCGAGTCTCAGCAAGATGTTTTTAGCAGCTGCGATTCAAAATCTGTACGATGTTGGTGTCCTTACCCCAGATACGAAGGTCTACCCACTGCTTGGATACACCGATACATACGATATGAGAGCTCAAAACATCACGGTGGACAATCTAATCACACATTTTAGTGGTTACGATCGGGATATGAGTTTCGATCCAGCATACAATGCACTCTTGATCTCGAACAGTTTGGGTCTTTCCGCTCCTGTAACCGCGAAGGACATGGTTGATTTCATGTCGAAAAGAGCACTTGATCGTGATCCCGGCCTATATTACACTTATGGGAACTATGGATACATCTTGCTTTCTTATGTTGTGGAGCACCTCACAAACCAGACTTATTATGAGTATCTCCGGGAAAATATTTTGGAACCAGGAAACTACGATGTCCAAAAATGGGGATCTTTTGCTGCCGACCATGAATCTGATAGAGTGATTCAGGAAAGCTCCAATACGGGTATCAATGTACTCAATCTTCCAAGAACTCCTTACGAACGTATCGCATCTATTTATGGAGGTGACGGAATGGTCAAGGAGAATTCTTACGGGACAGTTTCTCTGGCTACCTCTGCTGACACACTTGTTCGATTCATCTCTCAGCATGCCGTTTGGGGTATCGGGAAACGGCCGACATTTGTTTACGAGGATACATCTAGCGGACGCTTAGGGACAACGGATGGAGCAAGCACCTGTGCGCAATCGAGGGGAGATGGCGTGGATTGGGCAGTGACAGTAAACACAAGAGACTGGCCGGCTTTCCCGCAGTACCAGGATCCTGTCGAATACGAACTGTGCGGACTCGTAATTAATCGTTGGTTGGATCAATGGGATACCATATGAGGGATAGAATTTTGATAGATAATGTAATCTCCAAAAACATTCACAAAACTGACTTACTGGTTTTCGTTCAAGGCTGTAGCGCATCAACCCTCCAACCAATACCTTAGAAATTTCCCACGGAGATGAAGACGTATCTTCTCTTTTAACTTCCAATCATTCAGGAAAATCGCATCGTAGCGCATTAGCCAGTGTTGAAGTGATGGCGATTTGCTTGTTATAGCTTTAAGCGACCCCTTGGGAGGCTGAGCGAAAATTCTCCCCACACTTTACTTTAGTTTATACCAAATAATTTAAGACAAGGAAGAGTATTTCTTGGAAAGTTTCCGAATAATTATAATATTGATTCTTTTAGCTCACCTCGAGCGATGGTTGCAGCCCCGAAAATAGTCGCAAAATAAGAGAGAAGGAGAGAAATGATCGGACCTCTTACCTACCACGCGTCCAAGCTTTGCGGGAGCTCAAGTCGTCTATATGATCTCGTGGAGATATCATCCATATCTAAGTAGTTTCGGACAAGGATTTCACGAATCCAAGTCAGCTTTCCATTCCCAACAAGATTCTTAACGAAAGTGGTTGCTCTTAGTAGCAAGTTCAAATGAATACGCTACCGTCTATAGTCCCATGCCAACAACCAATCCTTGTTCAAGCCCACTCAAGCAAAACACTATCCCACAAAACCCCGTGCCAAAGTGTGCTTCTAGTAGCTTTGAAAACAACCTCATTCTCCCCCTCTTTCAACAACCCCTCCCCAATATCGAACGACAATAAGTGCCATTCCCCAGCTACATTCCCACTCCGATACAATGATGGATCAGTGGTGATACTTCCACTTGTTATATTACCGATTTGGATCCCGTTTACCAATATAATACTAGAGAAACCTTGTGAATAACCTGCCAGGGAAAGCGTAAGAACCGCAGGTGGAACTGCAGTGGCGTTTATAGATGTGTTGGTGGGAAACGTGGGGGAAGTGAGATTAAAAGGTACAGTCCAAGACCCTATAGATGACTGCGCATAATACCATTCCTCAACCTTGCTCACCCGAGGTACGAAGGTTAAATTCGCTGGTGACAAAGCAGCTAGACCATGAGCTCTTGGTACATCACTATTCTTAAACCCTATCGCTTTTCGATCCAGTTCTCCAATTTGCCAAATCAAACTTCGATTTTGCGTTGCCCAATTAAGACCGCCGAGATCAAGATTTTTCGATTCCTCAACCACAATATCGTTTTGCAAGAATGTAGTAGTTACATCTCCTATTGAGCCGCCGTTGGACCAAGCTGAAAGGGCGTATGCACTGCTTTGGACGTTGGAGAAGTGGAATTCGCCGAGGGAGTTTGTGTAGTTTGTGTAATACTTCTTTTCTCCTTGATCAAGGGTTGATTTTGTGGAATCGTTATCTCCTAAGAAGACTGCAGCTCCAGAAGCTGCTCGTCCATCGGACAGGGTGAGGACTCCAGAGACTTCACCGCGGGATTGGTAAGTGGTCAAGTTGAACCATGTGTAGGGGTATTTGGAATTTTCTTTCGCGGCGCTGGTTGCCACATCGGAGAGATTTCCATCGTTCTGAGAAACATTAGATTAAATCCGGTTCCCAAGCCCAAGCAAGTATACGAGAAAATAAACGAAACTTACCAAATACCAAAGCCAAGGACCCCAGACCTTCCCCACCTCAAAAGTATCCGCAGTAGCACTCATGAAATGTGTTCCATGAATAACATTCAATTGTACAGCATCACCACTGGAACTCTCCCTGTGAACCAACAATTCCTGCTTCAAGTGATCCCCATTCCAGTCTTCCTTTCCGGGGTGGATGTACCAACTTCCAAATGATGGTCCGTAGACACCGTAGAAGTCTTGGAAGCGAACAAAATCGGAAAAGTCGTATTTGGTAATGTATGTTCCGTCTGCGAGGAGCCAAGTTTCGTCTTGGACGTTTGTGCCGGAAAGAATGGCGGATAATGTTGGGAGGGGAGCTACCTTGTTAGTTACAAAATTCAGAAGAGAAGGGAAGTATGACGATTTTTTGGAATGCTGAAGTTGCGAAGCTCAATTTCAAGGAGGATTGAACAGTTCGAAGCCTAGAAGACAAACATACCATCTCTACTAACCGTTTTCCCATTTACAAAAGTCTCATTATCCAATCTAAAAAGACTCCTCAAAATACCCAAAGATGGTAATGCTTTATTGACGAAATACTGATAAGCACCAGCTTCACCCTCGCTTATCACCCAATGGAAATCTACTTCAGTAGCTTCGAACACGATATCTAGTTTGTCGGATGTCTGGGAGTAGACTCGTGCTGATTTCCAGATGAAGTTGCTTGCTGCATTGAGTTTAGTGATGCATTGATAAGTTTCAGGAGAGATTTTAGGAAACAGGTTGAGGGGGTGGAAAATGATATCTCTGCTGAGTATGCTACTAAGTATGACAAAAAGAACTTGCGAGTAAACTCTTGGTTCTCATCGCCGTTTTGCATATTCCGGAATTATGGAAGTGAAGAGAGAATCGGAGAGAGAGCAAAACACTTACTAGTACTAGCATAATGCCCAACCGCATTCCCAATCAAATCCTTGTCTTTATAAAACAACTTCTTCCCATAAGTAGAACCAATCGTTATATTCCAAACATCATTTCCAATAACCCACTGAGCATCGCTTACTTGTTCGAAAAAAGGGGAGAACGCCGACGCAGTAGAAATAAATTGGCCGAAGGATAGAACCAAAAACAAAATATCACCAGGAGAAAACATCATGACGATGATTGGAAAGAATGGGTTCTACCTACACATAATATATACAGTCCACAAAGTTAGAAATAACAGCACGTATGGAAAAACCTCAATGGCGATTCAACATGACGTCTCAATACTCCCCAATGGTGTCATTGACACTGAGCCCGATAGAGAAGCATGAGATAAGTCTTTATACCAGATATCTTATACATCATAAAGGTTTGCTGCTCCTCCTAATTTGTAGCTTGTGAAATTAATTTACTCAGATGTGGTGAGAGGCTATGAGTGGCGGATAAATAGGGATTCCCCACTTCAACACACCTTCAACCCCTCTCGAGTACCGAGGCGGTGAAAAAGCTTCATTACTCGAACACTCAATCACTCGCTTTCTTCTCATGCTATGTTGAAATTCATAATCCTCGTGTTTCAATTCGGAGAATATAATGACGAACAAAAAAACTTGAACCACAATGAACCTAACCCAAAACAAACCTCTCTACCCATTTTCCTGTCGCCCTTGCATCAAACAACCTCCAATCGTAAAGCATCATATTGAACATAAGTAGTAGTCGTCAAAAGCGCACTCTCATAATCCGTCGCATTAGCCGGAAGACTAAGAATAATCTCATTCTTCCCCTCCACCAAGAATTTCGGATCGAATGTGAACTTGTTCGCGATGTTATAGCAGATAACCGCTGATCTCACAGCACAAGAACTACTGTGGTAATATCTATTTCCCAAACATTAGCACCCCAAATCTTTATCAAACCCAATGATGAGAAAGGGAGGAGGGAAGGGGAAGGAACAAAAACTCACGGAATAACCCAAGGCTCCAACTCCTTCCCATTAATCACCACAGTATACGGTAAATTTGCAAATGGTTCACTCGTATTAAACACATCCGTATTCCCCGCCGCCGTCTTAGCGCCAGCAAGCTGCACCGTCAACGTAGCCTCCCTCTTCCTCTCCACTTGGGATTTCTCCATATCCCAAAGAATGGTCCAGTTATTCACATTCTCCGTGTAAGCTTCCGTTCGAACCGAGTTGGCGTAACCGCCGAAAACACTCCAATGCACGTAATTGAAGTCCTTCCCCGGATCACTCTTTCCAACTTCGTACACGACGCCTTCGGGGAAGTCGGTTGGAAAATCTGGGGAGAATCTTGGAGTTAGTATTTTCCATCTCGAGAAGAATGCCGAGAAGGAAATAGAGTCTCATCCTTCCGGAGGAACTTAAACGAGAAGAAAGGGCACTCACCATGAACAGCCCAGTAATTACGATACTGTTCCGGTCTCAAAGATTTCCCTTCTTCACGCTCATAACCATGTCGATACTCCCCACTCGATTTATCAGGTGTTCCGATCCTCCATATCTCCGTGCCTGCAGTTTCTTCCCTCCACCGAGCGTGGGTGGTATGTACCTCCCCCGCAATAACCTGCACATCATCTTTCACATATTGTCCGAAGATTCCTTCGGCATAGATTGTTAGACGGTAGGTTCCGGCTTTTACAGAGGGGATGGAGACGTCTCCTGTTTGGGTGTCGATTTCGGCCCAGTATTGGTAGTCGGAGGTGGAGAGGGCGTTGTCTTGGAAGTCGACGCCTGGAGGTTGGTGCTGATCAGTATGGGGAGATGGAAGGGCTGATTAGACTGGAGAGGGGGAAAGACTTACCGTTTTGAGCGAGGACTGCGAGGGGTTTGATGGCTCCTACTGGGAGGTCGACGTTTGCTTTCCAGGTTGTTCGTCCGGAGGAGGGGACGTAGTTTGGAATGTATTGCGCGACGGAATCGTAGAATGCGGTGTTCCAGGTAGGCGAGTAAAATTGTCTGGCCTCTTGACGTAGTTCTTCCATGGAAGTTGTTGGTGAACCCTTATTAAAATGGTAGTATTGCTGAAATCATGTTAGACGTTCGATACTTCATATTCAGATTCGACTTACTGGTCCAAATGTTCGATCAAACCCGTCCGTGATATTTGGAGTCCCATCACCATGATGATTTGAAACTTCAACCTGTCAGATTAGTGGTCACAGAAAGAGGGAAAAGAGGGTAGGGGAATACCAAGATAATTATACACAATTCCGTCAACCACTAAATCCGAATGCAGCGGTCCACCCCAATAAGTATCCTTAGTATTCATAACCAACCAACTTCCAAAAGTCGAATTATCCACACTAGTACTCCCATCCGAATACATCCCATGAACATCATGATCCCTCCACGTATCCTGGAAAGTATATTTCGTAAAGTAATCTGATTGTTGCTTGACATACTCATCATCGGGAGTATTTCCAAGATACCAGGTAGCATCTTGAACCGTAACCTGTTTCGCAACCGCAGCTTTCGAAGGCAAGGGAGCATATTGCTGCTCATTAGTAATTAAATGCGTCCAAAGTGGAGTATTGGGTCGAAACAAAGTCCTAAACTCTTGCAAATTCCTCAAAAAAGGCGTCGTTGCATTATGATATGCCAATCTTGAAAAAGTATGCAACCCAGTTTCGCCTTCTCTCAAAAACCAATATTGTTCCAGTAGTTGGCCCGTAGGAGGGTAAACCTCACTCATCACTACTCCTCCATATGCAGTACTTGTAGAATCAAGGCCCTTGATGAGTTGGTATTTTGGGGCGATGGAGCCAGGTGTGTAAAAGCCCGAGGGAATGCAGTAGCAATCTAAGTAGGGACCGATCCCGCTGTTTCCTGAGCCTGTTGCTCCTCCTGGTACGGGAGTAACATAGTTCAAACTCCCGAGGAGATCTTGACCGTCGAGGGAGAGTTGGTAGATGGCACCTGTGGATTTGTTGACTGCTGCGTATAATCGATCGTTTGCTAGTATCTAATTGAAATGAGCACTGCAATCTCGAACACACACGAAAACTAACCAGCTGTTTAACATCCTCAGTGGCATTGAGAAAGGCTGCAATTTTCACAGCAAACAAAGATACGACAGTCAACACATTGCTGACACTCATTTTGCGCATTGAAAAAGAGGGCGCCATTGCATCAACCTTCACTCTCAATTGAATACAGAAGGAAGAGGACAAGGTGCGGGGGAAAGACGATCGTGGGGAAATCCATGATTTATCACAATTTCAAGAAAAAATCCACTTGGATGGCTAACCTCGTATGGAAAAGAAAAGGAAATGTGGAGTAAACAGACGCGACTGCAATATTGTTGCTCGGTATCATTTGGCGCGAGATTGACCCCAATCTTTATTGGAAAATAAGGAAGCTAAGAAACATGGGGAGGAGGGGAAGATGCCCGGTGATTAGATGGAATAATAAAATCCGGGGCCCCAGTTTCTGGGGAATATCATCGGCTAGGATAGAAAGTTCGGTACAATGGCCAGGGTAAGCTAGATTCATATATCTTCGGCCTCGGCTCCCCCACTTGGGACCTAAATCGAGCCTGGATGAAGATATGCGGTGCATGGATGAGCAGGATGGAATACGAAGTTAGGCAATAAGCATGAATGGGTTGACCATGATAAAATTGATATTCTACCAGCCTTTCTTCATGGCAATCTGAAATTTCCGTGCCTGTACAAGTATTAGTAAATGTCAAGAATGGGAACTGTAAGATAAATCATACCCAGATTGTGAATTCATCCTCTTTCCCTTCCCAGTTTTTGAGCAGCAATTCTGCAGCCGCGAATGCTTTGAAAAAGCATTCATCCATCCTCGTATCGATCTCGGCCCCGTCAAGCTCATAGAAAGCATTGGCGAGCTCATCAGTTATATCAGGAACTGACGAGAATACAGCAAGAACTTCATCCAGACAGCTCACAATCCCAGGGTCCCCACCAGACTTTTCCTTCAACTCTGGGGGCAACTGAGGATGGGGAATAGTTGGGAGGGTCTTCAAACGACGTTTTATAACTGCCTCGTACATGAGAACAATCAAACGTAACCGCTTTTGAGTCGACTCTAGACGGGGACGGACTTTTTCTGGGTCATCTGAAGGAATATGATGCTGGGAAGCAAACATATCGTCCAAATCATCTTGAGCAGCATTGTCAACGCCGTCTTTCTCAGCATCGTCCGCGTCTGATTCCTCGTCCTCTTCATTGTCTGATTCTTCTGCTCCCCACTCTTGTAACTCTTCCAGAGCATCTTTGACCAAATCCCGATATTCTTCTGCCCTCTTGATCATTAACCCCGCCACTCCAAGCGTCTTTAATTCAAGAACAGCATCGCAGGCATCCCAAACCAAGCCAGTAGAAGCAAGACTTCCTTTGCCCGCACTGCCCGTTCCATTCTTTTGGTCGCTGCTTAAAATTTGGCCATCTAAGGGGATTTTCTTGACAAGAGCCGCGAGTTCTGTAAACACTTTGTTGGCGCGATATTGAAGTTCCTTGCTCGCAGCACTTGTATATTTTTCTGCTGAGCAGAGTTCGACGGCAGAGGCAAGGCCGGGTAATGGACCCGCTACGAGTTCTCGTAGGACTGTGGCGATGGCGGATGCAGTAAAAGGTTTGTTGATGATGAGGAGGGAGAGCTTCGTGGAATGTGCCCGTATCAAGCTCGCTGAATCGAAGGAAAGTTGGAGAGCATCGATGTTGTCGGTCGCCGTTTCTTCTGCCACCTTTTCACTGGACTTTTCGATTTCGGTGGTGGGGTAAGAGGAGGAAGTCGAAGTCGAAGCTGTCGTCGAGACAATCAGCTGAGCGATTAAATTTGAAGTCGTGGTAACGGTGGCCTTGAGCGCAGCCAGGTTCTGCTCTGCCTTTTCTTTTGCATCCGGCATGGTGTTGTTGTATTGTATAGAAATAATGGTGTTGTGGCGGGGTCGAATTCTTTTTTCTCACCAGAAGAACACCAACCGAGGCGCGTCTTCAGGCTCACATCTCCAGCGCTCTCTTCGTCGCGACCCTCAACAATAACCATCACCGGCTTCATTTCTCTCCCAATTCATCCAAAAACCATGCGCCGTTGACCTCAGTCCTCCATAACAACTTCAAGTAAACCACCCTCTGTTTGAAGAAGAAAAAAAGCTAGAATCCTATGGCGCCTCCGCGAAAGAATGCACCCAAGTCGGAACCACCTCCGCCCAGTCGCACACTTGTTATTGACAATGGCGCATATACTATGAAGGCTGGCTTTGCTTCAGCCGACCCTGCCGATGCTGATGCTCCTCCTCCCACACCCTCAATCATTCCAAATTGTCTCGCACGCGATCGCGACCGAAAAGTGTACATAGCTTCCGAACTGTCGAAATGCACCGACTTCAACGAGATTGTCTTTCGTCGCCCGGTGGATAAAGGATATTTAGTGAACTGGGAGGCCGAAAAGGAGATATGGGAACATGAATTCTTCGATAAGAATGCGCCATTGTATTGCGACCCTACAGAAACAGGATTGATTCTCACAGAGGCCCCAAATGCGTTACCGCAACTCCAGACCAATTGCGATCAGATGATTTTTGAAGAGTTTGGATTTCCGAGTTACTATCGATGTGCTGGTAGGTTGAGATGTAATGGGCTGAAGAGGCAAGAACTGACAATTATTACCTTTCAGCTCCGACTCTAAATGCGTACAACGACATCCAAGCCATCTTTCCTATCCTATCCCGCGCTCCAATACTACCTCCTCAACTTCCAGCCGAAGTACTTTTTTTAATCGACTCGGGATATTCGCATACAACCATCACTCCCCTCCTACAAGGTCGCCCACTCCAAGCTGGTGTTCGCAGATTAGACGTGGGAGGAAAGCTATTGACAAACTATCTTGCCCGACTCGTATCTAGGCGACAATACGACATGCGGAATGATACATACCTTGTCAATGAAATAAAGGAAGCGTGTTGCTATGTCTCGAGAGACTTCAAAGGCGATATGGAACGGACATGGAAAGGCCCAAAAGGTGATCGAAGGGAGACATACGCTACCGGTGGGGGAATAGCAAAGGATTACGTTCTACCCGATTACCACAACCGCTCGAAAGGCTATGTTCGGGATCATGATCCTTCTGCTGCAGGAAAACTGAGAGCCCTGGCGGCGGGAAAGTCCGCTGAAGCAGCCGAAGATATTCTCACTCTGAGGAACGAGAGATTTACAGTACCGGAAATATTTTTTACACCATCTGATATTGGGATGCGACAATCTGGTCTGGGCCAACTGGTACTGGATAGTTTGTCAGCTCTTCATTTTGGGTTATGGCCTGGATTTCTTGCGAATATCGTACTCGTTGGCGGCAATGCGAATATTGAAGGTTTCCTCCAGAGACTAGAAATGGAAATCAGATCTTTAGCTCCAGCAGAATGTATTGTTAGAGTTTCGAAGCCTGCTGATCCCATTATCAGTACGTGGAAGGGTGGAGCGGCTTTAGCTCAGAAACCGGAAATCCTGCGAGGGTTGTCGGTAACAAAGCAGGAGTATGATGAATATGGCGCTGCTTGGGTTGCTAGAAAGTTTGATGGGAGATGATATCCATATTCTCAATCTGTATAAGAATGTCGAACAGAAGAGCGATCTCTTCGCCCACCCCCAAAGATAAAAACACAATACCGCCAGCATTTTATCAAGGCTCCAAAGCTCGTCACTACCAGAGAGCCTAGCCAATTCACGCCAGAGAAAACTTATAGTAATGTCTATTCACGCTAAGCATATATCCTAAGATGGGATATATAGTCTCAAGTCGTCTGTGTGTCCTTCTGCGAAACTTGAATGTTTCTCTCCGTCGATTTTGCTAGCCTCATCGACTGAGTTGTAAGCCACATATTTCTACTTAATAGCGAAATTTTCTCCTTTTTCACGTGTAATTCTCCGGCTTGGGCATATTGCACTTTGTATTCTCTGTATCGCCTGTATTTTTGAAGCTATTTGTATTATGTCCTCGGCCAGTGCGATGAGGGTTTCGAGTGACAGCCGTCAAATGGATTTGACACCCTGCTATTTCATATCAAGTATACTGTTTTTAATTGCGGTGCTTTTGAAATCATGCACAGAACGTATTATTACGTTAAGAAAATAGCCTCCTCTGATTTGCCGGTTTGTTTTCTTTGGGTAGGCTATTACTTTGACGGGTTCAAAAAGCTGGTTTGTGACCTGACTTCCCCCCTTTTACGTCAATCTCTTATTATATAAATTCTTTCTGTACCACGATTTATATTAAATTCATCAGGAGATATGATGTTCCATGTGGGGTACGCCAAATAAGTCATGAAAATCGCCATACTAACATATACACCTTTGGTATACCGAATGCCGGTACTTCATGACATTTTGCCTAAGTGTTTGCAATGGCATGTGGTATTGCACTGTAGCAATGTCAATATATACATCCATTGGTCTCCTCTATCTACAATGTTAGATACCCGTTCAATCTGTTTGTATTTGAGCAATGGATTCGAAAATTGGAATTTGCTTTACCGTCGTTTGTTGGTTGGTGGCACTTTGTTTGGCAGATGTTCCTGTGCTGGACTGCAACAGGTCTTGTTTAGAAGGGGTCGTATCAACATACCTAACGGCTCTAACAGCACACAACTCATCAGCAATTCCGATTACTCCGGGTGTGAGATATGTGGAAAATGACCAGGTCATACCCCTTGGGACAGGATTATGGCCAATTGCTAGCTCGCCTGGGAAATACAAGCACATATTCGCCGACCCAGAGTTTGGTCAAGTCGCTGCTATCACCACAATCAAAGAAAATAACATACCTGCTATTTATGTATTCCGTCTCAAGGTCGAAGCCGATGGCAATATCAGCGAGATCGAGACACAGATCACGCGGGATCCGACTGGGGCGGATCGCTACCAGAAGATGGGGAAACCGGAGGACGTATGGTTGGAAGCTGTTCCCACCGCCCAGCGCATTTCTCGAGCAAGATTGATTGAACAAACGAATCGATACTACAGCGGAATGGAACGAAACGATCCTAAGGGTAACTACTCTTTCTTCGACAAAAACTGCTCTCGACTAGAAGACGGTCTGCAAACTACCAATGTTCAAACTGGGGAACCTTACGGGCATTCCAACGATACTGTCTTTACTTCCTTAAGCTGCGAAGCACAATTCCAAACTGGATTTCTCGGTTTTGTAACGCAAATTCGGGATCGAAACTTTCCTGTTGTTGATGAGGAGCGTCAGGTTGTTTTTGCGATTACGACGCTGGACCATAATGGGACCGTGAGGGAGTTACCTAGTGTCAATGGGACGGCCTCGCCTATTCCACCTTATTTTGATGTTCCAAGGAGTTTGATGGCTGGCGAGGCGTTTCGTTTGAAGGGCGATAAGTTGTTTCGAATTGAGATGACGTTGACTGAGGTTCCTTACGGGATGCGCTATGCTTTTCGCACTGGTTGGAAAGACATCCAAAAGCCGCCAGATCCCAACATCCAGGTCCGAGACGACAAGTTGGCATGCGATCGCAACTGCCTCGATTCATTCCTTGAAAAGGTGTTTCGCGCTATATTGACTCGCAATACCTCAACTCTACCCTTAGCTCAAGGATTCCGATACTCCGAGAACGGCCAATTCCTCCCTCTAGGCGATGGTCTATGGGAAACAGTCGAAGACATCGCGAGACCCAGTACGAATAAATACGCTGTGAATTACGCCGATCCAATAACCGGGACAGCAGCATACTGGGGCCTCACCAGAGAACAAAGCACCCCCGGGGTCCTCGCTCTCCGAATCAAAGTCGATGGTGACCAGAAAATCACCGAGATCGAGGCTCTTTCTGTACGAGCGGAGTATGATGGAGTGAGAGGAGGCACGAAAACACTTATGCGACCCCCTTTACCGATTGAATATGTAGGCGATGACTTGGGGAAGATTGATACTGTTTGGGGACAGGCGAATGCTATTACTTATGATACCGTCCCGGAATTGATCAACACTTACTTTGATGCTCAAGAACGGCATTCGAGTTCTGGTGTTCCGTTTACGAGTGGATGTATGCGACAGGATAATGGGTTGAGGAGTAACACGAGTTGTGCGGTGCAAATGGATGGTGGGGGACTTTCTCCAAATGGTCTTTTTAATCGTACGACTACGGTGAGGGAACGAAGGATTTTGATCACGGATAGTGTTCGGGGAGTGGTTTTGGCGGTTGCTTTGGTTGATAGTCCTACTACGGGTCCTGGGTCTGCGAATTTACGGCCGAGTGAGGTTGTGCCTAGCACGTACTTGGTTCCGCAGTTGATTGGGATCATGAATGGCTCTATTTCGAGGGTGGAGAGTATGATTAAGTGGATGCCGTACGGCTATGCTTCTGCGTGGGTATAGTTCGATACGAAGCGTTCATGTGGATGTGGGGTTCAGAAACGTTTGCAAACAGATTCATCTCATCTCGTTGTTCTAACCTTTTAGGACAATCATTCTGATATTGTTCTATGTTTTTGGAACAAGTACTCGAATTATCTGAGAAAGTTGGAATAACCGAAGCTAGGTAGGCAAGTAAGAGCCTACGGTATCTGCTGCCACTTCCTTTGTCCACTAGGAGAGAACCCTTATGAGAACACTCTTCGTTTTCAAAAAACGTTATTCTCTGTCCAAAGTCACAAAACTCAATTTCTTCAAGTCAAACAAATTTCTCTTGATACTTGTCAATTATCATTTCATAGTATTACATTTGCATCTGTTATTGATCGTGTTTCGTGTATTGCGGACTATCATCTCCCGTAATTGGATGGCTCAATTCGTTCTTCCGAAGAGTTGTACCGGTCCGATCTACTCTACAGTTCAAAATTACCCCAGTTCATGGGGCTTAAATTCAAATTGTGGGGTAAATGTGCCTAATTCGGTGCCAAGCGACAGGGAGAATTTCCAATACATCACGAGCATCTTTCCAACTTTTTGTTCTAGCGCTTCATGACTTTGATATCCACATGGATCAATTCAAGTCGCTACGGATTTTCTTGGCGCCGCGTCGACTAGAAAAGGTGGATAGCGGATAATTGTTATTCGTGGCGGGTAAAATCACGGTTCCGGCCAAAGGGCTTTGAAAAAGGAATGCAGGTTATTTCATGGTGGATAGGGGGTTTCTCAATGTTATAAGTACTAAGCATTTTGAACCTCATTTTTTGTTTTGTAGTCCACCTCTGTCTTTTCCCAGCATTCCTTCCAAGAACACTCATCATGCATTCCCCAACGGCTTTTCTCGCTTTTCTTCTTCCTCTCATCTCAGCCCATCCCTCGGCTTTGACTTCAAACACCTTCTCTCTCTTGGATCCAAGAGCTGGTCCTTCAGCAGGAAGCGTGATACAAAATTGTGTCACTCCCAACACCATCGCTCTAACTTTCGATGATGGTCCCTGGCAATACGAGAAAAGTATTGTCGACCAACTCAACGCTGCTGGCGCGAAGGGTACATTTTTTGTCACGGGAACGCTATACAACTGTATCTACTCTCAAAGAACCCAGTTAAAAGCCACCTACGACGCTGGTCACCAAATCGCTTCCCATACCTGGTCCCACGCCGACCTCTCCACAAAGTCCGCCGCAGACGCCACACTCGAAATGACAAAGCTAGAAACAGCATTCGCCAACATCCTCGGCATAAAGCCAACCTACATGCGCCCACCAAATGGGAATTCCGGCGGTCAGGTCGTGAGCGTGATGCAACAACTTGGATACCGGATTGTGAAATGGGATATCGATTCGGGGGATTGGAATAACGAGTCTCCGGCGAGTAGTGAGAGTCACTTTTCGAGTTCTAGTAGTGCTAGTCATATTCCGCTTATGCATGAGACGGTTCAGACTACTAGTACGACGCTCCTGCCGTGGGTGTTGAATTGGGCTAAGGGGAAAGGCTTGAAGATGGTTACTGTTGCTGAGTGTTTGGGGGATGCTGGGGGAGCTTATACTACTGCCGCTCCGACTACTGGTGCTACGACTTGTTAAGCCTAGGAGATGGGGACTGGGATGTATATATTTGTTGGGTGTATGGGTACATATTTTGCAGGATATGAGAAGTCTTTTTGCGCATATTTGTTGACCTGTTTTTGATTAAACACGATGTTTTGCGAACAGAGATATGTCGAGTGGTTACATTCGAAAGAGGGACGTTAAAGTTTGTTCTTTGCTGTGTATAAATACGCCACTGTTGCGCGTTTCACTGACTCTTCCATTTCCTCTTCGTCTCAGCCTCCTAAAGGGTAAGAGTATCCGTCGCTTCTGTTTTTTGAAGTAAGAGGAGCTTGGAAGTGGAAGTTTTAGCAATGGTTAGGAATAAGGAGTCTAATGCTTAGTAGCGAGTATTGTGGTTCATTCTTGAGCAATCTCTTCCATCGAATAGCCTGTTAAACAAAAATAGAATGGCCGGATATTGAAAATTTCCCCAAGGTCGCTTTTCTTCATATAGTAAACGAGAATACGGCACTATGTTGTTTAGTTCGTGTAATTGTTTCGTTATCTCTGGTTGAAAAATCATCGAGAGCCTCCTAAATGTTCTACGAATATAGGAGAGGCTATTAGTAGGTAACCTACTAAAACGATGTGCAACAAAATATGCACGTCAGTCCAAAAGGGGGAATAGAGGGGGAGACGTCACGTGGAGGTCTGGGATTTGACAAGGTAACTTGGTTACTGCTGGCTTATTCCCCCCCAAAAAGTTAGACAGTGAGAGGGTGCGGATATCACTTATTGTAACCTCTCAGAGCCGATACCGGTTGACAATAAAAGCGGCAGTAAAAACATCAGGTTTAAACTTTGTACTTGCCTAGCTCTCGTTATTCCAAATTATTAAATAATTTGGAACAATTAGCGTCTCAAACATCTAGGTTAATTCTCCAAATTATCCTAGAACAACGAGAGGTATTTACTACTGCTTCGTTTGTCCTTCGCGAGGTACTGTACTTTAAATGGCTACAATCACAGGCCCCAGGAAACCCTACGATTATCTGAGTCCCTTTCGTACACTTCCCAGAAAGCATTACAAGAGAAAGGCAAACACCAGCAGCGAAAAATTCACAATCAAGACATCGGACCAAAGAAAGTAGAGTGCTAAATGAGGATTTTTCATTTAGGAACGATTTTGCTAATCAGCAAATCTCTATATCTATATACAACACCACCAAAACAAGATGAAACCAGCCCATGCTCGACAGAGCAACATCGACAGCAAGGAAATCGCTAGAAGCAAGACAAAACCAGTTCTATATACAAGGCACACCAAAAACCACCACGCTGTCAAAATCAAAACTCAATCCTCAAATGAATGAGACCAAGTAATGGATCAAATGATCAGACGACCATCCCTTATGCGGAAGCAGTAGCAGAAGGAGCGCTTCCAGTTGGAGCACCCGAACCAGTTGGGGCAGATCCAGAAGGAGCAGATCCACCACCACCCCCCATACCAGAGTTGGCATTCGCGACACCGCCCTCAGCATAGAGAGAAGCAGCTCCAGAGATGGTTTGCTGGGAAGTAAGATCGATACCAAAAGAGATCCATCCGAAGATACCCTCAGAGATGGAATCACCAATGAAGGAGTAGTTGACAACTGGATCGGTGGTAGCAGCCTCCTCGCCAAAGATTTGGTCATCAACGTTCAAAGTGATGACTTGGGTGTTGGTAGAGTATGGGGAGACGGTATCAGCTTCAGTGATGAGATCTTGATCGAAGAAGATTTGTCCGACGTGGGAAACGTATCCTCCTCCGTAGGTACCATTCTCATACGTGGTTCCGTTGAAGTGGGCGAGGACGTGAAAGTGAGTGGCTCTGCTGGTGTAGTGACCTGGGAAAAGAGTGGTGAATTGTGCGACTCCCTCGTCAGAGGTTGGTTGGAGTTGTCTCAAGAAGGTAGTGTTCAAGTTGCTAAGGTCGGAAGAATCTCCGTTACCGCTGGCGACAACACCAGAGTAGACACCGGTGGCGTTGCATGCCCAGATCTCGATGACGGCGTTGGTGACTGGGTCGCAGGTGGCCATGTCGATGACTTGGGTGTCAAGAATGAGCTCGATACCCTCTTGGTCCTCGCGGGCATCCTCACGGACATACTCTCCAGTGACGTCTGAATAAGAATGTTAGTCGTGTAATCAGGAAAGGGGGTGATAAAGCTTACAGTATGGACCCTGAGTAACCTCTGGGGAAAGGATACAAGATGCATTACCCGAGAACAGAAGAGAGACATCAGTCTCTGGGGTATAAGAGCAAGCGGACTCGTGCTCAGTAGCATTAACTGAAGCAACATCACGAGACTTGAGGTAAGGAGCATCTGAATTATGTTAGGTTACGTATCATAGTGAAAGGAGGTAGTCGACATACCAGTTGCAATGTTTCTCTTTTGACGGGCGGATTCCATCTTTGCTTGTCGGCGAGCGACACTTCTTGCTGCAAGGCCACGAGCCTCCATCTTGCCAGCGCATTGGGAGAGATCTCTTCTGCTGCTAGACTTCATGAATGCTGCGCGTTGAGCAATCTCAGCGGAGTGATCGTGGCCTGGATGGGCGATGACATTGCCAGCCAAAAGAGTGGCAGCGACGACAGAAGTGAAAAATTGCATGATGGAGATAGAGATTGAGAAAGCTCAAAAAGAGAGTGAGTGAATGTGTTGATTGGCAAGGAAATATAAAAAAGAGATGAGGAGATGAGGAGTAGGAGGTGGATGAGTGAGGTGAGAGAGGGTGGAGAGAAAAGAATTCTGCATTGGAATATACTTGATTATATACTTCGAGGCCTCTACTGTTGTTTGGATGATCGCTCTGAGGCTATACAAAATTATGGAGATTGTGAACAAGTCATTTTGAGTACGTACCTCTGGTGACGATGCTTGACAATTGCGAACTGTGGACCTTCTCATTGGCGGGAAAGCATTCTGGAACAAACAGTAAATTTAGAGTATTCTCCGAGATACCAGCGAGAAAAGGAGGCGCACAGCATCCCCACAACTATAACCGTTGACCAATGTATAAACTGTGATTGGACGCGAGTAATATCGTGATCCCAAGACAGTGTCCATGCATCCTTCACTTCAGACGGGATTCGCAATTCTGCTTTGCTTTCCAATCTAGAAATCTCAGGGATTTACCAAGCTGTTACGCGTCTCGAAAATACCAGCATGCCAATACCAGCATGCCAATTGGCCAGTAACTGGGAGCCCTACAGCACTGCCATGTGGATTGCGGGGAGGTAGTTTCTTAAATGCCGCTGCAAGGGGTACTGACGCGTGTTTTGGACTTCTTGGCGAGTACTTGGAGGCCTCGATTCCCCTTATCTAGACGCCATCAAAATTTCAACCACATGAATGACGATTGGAAATAGAATCGCTTGGTTCGTCCACAGAGTTTCAGAAAGATTCTGTCATTGTGGCACTGTGAAGGGTAGTGGAAGGTGGATGTGGCTGAAAATAATTCGGGGTTTGGTGGACGTGCCCAAGCATCGTTCAAAAATAGTTTTGCGGCCTGAATCGCCCAAAACTCCAAGCCGACGGCATCACCGACTCTTCGGCATGATCTGCCCGATTTTCCCAACCAAGTTCCAATATAGGTTTTCAAAGGCGATTCCGGTGCAAGATTGCAAAAACCTTGGCTTCCCAAGTCTCAAATGTCAAGGTCCTTGCGATGCAATGAAAATGGAACCCCAAATAGAACGCGAACGGAAATCCTAGCTCGCGAACCAAATTTTTCAAAGAGGTAGCTTAAAACACATCCAACAAGATTCCAAAAGAAAAAATCATGACCCCCGGTTGAATAAAATGCTTCCATTTCCCCCCTCCGTCCACGAATGTTTGCTAAAAAAATTTTTAAACAAAATCTTGTGGCGTCGTGCGTCGAAAATACTGGTGTAAGCCCCCGGAGCCACCTCCACAACGATTTGCGATGAAACCAAATAGGCTGCGTCGATCACTTTCAAGCTCAAGAAAAATGAGGGGCATCGGCTAAGGGTGTTTGAACCAGATTCTTGGCGGGGAAGAAGATCGGGAGAATTCTGGAAGGGAGGAATGTCTTCTGGGTTTTCCCAACTGGTCTTGTCTCAGTACATTTCTATCGTTCGACGGCCACTCCTCGAGCACCCTACGAAAGTATCAGCAAATCTTCGCAAAAACATTCCCCTTCGCAGAAAGCAGGAAAGAGTATCATTGATAGGTTTTCATACAATCGCACTATCGAGAAATGGTTAGCATCAACTCCGATATGGGCGATTTCGTGGAGACTTGCAGTTGACAGAGACGATCCCTCATTGTGTGTTGTGCAGTAACCTCCGTTACAAACTCGACACATAAGGTGCGTTTCCTTCTCGCATACTTCGCACTGCATCTCAGAGTGAGCATGGCTCAAGTTGATGTATTAAATAACTATACTTACAGTAAACCCACACTCAAAGCAGGATCTTCGAACGCCAGGCTAAAACGCAAAGCAAAGATCAGTATATATCAACAGAAAGAGACAAATATGGAACCGGAACCAATCCGCATCATACGTTTCCATTGGGAAGCTAATTTCAGCCCCTCAAGTGGCTTTCAACGATCGCGTCCACGAGACAATCTTCAACGCAGAGACCCATATGTACCTTGACTTCCCCATCCAATATTGAATACTCATGCTCCCCAGACTCAATTGCCCTAGCAGATCGAAATAACGCGTTAGGCAAGTCATAACAGTCCTCGCACCACCACTTTTCACAACTATCACAACGCCGGTTCTGTATACATTCTGGGCAACGAAGCAGAAGACTTTTATCAGGGCTATCCTCAGATGAAGGGGCTTTTGCTGATTTGGATGTGAAAGAATGGAGAGGTGGAGGAGACAGCAAAGGAAAGTTCATGTGAGGAGATACCCCGAACGTAGCAAATCCTTCGGGAGCACTGTTGCACTCACAACAGCCACTCAAACTATATGTTGCGACCCGTGGTGGAATATAGACGCTTTGTTGTTTGTACCAGGGAGGAGCTTTGTCGTCGCCTTCGCCTGTGGCATTGGTGGGGTATGGTGTTGTTTTTTGGGATGCGGTTCTCTGTAATGGAGCTAGGTTATGGCAAGGGCCATTGCAAAGAACCGCATCGAAGCTTATGATGCCTCGACATGCCATGATGGTGCTCGCCCATTCATGGGACTGAGGTTTGGCCAACACCTTTCCGTTCTTTTGATACCATTTGTCGCCTCCTTTGAGCTCCTCTGTGAGAGCATCTTCTGAGATGTGGTTCCACCTTGCCCCAATTTGTGCACCTTCAGAGTACATGACACCTTCGGCGGTGGTAAAGCCATCTACACCACTTGGCTCCCGCTTGACTGAAGTTCGAAGATTTGGTAATGCATCCTTGGGACCAAAGATGTATAGAGCCTCGAGCTTCGGGGTATTGTCTGGCCTACTCGCTCGAATTGCATATTGCAACGCTTGTTGGAGCTTTCGCTCATTAAGATGTCGAACCTCGCGAATCGATAAAATGCGGACATTCGTTGAGTCCGAACAGATGATATCGTGAACCAGTTCTGAGGTCACCGACAGTCCATCTAATATCAAAGTTTGAACGTCCTGTAATATGTTCTGCCGACGAAGGGAGTTGAATATGGCTATCAGAGGCCCGCCGTAAAAGCTGCAATTTGATTAACATGCAATCCCGGGCTAAGATGGGCGAGCGGACTCTTCTTCTGTGACATTCTCGTCCATTTGGACATTCCGCCATCGTTCCCCTCCATTATCAATCGCTGCAATCTCAAATTGGGCACTTTTGCACTGCGTTAGGTCGAGACGTCTGAAGACGCCAGGTGTGTGGTGGATCAGAGTCCGGAACGACTTAGAAGTTACGGCGAGCGCAAAGAGAGAAGTAATGGGGAGATAAGGAGAGGTTTGATCAAGGATGATCGAAATGGAGAGGAGTTGAAGTAGAGAATTGTTTTCCATCGTCATGGGAAGATACCTGGTTTGGTCCCGGGTAGTTGTAGATAATGAACTGGCGTTGTGAAGGCGAGAGCTAGCTCTGCTAGGTAGATATGAGAGCTCCATTGATGCCTCGTTGCCTCAGGCTTGATTTCTTATCGTTATCGGATGGCGAGTCCCGTCGAGGCTCATCGCATCTTCTCGAAGACCTGACAAACTCCCGTCATAAAGATTCACTTTTGAATAGAAACCCGTGTTTATATAGCTCTCTAAGCTGGAAACTCCGCTTCTTCTAGCAATGCACATTAAATCCAACAATTTCGAATCCCCTTTCAAGTTCGCCCCCGAATATAACGCGTCTTACCCCACCACGGCCGTCACCACTCGCATCTAGAGGGACATCATGCGGAGTCCTCCTGCTGCGGTCCCGGAAATTTCTCTGAAATGGTCTGCAGTTTTCACAGTTGCGCCAAAGAGTAACAAGAGTCTGCCAGGTGACAAGGTCCTTTTACCGCAATCAGCACTTGAACAACTCCTCGCCGCCTCGACGGTCACTACCACTTCCACTCGACCCCCTTCGAACTTCGATCCCTTCAACCCATATTCACTCGCGGCAGCACGAGCTGAGCAATCCCAGTGGCGAGATACCCAACAGCAGCTTCCTCATCCTCTCACATTTCGCCTGGTGAATCCACAGAATGGAAATGTTGTCCATGCTGGAATACGGGAATTTTCTGCAGAAGAGGGGGAGGTTGAGTTAAGTCCCTTTCTACTTGGGGCCCTTGGGGTGACAGCCCCGGAGCGAAAAGCGAAGCCTAAATCTCCTCTGCAAGTGGAGGAATCAGCCGTTGAGACAATCGACCTAACAGAGGATGAGGGTACCAATGGCAGAGATGTTATCAATCTCACCGAGGAGGGGGAAAAGCCGGCTCAAATTACAATCCATGCGAAGCAATTGCCAAAGGGAACATACGTGCGACTTCGCCCTCTAGAGGCTGGTTATAATCCTGAGGATTGGAAATCTTTGTTGGAACGACATATGCGGGAAAACTTCACGACACTCACGAATGGAGAGATATTGACCGTTCGGGGTTCGAAATCTGAAGAATTTAGATTTCTCATTGACAAGTTCCTACCAGAAGGAGATGGTATATGTGTGGTGGATACAGATTTGGAAGTAGATATCGAAGCATTGAACGAAGAACAGGCCAGAGAAACGCTGAAGCAAATTATGGCCAAGGCACAAAAAGCTCCTGGAACGGCAGAGGGAAGCTCTGTCGGGGGTGATTTGAGTATATGGAAACCTTCAGTTGGACAAATTCTCGATAGAGATGATGTAGATTATCGTCTCCCATCTTGGGACCGCTCTCAACCAATCGAAATCGAACTAACCCTCGATGAGGGCGAAGCTGTGGATCTATTCATAAGCCCCTTATCACCTCACCAGAGAGCTCAGCCCCGAGAATCTGAGCACGTATTTGGCGATTTCACTGGGGAGAATTCGAAAAAGATCATACTTCAACCTTCGAATATTGCTCTTGAAAATGCCGAGGCATTGTTGATATCGATACATGCATGGCCGGTGTCAGAAGGTCAATTGCCACGAATTCATCAATATTCCTTGAGTGTGAAGTTGGTTCCCAAAAATGATATCGGGTCTTCTGCCAATCCACTCCCAACAGACGAAGATACTGAAATGCATGGACCGGATGAAGAGCAATGTAAGAACTGCACCCAGTGGGTCCCCAAGCGGACTATGATGTTGCATGAAAACTTCTGTCTTCGAAATAACATACTCTGTCCGCACTGTTCCAACGTTTTCCAGAAGAGATCACAGGAATGGCAGGACCATTGGCATTGCGAACACGACTCAGCATATGGAAATACTTCATCAAGCAAGTTGAGACACGACGAGGTCTGTCATAAACCTCAGCCATGTCCAAATTGTCCATATGAAGCTGCCAATTTGAAAGACCTAGCTGTTCACCGAACTTCCATCTGTCCTGGTAAAATGATACTTTGTCAATTCTGTCATCTCGAGGTGCCACAAGAAGGCGATCCATTCGACCCTTCCGCGGAGTCATTGATATCGGGATTGACTGCACACGAACTGGCCGATGGAGCACGAACTACTGAGTGTCATCTTTGCTCGAAGATTGTTCGTTTACGAGACATGGCAACTCATTTACGACATCACGAATTAGAAAAGTTATCTCGTGCCAAGCCCGATATATGTCGCAACGTAAACTGCGGACGAACACTTTACGGCGTTGGCAAAAACGGAGAGATAGGCGCTGGGATCCGAATGGGTCAAGGTCCTGGCAACGATCTCGGTATTTGCAGTATTTGCTTCGGTCCTCTGTACGTCAGTATGTATGACCCCGAAGGAAAAGCCTTGAAACGACGAGTCGAACGAAGATACCTTGGTCAGATGATCAAAGGCTGCGGAAATGTATGGTGTACAAATCAGCATTGCAAAACAGCGAAGGCGAAAGCGAGTAAAGGGAATGCATCGCTATCTACACAAGAGGCTTTACCCCTGGTGAGGCCTTTGATGGATACTTATGCAGATAAGTCATCTCCCATGTATTTCTGCGTTGATGACGTGAGTCAGAAACGAAGGAATCTGGCGGAATTGATCGCTGCTGAGAAGGTGTTCGATTTGGAATGGTGTGTTGCTGCTTGTGAGGCGGAGGCGGGAAATCTCGATGCTGCGAGGCAGTGGTTGCAGAATTGGGCGCCGAAAAATTAGTGTTCTTTTCACGACGAGAAGTATATGGGTATGGGTTGCATTATATAGATGGGTTGATTTGCATAGCGATGGAGTTGGATAGAGTATCAGTTGATGGCATAGGTTGGTCATGAAGCTGATACAGAACATTAATTTCATCTGTCTTAAACAGATCTCTATCTTTCTCTCTCTCTATTTCTGCATTTATGTGCTGAACAGACATTCAAATACCAAATCACAAGTGGTGATTTCCTAGAGAACCTCTTTTGTCTACGCTTTCCTCATTCGTTTCTTGACTAGGGCTACAAATCTTCCACTATTGTGCGAGAGTGTTTAGGATAACCAAAACTATGATCTGAGAGATTCAAAGAGAATGAGAGAATATATATCTTACTTCTCCTAACCTTGTTGAAGAATTATTAAAACAATGTTAAAAGAATAAATGGCTGTGGTCAGCTCGACACCTTGTCGCTTGTTTTCTCTACGAGCGGGGCGGGCAGATTTCCAAGGTAGGGTTCCGAACGCTATGCCCCGTAGCTATCACACCTTTTGTACAGTACTTACAGGGGAATTTTTTTCTCTGTTTGTCTAGTAAGCTCTCTAGTCAATGAAGGAAATTCATGTTGTAAGCCAATGGCCGTACACGATTTGTCAGATTGTCAGATTTTCGGAGATATCGTCTTGGCTAGCTCACATACACGTAGGTCCCGTTTAGGTATGCTCTCACCCTCAAACAATATTTAGTAGACATTCATCACAAAAGACTTTGAGTCAACTCGCTTATGCAGTTCAATTTTTACCGTTACACCACATAGACTTACATACACCACGCAAACCAACTAATGACCAACAACCTCAACACCAAACATGGCCTCACCCTCCCACCCATGGGAAACCCTGCCATCTCATACCGGTCTCATAAACCTCACGCCAACCCACTCCCTCGAAGCCACAATCTCAGGGGCCCTCCGTACCGATAACTCACCTCTCACAATCATAATCCCCGGTCTCGCAACCTCAGCCTCAGAATGGATCCCAGTCCACCGTCTCGCATCCAACCACACACGAACCCTCCTCTACAACCGCTCAGGCTATGGACTAAGCACTCCTCCTTCCTCTCCGCCCACCGCTGTCTCCATAGCGCAAGAGCTCATTTCCCTCCTGAAAGCCGCTTCTCTGCCTGGTCCTTATATCCTGATAGCCCACAGCTGGGGAGGAATCATCGCTCGAGAGTTCTTAGATTTAAAGAGGGAGGAGGTAGTGGGGATTGTGTTTGTGGATGCTAATCAGGAGTTGAATACCACTGAAGATTTATGGCCTGAAGATTTCGTGAAAGCTATTTGGATGGGACTGGATGTTTTTGAGATCACGGGTGTAAGGGAACATACCGCGTTGAGTTCTGAAGAATGGGATGCATTTCAGGAGGAAGAAGCATCACCAAAACATCAAGCTACCGCCGCGTTGGAGTTCTCATCCTATAGACCCAGTGGTCCAATCCTCGCCACAAAAAGACAGTTAGAAGCTTCACCCCCGGTTCTCGGGAATAGACCCGTGAGCGTTGTCAAGGGAAACTCATTGAGGGATTTCCAGTTGATGTATAAAGCTGGGTTGGAAGCAGGGAATGGGACGAAAGAGGAGAGAAAGAAGTATGAAGAGTGGATTGCGCCGAAGAGTCATGAGGAACGGGATGAGGGGTGGCAGAGGGGGAATATGAGGTTGAGTGGGAATAGTAGGTTTGTGAGGACGGGGGGTGAGTGGACGGGTCATAATGTTCAGTTGACTGAGCCGGAGGTTATTGTGCGGGAGTTGGGGTGGGTTTTGGATGAGATTGGAAAGGAGGAGAAGTGAGATGGGATGGGGTGTTTACTTGGATGATGGAGGATGTGAAATTGGATTTGTGTCAATAGGATTGCGAGCAAGGAAATTTTAAAGCGTTGAAATTCGCACGACGTAAAACAACATGGGTTTCGTTTAGCAACGTGGAGAAGCAGAAGTGACTTCAGATAACACTCCCAATGGACAATCAGAGTGGCAGTTGGAACCCAACTAATACTCCCAATTTTTCTAAATGTCTAGCATAATTTTAAATATTCTCCGAAACCTGTAAAGCAATTTGAAAAGTGTCTTAATGATTAAAACAATCAATTATCCTAGGTAATAACAAGAGCTATTCACTGCCGCCTCCTTGTCTTTTGTGAGCTACAGTGAATATGAGGCTAGAATGACAAATTGCGAGAAAAAACTAGCTCTAGAGCAGATTTCTGGACGTACGATATTGAAGTGAATTGTCTTCTCGGAATATCTAAGTAGGAATGTTGTACTAAATAACCCGGTCAACAAATCTAAAGTAACCCCCAAAGACTTGTCTATCATTGCCGGTCAAGTACACCGTAGGCTATGAATGGTAATGAGAATCTTATAAACGGAATTAAAACCCACGAGCATTGAGCAGGTGATCTCAGGTCATCGTTGCCGATACTTATAAGCTGGCCAACGGGAATTACCCAAGATATCGGCTTGAAATCGGGAATCTGGGGTACGGATAAGCTCGATGTTACCCTATTCGGAGCTGAACTCCCAAAGAGAACAATTCAATAACGGCCTTGCATACAAGAAAGATAACAGAAAAGCAAGAAAAAGGAAGCAAACAAAAAGTAGCAGTAAAATAATAATATTCTTTTCATAATCATGACTAGCCAGTGCAGTTCTCGAAACTGTTCCCTCTATGAAGAAGATCTATGTAAAAATCCCCCCTGGGGCTCATAAAATTACGATTCCCAGAATCACCCAAACCAAGCCGGCCTATTATCTATCTAAAAAGGGGGATCAAATCTACTCCTTCTTCTCAGGGACCACCTCAATTTGTTGTGGAACAGCCTTCTCATCACCCTCCTCAATATCCTTAGGGATGACCTCTCCGGCACCAGCAACAGGAGCCTCCTCGAACTTGCGCCCCTTCTTCTCAGGTCCAAGCGCAACAGTGAAAATGATACCGAGAGCGATAATTGCAGTAGCGATAGCCATGACTGGTCCATAGGCAGGAACAGATGGCCCACCTTCATCTTTGACATTGATCTTCTCAGCGAGAGCATTAACGATCTGTGCTGAGGGGGAGGAAATCATGTTTCCGAGCTGGTAGGTGATACCAGGGAAGGATGAACGGAATGCAGCTGGGGCCAATTCGTTCAAGTGGATTGGGATGACTCCCCATGCTCCTTGGACGAAGAATTGGATGAGGAAACCGGTTGCGGAGAGGGAGTGTTCGCCAGATGGGAGAATCCATGCGGGGATCATGAAGGCGGACATGAGTGCGGAACCGATCATGGCGCGACGACGACCGACGAATTGTGAACAATATCCGATGATGGTACCTCCAACGCAAGCACCGACTTTCATCCAGATGGAGGCCCTGCTAGCAGCGGCGTTGTCAAGTCCCTTGGCTTCACGCATGAAGGTGGTGTAAGAATCTTGGGAAGTGTGACTGTAGAAGTTGACTAGGATCTCGTTAGTCGCTTGTCTAGGAATAGGTGATCGCTTTTCTTACACCAGGTCATGAGAATAACACAATACACAATCATCTTCCACTCCTTTCCAAGCATCTCCTTGGTCTCTCTCGCGAAAGCACCAACAGTGACACCCTTGTGACCATTCTTCTTGGCCTCAAGGAATTGCTTGGACTCAGGGAAACAGATTCGGATAAGACCAATACCGATAGAACCACCAGCGGCAGCCCAGAAAACGGTCTTCCAAGAATCAGTGGCACCTCCCACGCCCAAATTGGCACAGGCAGCTAAAACATAACCGAATGCATAACCTTGTTGCAAGATACCCGACATAAGACCTCTAGCATTGGTAGGACAGTGCTCAAGAGCCATGGCAATAGCATTACCATAAACACCACCCATGAAAAGACCAAACAAACTTCTGACAGCCAAAAACTGCTGGAATGTGGTGCTGTAAATAGTGGCGATTTGAAGAAGACCAAGAACGATCATGTTGACAACCATAGGCCATTTTCGTCCAAACTTGTCTCCCGCGAGACCAAATAGAGCAGCACCGACTGAACGGAGAAGAAGTGTAAGGGTGATTGCGGTTGTGATGTTGGTGTTGGATTGTTTGTAGTATTTGGCGAATTTGACGGTCTGAATCGACAGAGCGTGGAAGTCGAAGGCATCTGCCGTCCAGGCGAAGAAACCGCAAACGAAAAAGAGCCACTTGAGAATGTTAGTATTTTTCATGGTATGTAAATAAATCGGTAGCCAAGTCTTGTCCTCCAGAGCACCAGATTGAGGCTGAATTCACTGTGTTCGGATGGGAATGGTGTGGTAACTTACATCACGAGCCGATAATTGAGCCAGCAAAGATATTGGGTTGACAAGCTTTTCTGGGCTCTGCCACTCTGTGTGCTCCTCTCCATAGTCGTTTGTAACAACCACTCTTTGCTTCCAGATGAATAAATCCTTCAGGCTTTGCTTAGCGGTTGGCAAAATGCCCTTCGCAATAGGATCTGCTGGTTCGTAGGTGGTGGTAGACATGGTAGTGCCGGCTAACCTCGATGTCTTGGGGAGAGAAAAATATATATTATTGAAAGCTTGACTTTCTAGGCGGGCTGAAGGTGGCTGTGATTCCAAGGCGGTTGGCTTGTATACCAAGAAGAGAATCAAGCAAAAATACAGGAAAGGACTTCTCAAGCTTTTATGTGTGACCCTCCGGGCAGTCTTCGGCTTGCCATTCGTGATGTGAATGGGCTTCTCCCCGAGAGGTTGCCTTGGTTTGTACGCAGCCAAGACGGCCAAAGGTGAACATACGGACAGCCAAGGTTCTATCGTAACATGTCGCGTAAGCTTGCACTGGACATTTGGGTACCCCTCATCCCCCATACCCAATTAAATCCCCGCCCCAAGATAAACAAGTGTGTGCGGGGGACCTTGGCATAGAAATATGGCTTACAGAAAAGGTCCGAGTTCATAAGTGAGCTACAAGGTAAGCTTCATTTTGACAACCTTGACAGCCACGACGCGGACTTCCTTCCGGCCTTAGCACCACCTTCAACTCTCGAGTCTTCACCTCTATCTTTTTTTTTGTTTTGCGCTACTGTCTAACGAAACGAGTCTGAGCCAAGGTCAATAGGTGGATATCTAGCGCTTCAGTTGCCTCTAGAATCTAGAAAACCGACCCATTGGTGCGTAGCTTGAAACAATTTGACAGGAAGGAACCAACCTCTCTTGGTTTTCTGCAATGCAGCACGTAGAAGGCTATACACGCGATGGCGCGATATCAAAAGTTCACCCACTCTGGAGAAGCTTGCAACATCAGTCACTGGGTGGTTGGTCTCCTTGGCTGCAATGCGATGTTTTATTATGAGAGATATAATGAAAAAAGCGATTGGAAAGGCGTCAGCCCCGGAAGGAAGAAGAAAAGCGTGGCCAAGAGAGCTTCAATGATGTTGGCAGAAACTACGGTGAGCTTGATGATATGTGCCAATGCGACCAACTCCATACCAAAGTCTTGTTTCCCGTCAGAAAAAAAATCAATCCACCAAACAGAACATCAGAAAAAGCGCCGCACATTGCCCCTCGCAGCACGTTTCTACGGAACTTCCATTTTATGTCCAATGAAGGCACATGCGCAAAAATCTCAGTAAGATTCGCATCTACAATGCACATTCTCGAGGCAATTCCCCGTTGTGATGGGTTGGAAATTGGGACCAGTTTTCTTGAATGCCCCAGCTTTTTTAGTGAGGCCAGTGTAGTGACAAATTATTCAATTACTCAACGTTACTCTGAGTAACTCAGAATAGAGTAGAGTAGATATGAGTAACAGGTTCTTTGAATAGAATAGAGTAATTACTCTACTACTCTGAATAATTACTCTGAGTAACAGACACGTGATATTTATACAGAATTTATACTAAGAAAAGCCATATTTATGTAGCAATGAACTTAGTATTAAAAACAGTGACTATTTTCTCTTTTTTTTCTTTAAAACATTTATATTTATTGAGAATTTTTGGTTAAGAGGTATAGTCAAGTGACTTATATAAGTACTCCTAAATTCTTCTAGCACTCGGTCCGACCTCCGATAGTCGGCCCGACGTTACTCAGAGTTACTCAGGATTATTCAGAGTAGAATAGATTAGAGTAAGAGTAACGTCAAATCGGTTGAATAGAATAGAATAACGGGGCGTTACTCTATTCTATTCTGTTCAGTCATTACACTGGGTGAGGCGATTTCCCCATACCCCAAATGACCCCACACCAAAAGGCTCCCACAATTCACTGGTATTCAAAGTGGGTATCAGACCACTTATTGCCACGTGCACCTTTTTCAAATGGCCAGACACTAGAGCTTTTCCATCAAATTGACTTGGGAATAACCGCACTGTGAATAGTGGGAGGAAGTGAATTTCCACGCGCTGTGACAATGGGACAAAAAATCTGGGTAAACAAAAAACTCCTTTTGCAACTCGAATTTCATCATCTAAAACTGACAAGAAGTTACAAATCCATTAGTTGATCTTGGAAAACTGTGCCACTTGGCATTCTTCCTCGATGCCCTCCCTCACGAATGACTCCGTGGTGTGTGGGCCCGACATGCTCTGAGAGAAACAAGCAGTCTACATGTATGATCCCCGGACCAACATCAGCAAGTCTTGACAGTGATGCCATTCGGACAAACTTCTCGGTAAAGATAGCTGAATTAGGTATTTCCATGTGCTATTCAGGACGTGCAGATATACGTAAGAAAAAGTATGTCCAAATCAACTACATGTGAAGATCAATGGTAGATCGGACGGGAACTTCGATACAATCACATGGAATTTACTCGATCAAGATAACTTCCTACTCGTCAGAGGATGAAAATGCTACCAAATTCCGTTTCGTAGGTTTTCATCAGCTGCTCCAATTCCAAACTTCTAAAATGCAAAGCGCAAAGACCAAGAGCAAACCTCTGTGGGCCATACTGCCCAGTGACACGGAGATACGCAACTAGCTTTGATATGACAGGACAATTTGAATTGAGGCTCTCTGCCAATGTAATCGGGTTGTTTCGAGCCGTCCTTGGAGTCTTGGACCCCGAAAAGTCAGTCGCGTGAGCGCATATAAACGATGGGCTCCATTGGTGTAAGGATGTTTTGAGAGACCCCATTCTCTGGAATAAACTTTTCTACCCGCCGCGCGGGAGCGCTCGGACAACCGGTTGGCGTAGAAAGATCAGATCTTTTGATCTCAAGTTCTAGACAACCTGCAGGTAGCCGACGAGTTGAGTCAAGCATGTTGAGCCGCAAGATTTGTGATTTGCAGGATAGATGCATCCTGAATCGGGGCAAAATCCCACCCTACACCAACCTCACGTTTACCCTAATCCCAACTTTCCACTGACTCACTTGAATTTTTTGGATTTCTTGGAGATTTTGGGGTGTTGGTGTGGGAAACCTCGACCGCTCTTTGACATTGAATCATGGTCTCTGTATCCACAGATAAGGTCAGGAGCAAAAAACAAATCGGGAAAGCAGAACGAGGGCAAAGGTACGTGATGATGGCTTGGCTGCAACATGTTGTGAGATTCTTGCGCGTGATCAAACTAATAAGACAAACAACACGCGTATCAGAGAGAGAGAAAATGAAAATAACGACAGACAACAAGTGGTGTGGATTTTTGGAGAGGCGCACAGCATCTTTTTCCCACTTTCCACGACACTAATTCGTGCGAAAAAATGCCCACGGCACCTTGAGGCTGCAAGACAAGGCGAAGAAGGGCAAAAAGAGTTGAGGTGGTAGAAGTACTTATCCCTAACGCGTACCGCACGTCGCGTGTCTCGACTCTTTCCTCGTCTTGCCACCTCCTGATGGAAGCCTCCAATTATTTGACATGCAGATGGACTCTCCCTCTCCAAACGAATGAGGCCATCGCCAAGTGGCGATTTGACGAGACTCTCGGTCGAAAATCCAAAGGCGGGGGATGTCCCGCGTCCCGCCGGTAATGCGAACGGGTCGAAGAGGAGGAAGGAGTTGGGGTCTTCATGCTTCCTCTTGTGCGGGGTCGAGTGTCGTTATTACTCTGTACTCTATCAATTCCCTTTTGTATAAGCTTTGTAAAGGTTTCGATTGGTTTTTGAAGTCGTGTTGAAGGGAAAGAGGAGAGAGCGGAGGTTAACCTGCGACGATCTCGATCAATGGCCGAGCGAACCGAAGCGGAAGACTCGTGCCATCAAGTCTCTGCCAAATACCTCAAACTCATATCAGATTTACTATTCAAAGTCGCAAGTGCTACTTCGTATCATAGACACCTGATAGATTGATTAGGTACTCTGTATTCATTTTTTCAAGTTGTCGCACTGTTGTATTCCCGTATCTCTATTATTCCATCATTATTCTCTCATTCCCCACCACAAAACCTCGGAATATGCAAACCGTTATACACTGCATACAAATACTGCACGTCATTTGATTGTTTTCTGGATAAAATGGAATTTATTGTCCGAAAGAAGTGAGTTGTTCAGCAATGGAAATTGGAGTTCCCACCAAAACATCCCGGTGCCAGGCTAAAAATAGCAGCGGTTCCTGCTTTTCCCTGGCTTTTGCCCCCCGTAAAGAAGCTTCCACAACCCTTGGATGACGTTGAGAAACCATGAACACGAGAAATTTTCTCCGGATGCAGGTGCGATTGGATCAGTACATTGGAAAAAGGGGACGGGCAGGGCCAATCTGCTGATGGTTTAAGTAGAACCGTCTGCCCTGAGAGGTATTTTCTGCCCTCACTCACACTCTTTCTCCCTTTTCTACCCCTATCTATCTCACTTTCTCGGGTCCTAACAACACCACCACTTTCGTTAATACCTTAATTTTATATTTTCGTCAATATGAAGACTACTTCATACGCTTTGGCACTCGCTGCCTCGTTCTCCGGAGCAAATGCATACTGGAAGGGATTCAACGCCCAAGCGACGATGGGCAATGGAGCCTGCAAGTCACAAGCAGACTGGGAGAAGGATTTCAATGTCATGAAGGCTCTTCCAGGTGGATTCAGCAGCATCCGAGTCTACGCTTCCTCCGATTGCAACACCCTCGCAAACGCCGTTCCAGCCGCCATCAACACCGGAGGAACAATCCTCGCATCAGTCTGGACCCAAGACGATGCCCACTTCGAAGCCGAAAAGCAAGCACTTCTCTCCGCAGTGCAACAACACGGTGTCGGATGGCTCGTGGCTATCACAGTTGGAAGTGAGGATTTGTACCGAAAGGAGACATCTGCCAGCACTCTTGCACAAAAGATCTACGATGTCCGAGGAATGATGACGACCGTCAATGGAGGATCTGCCATCGAAATTGGTCACGTCGATACCTGGACCGCTTGGGTTGATGGAGCAAACGAGGATGTTATCCGGGCATGCGATTTCGTTGGTACAGATGGATACCCATATTTCCAAAACACCCAAAACAATCCAGTCGATCAAGGTTCCAACCTCTTCTGGGAGTCAACCCAAGCCGTTCGCGATGTTGTCAACAGAGTTAAGCCAGGAGCGTGGGTCTGGATCACCGAGGTACGTTCTATTTCCCAGAAAACATATCAAGCACATACATTAACTTTCTTTTCTAGTCCGGATGGCCCACTGCTGGTCCAACCGAAAATCAAGCCGTTGCAAGCGTCGAGAACGCTCAACGTTACTGGTCTGAAGTTGCATGTGCTGCATTCGCCGCTGGCCACACCTTCTGGTACACCCTCCAAGACTTCGCTGCCAGCCCATCTTTCGGAGTCCTCGATGCGAACTACAACCCTATCTACAACTTGGCTTGTTAAGTGATGGAAATGGGATTGGCTCGATACGATAATTGCGTGGTATAAACATAACGGCCGAAACATAAAATAGTAATCTTAATATTAATCAACCAATTTGTCTTGGACTCTTTGCCTTTTCTGTTAGAGGGTTTGATAAATTTGCACCTTTGCAGTTCAATATTTATTTGTTTACATCCCTCTATCACCTTTTCTATCTTTCTTGAACGAAGTGTGGATCTCCAAAATCGTGCCTGGTTCTAGCGGAGATTGCAGCGAACTCCAAAATCCAAACGCCCAGTCTCCCGGAACCCATCCCCGACTCGCGCTCAGTCCTCCAAACATTTACAAGCCAAGTTCAGACGAAGAATTGATTTAAGTTTCGCACCGGTTCGAGCTTCCTTTTTGACAGCTCTTGGCAGGTTTTTGTGCGCGGACTTGTTTATTTCTAGATGGGGTAGACTCCAGAGTCAAAAGAAAAACTGATTCTCTTGGATTTGTTTTACTTGGTACTTGGTATGGAGCTTTTTTTTGTGTATGGGGATTCTGGAGAGAGTGTTTCTGTCGCGGATTTGTTTTGGGGGTGGTTGGAGGGTGGAGATGGGGTTTGTCTTGGGGTTCTTGGGGTTCTTGGGGTTAGAGATGGTTTTTTTCCAAGAGTCTAGAGATGAGTGGGTTTTGGGGTAGTCTAGATACTTGGTCGTTGTTTTTTGAAGTGCTTGCGCTTGCAGGTGCAATTGACCTAGCTCGCAAGGCGAGTTCTCAGTCTTAATAGAGTCGTTGCCTTGCTCTCAAATGGCTTCATATCTGCTACTACATTCTACTGCCAAAATTTGTATTGCTTTTTCAGGTCGCTGGATTTTTCATATTGTCTATTCCATCATTCGCCTTAGTCATAATTCTGCACAGTACACTTGGAGTGAAAAATATATTGCATGCGAGCTCACCCTTCTTGCAATCAAGTAAATTACCCTGGAAAACCTTCAAATTCCGTCTGGGTGTATAAAGCCCACTCATTGTCTACAGCACCTACTCTTTCAAAGATTGTGCAAAACTCATTATTCAAAATGGTTTAAAAGAATTATGAACTTCTCTTCTTAATTCTCTTAACCCTTCCTAATAAATGGTTATGATTCTTCCAGAGTATTTACACAAGATAGAACGGCACAAAGAACCATGGTTGCTGCTCCTGTACGGTAATAGTGTTTTGAACACTTTCACTTAATATTGCCTATCATTAATATATTGTATCAAAACATTTCAGATAATTAGAGTGGCTAAAAGCAGTTCCGACAATGTTTATTTGAAATATCATTTTCTTATCCGTCATTTTCGATAACAACAGAAGGCAATAGTTCATCAAAAGTTTAGTGTTGATTCAATAAAAAGCTTATAGAATAAGTTCTCATTATTTTCTTTTGTCATTGGGATTGGTAATCGATGAAAGTGATGATAAGGACATGAAGTTAAAGGGCTAAGGGTGAATACTGGCCAGACATGGGAAAAGGGAATGTACTGTTTTTTTCAAATGTAAGGCTTCCCATCTGTTGAATCAGTAAACCTTTTCACTACTGCTGGCCCCAACACAATATCACCTTTGAAAATATCACAATCTTCTCGCTAATTGCCTACCCAACTTCAACTGGACTTTAGCTTCAATCTTCCAACTCTACACCACATTCCCAACATCAATCTACCCAAACAAACAATCAGTTATCATCCGCTCTATCTTGCACTATCATATCGCTCAAACCAATTACCAAAACTTCAAACATAGCACACGAAATGGACTAGTCCCTCCTCAAAATGACACCAAAGAGAAAGGTATCCGATCCCATTGCCCTCGCGCCAGATCCCAAGAAGGCAAGGTAAGTTTGAGATTCATGATTTCGTACTCTAGCTAACAGTAATCGCAAAGGCAGAGTACATACGTCAAAATTTCTGATGAAGAGGACCGCAGCATAACTGTTTTCGGTTACGGTATGCAAGTTGAGTTTGAGATGGAAACACCAGTGGAGCGTCAGGCCGAGGTTGCGGAGGAAAGCGCACTGCAAGCCACGCAGAATCCAGTCTCGCCGGAAGATGCAATTGTCAACGACTTGGTAGATGAGATTGCGGAGGAAAATGACCCCAATGCAGCATTAGAGAGTCGCCTTCGGAGAGTCAATACCGTCGTCAAAATGCTATTAGGAGCCATCGAAACATCGCTTTTGGAGCTCGAAGAGACTCTTGGGGAGACTGCAAGTTCAAACCGATTCACAGAGTTATGGAACTCGCTATGAAAATTTACACCACGGGTCTCAAAACCGACGAGCGCAAGAAGGTGTATCTAGATGGCGTGGAAATTACATTGGATGTTGAAGGGTTTATGAAGAGGGCGAGTAGACGAGTAAGAAGCCTGATAATTGATCCTCCCTTCCATCCTACTGCGCTAATTATCCTCTAGAAGAGCTGGGAGAACGGCCAGTTAGTTCTTCTAAGCCTTTTCAAAAATTACTTTCTAATCATGCCAGACTAGTTAGAATTACAAGATAGAAGGGTGCTAGAGAACGATAATCGAGTCTTTTACGACGAAATGGGGTGGGGTGTCTGGACCGAACATCTTTCATATCTAGGGGCACCGAGGGTTGCAAGAATTCGTGACTGTAGCCCCCTCGCGCTTTCCCTTCTACAATTGCCCCGACACTTCTAGGGGAACAAATACAATACAAATATAATTATTCTAGTCGTTTAGGACAATCAAATTAATTGTCCGAGTTTTAGTCGAACAATTAATCGGGGATATAGAGCAGAGGGAGTCCTCTTGGTCAGTCACGAATTCCTGCATCCCCTGGTGGGGGGAGCTTTATTTCCTCTCTTATTCCAAAACCAAAGGTTCAAATGGGGTGGGGTTGATATTACAAATACTGAAAAAGGGAAGATGGACTTTGCAGTTGTTTCCCAGTCATAGAAAATATAGATCTCACCTAAATTTCTGAAAACGGTAGACCATATTGAATAAAAGCATTTCATTCTTGTGAAAGTTATTATCCAGTAGGTTGTTGATGTTGATCTTGACAAACTTGATGGCCTAAAAGAGTAAATATTATGTAAAGCTCAGGACTGAACATGATCTCACTATAGTAGATGAGCTACATGAAATGAAATCTTTGCAAAGGTGAGGTCTAAAATGTTTTTACAATATCACCTTTAGAAGATCTCGGTTCCTCGCTTAGGCTCCACTAAATCTCAAGCTCTTAGCTTCAAGCTTCTTTACTTCCGGCAAGTCCCTTCGCCTTTTCGGCTCCCGCAGCGTACTCAGCGTCAACCTACTCCAGCAATTAATTGTCCTCCTCTCGGTCTTGAATCTTTACACAACTCAAATCAGTCACCAACTTGCCAATAATCCACTCGCAGTTGACGACTCCACCGCGAAAATGCCACCCAAGAGAAAGTCTGATGATGCCGAGTTCTATGTTTACTTTCCATCCTCACCAGCTCCTGAGACGCCAGCTCCCAAGACCCAGTGAGTATGTAACTCATAATCTCATACATTTGCTAACAGAAAGTGCAAAGCACAAGGTTCGCTGAAATGTCCGAGAACCCCCAGAACGAAGTTCATAACGCCAGCAATGCCAACAGCCCCGGAAAGACAAACGAGGAGGACGAAACGAAGGTGAAGGAGGTCAAGAAACAGGAGGTTGGAATTGCAGATCAGGAACTCATTAGGATAGCCGACAGCTGGAGTACCGATAAGCTGGCCCCCTCCGCTGCTCTCATAACCCAGGATAATCTGGACTACAAGAATGCACAAATCGCACTTCTTGAGGCCGATGCGCGACGGAGGGATCATACCGTGGCAATGTTATTGGGTGTTACCGATGCATAATTTTCGGATTGAGAGAGCAACAAAGACAAAGCCTTTCGCCGAATTCGAGGCGCTGCCATTGAAAAACACATTCATGATCTCAAAGGAGACTCCAAGCTCACAAAAGCCGACAAGGAGAGGCAGATCTATGATCTAGCCGGGGAAATTTCGAGTGACGTTGAGAAAATATGCCAAAAAATTGAAGGAGTGAGTATGAGTTCTTTCACCAAACTAAGTATCCAGAACTAATACTTCCAATAGCTAGGGAGGGTTCAATCTTTTTCTTATTTCAAATTTGAGGGTTCTTGAGGGATGGGGTACATATCACAATTACTAAAAAACGGAAGATGGGCTTTTTATTTTTTTGCCCGTCATGGAAACTATGGTGCATGGAAAGCGCCCGTACATATTCAATAAAAGCCTTGATTTCTTACAAATATCATGGCTCTCATATCATTTGTGAAATATCTCGGCTCATCGCTTAGTGCTTGGTCCACTGAATCCCAACTTCCTTCCCCGCCCCAACACTTTTGCTTTCAACAACCATTTTTGTGTGCTTCGGTCTTGGCTCTCAACTTCCCATCACAACATCTACCCACTGTAACAGGTATCATCCGGTCGATCTCAACTTACGCCCATTACCAAACCCCCAGTCACATACTCAGGATGTTACTCTTCAAAAAGCCGACAAGAAAGAAGGCGTCTCACCTTGAAATGCTCAGAAGGTCGAGCAAGTTCGCTCCTCTTAAACTCATAATTTTGCATGCTAATGAAAGATGCAAAGGCCAAGCAACCTGAACGTGTACTCCGATGATGAAGGTGAAGATGTCGCCCAAGTTCCCAAGTCAGTTTGCGACTCTTAATTCCATTATTTTGCTAGCTCCAGGTGCAAAGAAGATCCACCAGCGACCTGAACTCAAATGGCGAAGGTGAAGATGTCAACCAACATGTCTGGTAAGTTGCAACTCATACGTTTGCTGACACATGGTGCACAGGCGATACCTCAAAAACTCCTTCGTCTATGATTATGCCCACAGTTTCTTTGCAAGAATTGCTAAAGAAGCAAACAAAGCAACCCAAGCCGATCAAGATGGAACGACCCAGGATATAGAAATCGCAGCTCTCGATAACATTGCCCAACAAAACGCTCACACCATTGGAATGTTTGTAGGCGCGATCGATGCTTTCCTTTACGACCCGAGAAACGACGAAATGATCACCGCTATTCGTCACCTTCAGGAAGTAGCAATTGCAAGATATATTAGTTCTCTCGATGGAGATAAAGTGTCCACTGAAGCAAGACGCGAGCAGATTCTCGAGGTAGCTGAAGAAATCAAGGGTGCACTTGAATGCTCTTTAACTCTACTTTCATAATTGCTCTCTGCCATACACAAGACTCGTTTAGATTAAGTTCGCTCTCTCCCTCGTATGCGAAGCCAGTTGTGTTACGGGGAAGGTCTAAGGAAGCAGCAAATATTACAATTGCAGAAAAACGGAAGATAGGCTTTTTATTTGTTTGCCCGTCATGGACATCGCGGCTTTGCCTAGAAAGCAGTTTCTCATATTCAATAAAAAGTGTTTTCTCAGCATTCATTGCGTGGCCGTGAAGACTTCTTCGCTTAAGTATGATGGATGGCACTCATTTCTCCTTCACCATGTACGAGATTTTCCTATATTCCAAACATCTTGAACACTTTTAAGCATCGTTTAATATGGTTCAGGGAATCGAGATATTCATATTCTAATTCTATTGGCCGTCATCGTAGAAATTGTTGGAGATGCTTGGTATTCCCCGCACACGAAATCCACAATCTTCTCAACATCTCCTATTATTTTTATTTTTCGTATACGGTACCTCCATATTAGGCCCCATTCCCACCCAACAACTCTAGAAGCTAAAAGTAACAATTGTTAGTCCATATTCCCAAATTCTTATTATTTAATTTCACGGCACTTACCAAAATAAAAGCATAATACCAAGTAATACCCCAGGAATAATAAGTACCAGTAATGGATTGCGATGTGAGGCGGAGGTGGAAGTTGAAGCTATGGTGGAATTTGAGGTTCTATTGCGGTGGTTTATGATAACACCCATCCTCCCTAGTGCGATTTCTGAGAAATCGGGTATGCCGGAACATCGAAAGGGTTTATTCGTCGGTGTGGCGTGTATGTGGTATTGTATTTGTTGATTTTGTGTGTGTGTGTGTGTGTGTTTATAGATGGGGAATGGGTTTGGATAAGAGCGAGGTGATGTTAGTAGGGCCGGAGTATGCTGCTTGAGTTTGGCTCGCGGTGGACATTAAAAGCGGTAGTAAATAAATTACCTGCTATTCAAACTTTCTAGTCCTATTTTAGAACTTGATTGTTCTAAAACACCTAGGTTAATGGTCTCGAGTTGTTCTAAGCGGGTAGAACAACTTACTTGAATTATTTTACGAAATTGGAACAAGGGCAGGTAGGCGATTACAACCTGATGCATCTACCGCCACTTTTAATAGAGTCAGGGAGCGTCATAAATAATGGAGAATAATAGGTTTAATTTCAATCGTAATTCCAACCATATTCTATCTCATTCAGCCCTGGATGAGGACTCTGGCTTCTACAAAGATTTGTTCCATCCAGTACATACACATATAAGCCCTAAAATATATAGAAAATCAGGTCTCATTCGTGGAGATGGTGTATACGAGAACACTTACTGAGCAACAACATAATCTCTAGTACCACACTCGGCACAATTATCGCAGGAAGTAAAATATTCTTATGTAGCGAGGCAAGTAGGGAATTCACTTTTGCTTGTTTCTCTGGAGAAATAGTGGAGTTTGAGGTGTAGTTGCGCTGTGGGATGACCATTGGTGGCATTTTTGACAGTGAGTGGGTTGTGGATATGTTCTTAACGGAGTTGTGTGGGAATAGGTTTGGTTGAAATATGGGTTCAAAGAGTCGTATCAACCATTTAGTGTCGCCCCATTATGTTTCTAAATAGCCTAGTGGGTATTAGTGGTTCAGTTTTCGTGTCAATAACAAACCATTAAGCGAGCCGTTCGATGTTGCCGCCAGAGACTCATCAATTGCTATTTATTTTGGCAAGTGCAGCAGCTCCCGATGGAATTAAAAGTGGCAGTAAATACCTTAGGTTCGTACCTGCCTACCTAGTCCTCGTTGTCCGAACTTTCTAGGGCAATTCAAGTAAATTCTCCTACAAGTTTGGAACAATTCGGGACTATTAATCCAGGTGATTTGGGAAAGTTGCAACAACGGGTCATATATTTACTACCGCTTTTAATGTCCACCGCGAGAGCAGTAAAGAAGTTTCAAAAAGTAGAAATTGCGTCCTGGATGATTTAGAATACCTTTCAACAGTTGCTTTGCTAACTTATCGACTCTTTGTTCTTCGCCACTTTCTACACTTATTATGAATCTTCATATCCAACTTTTATTTCCTAAAGAAACTGAATTTTGAATGAAATCTTACATGAGAAGCCCTTCCAAAATTAACCAATCCTCTCCGTTCCTTTCCCAGATATACAACACAGGCATGTAAAACTTTAACCCCGCAGAAAGCGGTGAGATTTCCCCCAGGATTTGGCCCCCACATTCGGTGCCTCCCGGAAGACCCCCACCATACACTACTGCCTACGTCTCAGACGCTGGAGAACTTTCCTTCCATGATTGCGCTATTGGAATTCGTCCTCAGCTTCATCTTTTCTTTTGCGGCCAGCGGGCAAACTCGACGTGGTATGCAGGCATACACTTCAATTAATACAGTGTGCAGCAACCTCACCCTCACCGTCTCCAGATCGCGGTGAACCTCAACCTTCTGCCACCTACCTACTCGTACCCCGCAGAAACAACATCACCTGCAACCGCGTTTGGAGGAAAGGCAAAATGTGTTTTTACACTCAATATCAATTCTCTTGCGAGGATTTCCAAATGGGACCACTCCATCAACACTGCGACCAGTTCGATTGCAGCAACGGTGCAGCCTGCCTCGGTGCTACCCACGATGAGACGCCTTGCAAAGTCACCGCAACCTGCGGGTGCGTAGCTCTTTCCAACACGGTTCCTAGGAGTGGGGAGTGTCGCACCTGTCGAAAGGTTCTATTGACCGACGAGCTACGAATTCGAAAGGACATTGAGCTCCGTTATTATGCCATCGATACGGCCGAGGAGAGCCTACTACGACACCGAAGGCGAATGCTTCGAAGACTGCGAGCTGCGAGCGTCCACTACTACGAATACGTGAACCACCAGGAGGCAAATATAAAGAGACTTGAAGAGGCGATCTTGTTTCTGGCTTCGGGTTCGGTCAACAAGGAGGTCTATACGGCCAATTTCTTGAAGAATTGCGCTCAGCGACAAGTCGATCGTGAAATTAACTTTTTAGATGCACAATGGGATATCTTGTCTAGGAAGAGAGCGGAGTACTGGACTGATATGACAACCATCCTGGACCAGTGAAACATCCGCCGGAGGTTGTCTCTTTTTGGAACAATATACACGATGAATATTTTGGGTGGAAGATAATCTTCATCGAATTTCCCTACAACGCCAGTTGCCGAGCCTCATTTTCGAACAAATACTTCTTCTCTTGCAAACAGTCGAATATACACATGGTCGTGGGAGAGGATGGTGATGGAGGTTCAGCCCCAGTCCTTTGCCTCTGCAAATGGGCAAGAATGGATCGTGCTAGAGATACGAAAGATTTCCGACTTCGCGTGTATACAAGGCCATACTTCGCAGAGAGTTTTGTTGCGCCTATCTGCAAAACAACGGAATGAACCCGAATCTCGAAATCGCCGACAGCTGAATTGCTTCAATGACGTCACCCACTTAAAAGCCTGGTCTCCTCTTCGATATAAATTAATTTCACCATGCCTTCCGGATTCCGAGCAGAAAAAATGATAAGACGGAGAAGACGGCATCCAAGGATTTCCAAGAAGTTGTGGCTGGAGTGATATGACAGCCACGACGGCTCCATTGGTGGGGCAAAATTCAGAAAACCGGTTGCCAACCACACGTCAGAAGACCAAAATTCTTGAGCTTCACCTGGTTCTCCGCATCAGCATCTCGTCGCTCCTTTACTTACATCCAATCGTATCTTCTGAAACATGTCAAATTCATACCCTCCTCTCCTCTAAGCCACAGAGCCCCAGCGTTTTCCTCCGTTTTTGCAGGGGTTTTCAGCCAACCGTTGCAAGGATGACGCATCTGATGAGGTGGGGTTTCTGAAAGCCTCTGGTATTTCCATATCACCATATATCTTCGGCAGGTCGCCCAATTGTTTCTTTGTCCTTGAAGTTTCGTTCTGAATCTAAACACGCCATCCACAAAGAACACAACCTACATTCCTCAACCGCCGTTTTGAACATTCTTCAGCACCCAACATTGCAAGACTCTAGCAAAGCTATATTTTCGGTCAACTACCAGCAAAAATTCAATACGAGAAAACTGTCGCCATTATGGTCAACACGCAAAGTTGGACAATACCGTTGCGGATTATTCAAACAGTCTTCGCTGTTATTGAACTTGGCCTCACGGCTTATAGTAATGCCCCCCTCCCAAAGTCACCATTTCTTCCATCTAACTCATTCTAGTCGTGAATCGCTGGTCTCATTGGTCTCCCTCCCAAGCCAACTTTCTTCTCTTCTGCAGCATTTGGACCCTCTTGATACTCATCTACCTCATCGCCGCACCTATCCGATTTCCGCGAGCCACTCACCACTATGCAACCCTTGGCATCGAATTCGTTACCATGATATTCTGGTTTGCGGGCTTCATCGCTTTTGCAGTTTTGTTGAACGATTGGGGATGCGGAACGCGTTGGGGATATTGCAGGGCAAGTCAAGCGGCGGCTGTATTTGGCGCTTTCGAGTGGTATGTTGCCATAATATTCTCTAAAATCAAGAGATATGCTAACGAGCTGTAGGCTATTATTCCTTGCGTCGACTGTTTTCTCCGCGATCTATTCCTGGTCGAATCGTGGGACGAACGTGAAGCATAATCCTAATGCAGAGGTCCATGCACAAGTGTGAATAAGATGAGCAGGACTGTGGTTCCCCTAACGTTTATCGAACCTAATTTTCTTTCTCAATGGCGATGTGCAAACGGATACCCGGAATACCCTCTTTTACGATTTGGTGTCAGGCGCAAAGGAGCTCGATTTTCGAAAAACATATTTGGGTGGTAATGGCAAGTAATGGGATGGAACGGGAAATTGGCAAGACATACGTTTACTTGTATCGGCCGATGGGTTTCGCAAGTAGTTTATTAATGATAATGCTCCCAGTCCTGCATCCATGCTTTGAAATGTTTTCACGGGTGAGAAATTATGAAAGGAACCTCAATTATCAAGGAAACAGGATGAAAATAATCATAAGGTGGGTACTTCTACTTCTAAAAAATATGCCCAGCGCATACCTGGTTCGAAATAACAGCTGAGCAGTACGCAGGAAGAATACAGCCTGCCCATACAAATCATATCTTCCCCTCCATAGCTCCTTCCCCCTCAGGCGGGCCGGTGGAAAGTCCGAAATTTTGGCTTGTCCAATACTTACCAGTCGCGACTTCCTCGCAATTCGTCATACGACAAGTGCCACTGGTTTCATTACGAACTCTTGATCATTTCTTAAGTTGTCCTTCTCGTACTCCATACCCGCTCCTGTGCTGGGTCCGGCTATGTGTCACTTGGGGCCCGTTGCATAATTATTTTCCTAAGAAATTCCTAATGTCTTCACATTCAAACTCTTCCTTACCGGCTCCGGAACACCCTACATCACCACTATCACCATTTCCTCTTCTCACGCCTGAACCTGCACATCAAGCCTGGGATCCCGCACCAGAGTCGAATCAAAATGGCATTTTCATCACTTCTGCGGGTCTTACTCCAAGCCACCAATCGTCGACCATGACATCAATAGACTGCCATCCAGCAATGACCCCTTCTATGCTTACTCCTCATCGCGTTCTCTCAACGCCATCCGGCTCAGAGGTTGCACCGAACCAAGATCCGTGTTACTTTTCTCTCCCAACAGACGTTCTTACTTCGAGCCCGAAACGAAAAACACAATCAGACAATTTGTCCACGCCTGGTCACCTCAGCCCAGGTCCATCCTCTGGAGGATCATGCCATTCATGTCCTACGACATACAGTTATAGCAGCTACAGCAGTGGCGAATACCTCTCTCCGCCTCCGCCTCCACCCGATTGTGGACCACCCCCCTATAAATCACGCAGAAGCTCTGATGGGTTGAATATGATGCCAAAGCCTAGAAGGGCCAGGACCATGCCTCAGAGTGGACCGTTTGAACGAAGGCACGAGGGCAGAAGGACCCGTCGCCATCACCACAGACGAATTCACAACTCCGCCGACTCTCCCTATCGCTCTAGAGCATATTCTCAAGATCGACAGGTTCGACAACGATACCAGGAGCGAAAAAAGGTTCTACAAAGTCGGGAACGGGAGTTCAGGCTCCAAAACTCTCCAAATAGCATTGTTTCATCCAGCCACGACCAGCCGATATTCATGATGAGCCCTGCCGTACACACCCCAAATCGAAGGTGGAGTTCAACCGACTCAAAAATCACAAATAAAAAGCCGCCACGATTACGGGATTTCCCCCAACCAGGCATCTTTACAGACGCTTTGCTAAGTACCCCCGGTCGTTATACTCCGGCACTTGCACAAGCTTCTCGAGAAGGATGGCCCGGCACACCACCCAATACAGACGAGGGACTCGATCTTGAAATTGGAACTGTCATTGATAATATTCGTGACATTTTGACTGTACGGAAAGTGGAACCTGGCCAGTTGGAACCCCCTTCGAGTATAACCTTGACGAAGCCAAGTTCAGATGATCATGAGGTTGCTTCCCCTGGCCCAACTATTCCACTAATAAACCTCAGTCCTCTCGAGCTGACTGAAGCGGCCCATAATACTTGCGGTGGAGAGTGCTCAAGCAGGCTGTTTCAGAGACGGCCTACTGGCACTTTTTTGATTACTAGCAAAGATGTACAAACCATTGCCGACCTAGTTGAAGCCGAAATCAACAGTCGTGCTCGTCCATGTGAACTCGCCAAGAACTCCATCGAAGAACCAAGAAGCCGATTATCACCACCCGTTAGGTCCAAGTCCGACTCGATACATTTGCCAACCAACCTACGCAAGGGGTGCCTCCGAAGGCATCTGACGACTCACGATTACTTTGATGCTGGAGCTTTGATGAAAAGAAAAAAGAAATTGTCAGCACAATCAAGAGCTAGCATACACGCTTTGATTTGGGGCATGACTGGGTCCGAAAGCTGCAGTAATGGTTCTGACGACGATATGCCTGCTCAATTTGATGCCTTCTACCGTGGCTTCTCTAGTAATAGATCGGAATCAAAGACGCCGGTGAAACGGATAAGGGATAATTCTGAGATGATCAAGCAGGAAGTGATTTGGGAACCAGGAGAATCATCAATTCCTTCACCAACACCATGCAAACTTCCCAAGGATGAATACTTCATCTCGGAGCCCAACACCCCGTTGCCTGCCAGTCCTGTTGGTCCCATCGATCCAAAGTCAAGCCCCATACTTCAGGTCATCAAAGCAACAATTGAATCAGCCACTCCCTTCGACTCGAATCAGATGATGATGGAGTTCTTTCCTGGTATGCAAGAGTGGACGTGGGAGCCCCCAGAAACTACATTCCCAGCCAAAAGAACTCTTCCGGTCACCAGTGCGAAGAAATTGTCAAGCTCTACAACAGACGGCCTCTCCGAGTCGAACTCAGAAAGCGGTAAATCCCTAAAACGAAGAAAGCCAGGTCCGGCTCGTAGACGACCCAGGCTTGCCGCTTCGGACTCCCAACTCAAAGATGTTGTCTCTTTTCCCCCACTCGCTCCGCGCAAAACCACGAACGACTGGTACTCACCACTCCCTGATATCGATGTGGGAACTAAAGGCCGCCAATCCCGTTCCCTCTATGATATTGGACTAGATATCACATGTGGGCCATCGAGTTCTCCTTCTGTGACCGTAACGCCCAGAAGCAAATCTTGGGTCAGATCTGGACAAGTATCTCCTCGCCCCCCTATGAGAAGGTCTGATGCAGGCCCTAAAGTTAGAAGATCGGTTACTATGCCCCCCATCATTGATCCCAAAGGTTCCATCAAGGTCCAACCAAAAGCAGCACCAAAGACAGGAGTTTCCGACGAGACTTGTTCGCGACTCGATGTTTGTGCTGCTAAACGTTCTCCGGATGGTGAGCAGAAATCTGTGAAACGGGTCCGAACGATTGATTGTGCGGATAAAGGGAAGAGAGCGGGGACTTGGTCGCCTTTGAGACCACCTTCTGTTTGCCCTCCTCCGCGACCACCTACACCCAATGAAATTGAGGCGGAACCTATTGAGAATTTGATCGTTGCTGAGACGAATATGAGTAAGAATCGGGATCGAGCTCCTACTATTGAAAGGGTGGCGCTGCTTAGGGAGAAGAGTCCACAGGGTCCGAAGGACGATTGTGCGGGAATCTATAGGAGACTGACTGGGACTTCGAGGGGTGGGAGTGGGAGTGAGAGGGATGGGTGTAATTTGAAGGCTAGTGAGGGCGGAGTGAAGAGGGAGTTGGGACGGGAGTTGAGGGGGGAGGGAAGTAGTGAGAGGAATCCTAGTGTTGATTGGATTGCTTGAGGTTTTGTTGTGGTAGATTGTGATGGCTTGAGATTGAGACGAGAGGAGGTGAGTGGTGGAACTGTAGATTGCTCTGAGCTGCAATGAGACTGAGTGGGGTGATTGAAACGTGTGGAGTTGAATAGACTGTAGATAGATTGGGCATACGTGAATTATCAGAGGTTCAATTATAGCACCAGTGGGTGGCAAAAATCGTGAGACAGCACAGGCCATCAAAATAAGGAGAAGTCTTTAAAAACACCATTTTGCGTTGCGAATATAAGTTGTTTCTAAATAAAAAGTAGACGAATATAAAGCTTTTAAGTATAACAATCAATTCTAGTACTTTAAACCTTCTTTTATCGTCTTGTGTAGTGTACAAAAGCGGGTTGAAATCGCTATTTTTTTGATGTAGTACACAGCCACAGGTCAAGCCACACCAAAATCTAGCACTTTACTACCTCATTTTGAACTACAATAGACTTGAAGTTTGATACTTTAAAGCACTAGAAGTGATCTTTATAATACAAATTCTATCTCTGTCGGCTTTTTATTTAGCCAAGCGTTATGATTAAGTGAGAAAATGAGGGTTTATTACTACCTCACCTTCTTTTGGTGGCCTGTGCTGTCTCACGATTTTGCCACCCATTGGTGTAGGGGTTGCTTATCTGTGTGTTTTAGAGTGTCAGTGAGTTGTTTTGTTGTTTTGCTGTTATTTAACAGATACCGTTCTACAATCTCAATTATATCCACCATAGCTGATACTTCAGTTCTGGATTACGCGAAGTTTGGGGAGAATTAGCTGGTTGCTTTTAGATGCTTGGATGATATTTCTGAGATTCAAGTATGTTTTACTCTCCGGCACTCAATATTCTCGGATAATAATAGGAATTAATCTAGAAGAATATGAGAATCAACAAATTGAACTTCTAAATTATGCCGAACAATACTTTGCATTGTCCCAGGCCAATTCGCACAATTCAAGTAGAAGTAGGTGACGGAGAGTAACGCACGAATCTCTTACAAAGAGGCTGATTTCTGTCCATCTAGCTTCTACTTCCATTCCTCCTCCTCTTTTCCTCCTCCTCTTCCTTATTGAAACGGGACGCTAGTTAAGTGTCGAGTCTTCGCGTTTTTAGTTGATATTTCTAAACAGACACCTAGTATAGCTGCTCGGGAATCAGTCTCATGTTAAATTGAGAATAGATAGCGTACCCCAAGGTCTATTACCTTTACCAAGCAGACGACCCCAGTACAATTATTCTAGCTTATATCTGCTACCCTAGTTCTTTTATTATCCTGTTGTAGTACAATAATTTAACTTACTTTAGACTCAATTGAGCTACTAACGCTATGGCAATTTAAATATTAAGAGAAAGAGTCCCTACCAAAGTTCTTCGTACACCTGAACAATACATACTTAAAGAACATTGTTCCAAAACGCCTAGAATAATCAAGTTGAGCCAACAGAGTGGTATATGATGATTAGGCTCAATGGAAATTTATTATGTGAACGCATCCTGTAAGTTTATTTATTGTATTTTGTTATGCTAAACTTTTAAAATAATGTATTTTCTCAGGTGTACGAAGAACGATGACAAGGAATCTTACTATAGAACGCTAGATTGCACGTCTTTATATCATTTTCAGCTTACTCTAAGTAAATAAATATAAAGATACCTTTAGAATTTCTACATTAGATATTAAGAAAATATAAGAAGGTTGGTTTAGATTTCAAGCTTCCCGTCCTTTATAGGTCAGGTTAGGTTTCATGCTCCTTTATTTTACTATGAAGAGTATTAAAAGGCTTCTTTAATCCTTATTCCAAACCTCTTTTAATAGTTTACCAACGATGATAGAAGAACCAGCCTCCTAAAGACACCGTGAAAGCGTGCTATGGCGGGTGAACTTCGGGTGTCCCCCTTAATAATATTTCCATGGGGGAAGCGAGCCAACAAGACAACAAGCTAACCGAGATTCCACCTCAACGTTAAACTACCACAGCAGTTGTTTTTTGCATTAAAATAGACAGCAAGGATCAGATAAAATCGGTGAGAACAACGTGCAAGACCATGTTGTTCCTCGGTGCCGTAGATTTGCCGCGAAATCCCGAGGGCTCGAAGTCTATGAATCACAACGGCGGAAAATAGATATTCCTATCGGCTCCGCTCAGAGATATATCTTGCTTCTTCTCTGCTGAACAGTCTTCCTTCTCTCTTCAACCCCATCATCATCCTACAGCATTGTGCCTGCTGCGCGAACCACTCACCGACTTCGCAAATCAGTTCCCTGAAGCAGATACTTCATCCCCAGTACCGAATCCCCAAACTTGCACTCCTCAATACGGCCGCAGATATGTCAAACCAGGTCAAAATCCCCGAGGTATGCCTAAGTCTAGTACACACCTGAGAACGAGTCAAGGAAGCTAACCATACAGCAGCTACCCGAAGTTGCCGATTTTGTAAGATTGAAGCTATCTATACAATCATGAGCCCACTAGCTAACCAAGCTTTTCAAGACTGTCGGAGACCCATCAGTCAGCCCTTACATGGTCGCAAATCTGAAGCACTACTGCCCACCGAACGTACCCGAACAATACTGGAACAGAATCGTGGAGGTATGCAACGAAGAGACGGAGCTTAAGGATTGTTGGGAGCCAGCGCGTGAGGGCAAGTTTCGGTTAGCAAAGGTTCTCGAGATGGCACTTGAGAGACTAGAGAGCCTCCAGAGCATGGATCGAAACTTCACCAATGCCCCCTTCAGAAGAGATTTCTTGCGCGTCGCACGACCAACTTACCCATCAACTTTCAAGTGGGCACCTACCCCGGCGTGGTCCACCAAGGAGGAATATCACCGCGCAAAGGAGAGTGTTAAGGAGAGGTATTATCATGTCAAACCAAATCGCCCAAACGCCTCTACCAAGCGATACCAGCAAGCAATCGAGACAGGCGAGTTGGAGCACAAAGTCCTTAAAGAGCTCATCAGACGAGAAAAGCAAAACCGTAAGAACGCAGCCGAGCGCAAGCCAGCTAAGCCTTGCAAGAAGTGTGGTTTTGGCCACCAACACGCTACAGGCTGCCCAACTTTTACTTCGGCTGATCAAATCAATATGATGTTGAAGGCCGTTTCTGACCCAGACAATAAACACCCTACCCGACAAGTCGCTCGATCCACAAGATATTTGAACACTCAGTTGAAAAATTTTGCATGAATGATTCCGGCAAGAGGATGGGTGTATTTTTTTGCGGTTTCTCCAAACAACAAACCTGTTGTTGTCCTGAGTGGTTGTGTCTGCTGGTGTTTTGGGATTGGTCTGTTCCTCGCCCTTTCTTGCTGCGATCATCATCCTGCTGCTCCGTGGCCTTATGCCTTACAATAGTGGCATTTGAGCCTCCCAGCTTTCTGTTGCGCTATTTTTCCATATGGGGTTTTATCTTGGGATGCTCTTGGGGTCTCGGCCTTGCCCAAATTGCGGCTGCTTTTTTTAATTTCTTTTTATTTATTTTTAAAGCTATGTTGTTTCCACCCTGTTTTTGCTCCAGGGGGTTTTCTTTTCCTTTTCCAAAAATGGGGTCGTCGTGCATGAATTTTTTGGTTACCTTTCGTGCGGAACCTTCTTCCTGTGGTGGTCTTTTCCTGATATGTTTTTTGGGGTTCTAAAATTGATGTTTGTTTCTGTGGTGTGACTTTTCTCTCGACTGGCTGTCTGTGCCAGCTCTTCTCTGGTCTTTGCCTCTCTGGTTGGCGCTTTATTTTCTGCGGTCGTTGTCACTTCTAAGTGACACGGTTTTAAGAAGACCGTGATATCAATGATAATTTGGTAATTTTCCATGAACCTTATTCCGTAAAGGCTATGTAATCGCAGTGGACATTAAAGTGACAGTAAATACATTACCCGTTGTTCGAACTTTCTACCTAGTAATCTTGTAACTTGGTTGTTCCAAAACACCTAGGTTAATAGTCCTAAATTGTTCTAAGTGAGTAGGATAATTTACTGAAGTTGCCTTAGAAGATTGGAACAACGAGGGCTAGGCATGCAGGTACGACCCTTATGTATTTGCTACCACTTCCAAGGTCCATTGCGAGGCTGGTATAAGTGGCGTTGAGAAGTATATATTAATGTCTGCCCATATAATTTCTAGTTTTTGTTTTTCCACTCTTCTTGATCGGCCTCTTCCTCATTCCTTTTCCTCCCTATGTTCATCCTTCGGTTTTTCGAACAAGGCCATCCCAATTACAACTCCTTTAGAACCAGATGTTTCTCCTTCAGAGTTGACCGCATCTCCTTTAGAACGAAATACAGCTCCTCCCGACCTGTTTGCAAGACCTTTAGAGATGAATACCGGCGCTTTAGAGTTTGATATGAGTCATTTAGAATTGTATAGACGTCTAGTACTATTTGATGTAAGTCCTTGCGTGGGAGTGTGTTGTCTGCTTCGATCTTTGGGATGATTTTGAGGAAATCGGATTGGGCGTGGGCAGCTGCGACAACTTTCTTAGTCTCCCTTTCTCCTGAATATAGGATGGTGTGTGAAGCTTACATTTTAGGGTGCCGGGATTGTAGAGAAGGTGTTTGTCTGCTGGAGGTCGCTTGTCGCATGCTGGAGGCTGACAAGGTCGTAGTGGGATCTCGAGGTTTTATGGAGTGGTTTGTCCTTTGTGGTTTTCATGCTTTCTTTCCCCACTTGTTGCCTTGTCCTTCCGAGAAAATATGGCGCGTAGTTTTGAGTTCGTCGATCGCATCGACGACTTGACATGTGAGACGAGTGATGTATTATGTTTCCCCATTGTAGTATTCTCAGGTCCAACAGAGCAACTTTTGTTCTTTCTTCTCGTATGCGTTTTTGTTTCCTCTTAATTGATTTGTTCTCTCTTGTCGACGAAGACGGAGACGGCGGAGGATGAGGACGTCGATGATTGCTGGAAATACTTCGTTAGCAATTTTCTTTAAACTTCTCTGGTTTCCTCTCACTCTCTGCCTGAACTTAACATCATTTGGCGGGGAGTAAAAAATGAAATACATACCAAATAGAATGCCCAAAAGGAAAAGTGTTCCCAAACAAATCAGAATCACTCTTGTCTCCGGAGGCACCGTACTTTTGTGTGGTGATGCGGTTATTGTTGTTACTGGGATAACGTCGGGGAGTTTCGATGCTTCTTCTGTTGCATTTGCAAAAACCCCAGTGGGCAAGATAGTTGAATTGAAGCCATTTGTTGACTTTGCGAAATGAAAGACTTGGTTGAGTGTTGGCGCCATTTTTGATGGTTAGTGTTAAGCGAGTTGGTGGTGGTGTCTAGTGAAGTTCGGGTAATGTTCAGTGAGTTTCGGTATTGAGTTCGGTTCTGATGAGAAAGAAGTTTGGAGGGATACATGAAGAAGATATGGTAGAATTAATGTGTCACAGTTATTAGCTCGGGAACCGTCTGGAGTACTAAGACTTGGTCTCCAACCCAACGCTTGATCAAGAATTTGTTGGCAGTCTTTCTAAATGAGGTCACTACCACGCGGAACCGAAATACTCTCAATTGAGACTTTTTAGGGTCCAACACCAATAATGCTTTTTCCTTCTCAGTTGTCCCAATACTTCTAGGAGAATAACGTTAAGAGAAATCTAATTATTCTAGTAATTTAGGAAAAAGGTATTAATTTTCCGAGTCTTGGTCGAATCTGGGGAGCAGTGTTTTAAACTTGATCGGGTACACTTTCTGCAGCCCCTAGTGAAGTATAAATCAAAAAGCTTCTCTATACCTCCACCCACCCATCCCCTTCAACATCCTTTTCTCTCACTCCTCTTCCTCGGCTTTAAGCTTCCTCGTCCTTGCTCTCATATCTAACTTCAACATCCTTAACTTCCCAATGATCCTTCTCCTCCTTAAATCCTCTTCTAACAATCTGCAATATACCCTATCCTCCTTTCCCTTTGCTTCCATCTCTTTGTTCCACCTGCTCTCATCCTCCTCCCATGCTCTCATCTCTTCAACTCGTCTCTTCTCTTCCTCTTGCCTCCTCTTGCAATTTAATGCCTCCCAAGCTTCCGCCTCCTCATTTGCTCTCTCCTTTTCCTTTTTCTCCTGGGCTATCGTTTCATATGCCTTTGCCCACATCCTGCTGCCTTTCTCATTCAGAACTGTTTCCAAATTAGTAAAGAAATATCGAAAAGTTCAATAGTAGATACTTACAATGTATCCAGGTTATGATGCCCCCGCGTCCTAAAAGCGTAAATGAGAATAAAAGGATTAGAAACCATGTAGGCACCTCGTTAGGAGGTGGTGTTACGTGGGGTGATACGGTATAGTTTAGGAGGAAGCTCCTTGTTTCTTGTAGGGACGTTTGGGATATCAGTTGGTGGGTGCAGTTGAAAATTTCTGGTATGGAGTTTGAGTTGAGAAGTAACGCTGGGTTTGTTTGCGAGTCCTTGGAGACAACGTCCGTGGGGGCCATTGTAAGTGGAATGGTGGAATAATCTGATGCCTATTCTCTTTTTTTAATAAAAATAAAAGAGTTCTTATTAGCACTTTTAATTTCCTCTTTAAAGTTGGGTTTCCGCTCGCTTAATTGTGAGGTCACAAATAATTCGCATAGAAGACTAAGTGTCTCTTAAAACAGCGATGTGTTCTTTTTTTCTAATAAATATATCCCCTCTTCCTTCAGGGTTTAACAGCTAATATCCCATTTAATAAACAATCCCAAGCCCCCACCGTGGTTGTTATATTCTCTCTCTCTATTCTCCCTACGACACTTCTGGCTCTGTTTCTTCTCAGCAACTGTTTCCGAAATTAATAAAGACTCGAAGAAAGTAGGATGGGTAGACTCATACTATATATGCCCAACAAAAAGAAATACAGATACAACTCCTATGGCCAGCAAGATGGCCCAAAAATGCAATCTCATTTTGGAAGCTGACTTGGTGTTTAGAGTACATTTTAGGGGAATGATGATGGTTTCTTGTAGCCTGGTTAAAGTTAAGAGTTAAGGTGTACAATTGAGGGATTACGAATTTATTTTAGGCAGGATGGTGGGTGCCATTGTAAGTGCCAAGTAGATTCGATACTTTTATTCCGCGGTTTGATGTGATGTGGATAAGGTAGTGTCGGTTTTGAGTGACTTTGCGATGTACTTTAGAGAACTTCAATAGTAAATATGTTTTAGAAACGATTCTATTTATTTCATGCTATTTGTGAAACTAGATAATCTAGTTCTAGCTAGATTTTCGTGAGGTTATTCGGTAATTCAAGTAATAACAGAACTTGAGTAACCACCCTCGCTGTGGACAGAAAAAGCGGCAGTGTTCGTACCTTCCTACATAACTCGTTGTTCTAATTATCTATGGCAATTCCAAGTCATTACCCTAGATACCTCGAACAATTTAAAACATTAACCTAAAGTTTTAGAACAATCAAACTAAATTGTTCTAAAATGTTAGAACAACAGGCAAGATAGGCAGGTTCGACCTACCATTTACTGCCGCCTTTTCTGTCCACCAGGAGCCAGTTCAATTAATTCATATTTGATAATATACGATGAGATAACCTACGGACGAAATTGTGAAAGTACCCAGGAATTCTTTAAATTGAGGACTAGCCTCGTACTCTAGAATAAGAATAGTTATAATTCTCCTTATGCCATCTTCTGTATCTCTACCCATCCATCGACCCCTACCTTTCTTTTATATCTTTCCTGCCCCTTAAATATCCTCTTTGTAATTCTCTCTTCCGTTTTTAAAAACTACTCTCTCTTTTCATCCCTCTTTGCTTTCCTTTCTTCGTTCTCCACTTTCTCTGCTATATAAATTGCATCGATCTTCATCTGCTTGATTTTCGTATCTTCCTTATCAGCAACTACTCTCTAAGTTAGTACAAAGATATATGCTTTCTACAAGAGTAAATACATACGATATGCGATAGTACCCAAAAAACGCAACCAGCAAAACCCCTACTATTGGAAACACAATTACGACCCAAAGAGGAAAGTTTTCCTCCTTGGTGTCCGGTGTACTATCAGGCGATAGAGTGCATTTTATGTAAAATGTGGCTTTCTCTTGCAGGGATAGAGTTGAGGTGTACAGTTGAGAAGTCCCTGGAGGAAAGTTGTAGGGGCCATTGTGGGTGGTATTGTGAGATGATTTAAGAACTTTTCGGCAGTAAAAGGTTTATTGAAACAGGAACAAGAAACATTTTCTAGATATCTTTATTTTTTATGGTTTCAAATACCGTCTGCAGACCTAGGCACCAAATTTTGATGGTCTAGTACTAGTATCAGACGAAAGCATGAAATCATTCAGGAGCCCTTTGAAATTGATAACTAGCCACGTACTCTAGAGCAAGAAAGTCCACCCGTCCACCTCCAACATCCTCTCTTCCATTTCTTCATCTACACTTCTTCCCTGAAATCCCTTCATGATTCTCTCTTCCATAACCCCAAACCACAATCTGTCATCCCTCTCTTCCTTCATTCTTGCTTTCCTTTCTTCGTCCACCCTTTTCTTTACCTCTTGTACCATTGTCTTCTTTATCATTATTTTCTTTTCAATCTCCTTCTCCTTCTTCTCGTCCACCACCGGCCGATCCGTATCTTCTTCATTATCAAGAACCGCTCTCCAAGTCAGTACCAAGGCTATACTTTGTATAAGAGTAACAACTTACGAAATATAACAAGAATCACAAGCGTAATCAACGCTATTGGTAATACAACGGACAATAGTACACAAAGAGGCATTCCCATCACCCAAGGCATTCCGTTTTCTTCTGGGTTCGGTGTAATATTAGGCAATGTGGCGCATTTTATAGAGAAAGTGTTTTCCTCCTGTACGTAGACGAGTTTGGGGGTACAGTTAAGAAGTGCTTGGAGGGATGTTAAGTTTAGGAGTGGCTTTGTGGACATTGTGGATGGTGTTGTTGTAGGTGATGTTGCGAGTCAACTGATAACTGTTCGATGTTTAATTTTTGAAACAAAGAAATAAGAAGAAAAAATCGTTTTTGTGGTTTCCATACCTTCTTCGGCACTAGATGGTAGTTTCATTCTAACTTAAGCATCCAGTACTAGTACAATGTCCGCTCGCTTAATTGTGAGGCCATTTACGATACCTCAAGCCCAACTACCTCCACTAATATGAGTTTATTCATAGGACGATCTATCCCGATAAAACATTAAATGCTCATAATAATTATGTTCACTTTTCCTTCTCACTTCCGCTCAGTCCTTTCCAGCTCTGCAATTATTCTTCTCATCATTCTCTCTTCCATCTCCCTAAACAATTCCCTCTATTCCTCCCTCCTACTGTTTTTCGCCGCTTCCCACTCTTTAATCTCCTCGTTCCTTTTTCTAACCATCCTTTCAATGTGTATATTACTCTGAGCGCGCCTATCCTCCGTTGCCTTCCTCTCCATCTGGTCAATATTTTTATCTTCCTTATTCTCAACTATCCCTTAAGTTAATACGGGAGCTCCACTTTCAAGAAAAGTTGATACATACCAAGTGCGATAGTAATCCCAAGCATAAACACCCACACAACTGACACGATAATCAAAAATATAGCCCAAAGAGGGAATTTTGCTTCCTTTGGAGGGTTTGGCGATAGACTGCATTTAATGTAAAAAAATTCTTTCCCTCTTTCCTTTGTAGGGAGATACGTTGAAGTGTAAAGTAACAGCTGAGAAGTCCTTGGAGGGAAGTTGAGTAAATTATGGGCGTTGTGGATGCAATTGTGGGTGGTATTATAGTTTAATTTGAAAACTGTTCAAGATAAGATTATTTTGTGTAGTTATAATACAGTGTCTGCCGTGCTAGATGATTTCCACACTAAATGGGGTCCAATACTAGTACAACGTCCATTCGCTTAAAATCTATCTACTTCCACCTCTTGTAATGCGCATTTCACAAGCCACAATACATTACTAGGAAATCGTGACAATCCTAGTGAAGTGCCGAAGTATTCTCTAAATAAATAGCCACTAAATCCCGTCGGTAAGACTCTCCAGTTTTACTCTACATACACCCCCTCTGTCTATTACCCAAGAACTTCTTACACAACCATAACTATTGTACCAGACCGTTTAGAAGAGGCGACAGGTCAAGTTCCCGAATCTCCCAAGCTTTCTTGGAGAATTAATGTAATTATCCTAGGGCTTTTGAACACTACTTGCAAAGCCACTTGTATCTGGAGAAAATCCCGGCTCTCTACAAGGACACCTGCTATGTTTCACTTCATAGATAGAATTACATTTTCTTTCCTCATCCCCACCTATTATCTACCTCAGAAAAGAACCAGACACCAACTCTCAAATATCCAATACAAACTCAAAACTCCTCCGAGACCTCCTCTCCCTTTTAAACATCCCCATCATAGCTTTCATCTCATCCCACCGCTCATTCGTCAATTTCATACCCCTCTTCCTCCTTTCCTCATCCGCCTCATCCAACCACCTCTCTTCTCTCGCCCATCTCTCCTCTCTTTCTCTATCCTCCTTTTCCCTCTTCGAGTCAGCTGCTCTAATATTGATTTGATTTCCTTAAAAGAAAAAAAGGATAATGAATAAATACTATATGAACCAATAATTGCAAGGGCAATTATTGCTCCCGCAGCTAAAAGCCAAAGCCAAAGAGGGGGGCTTCCCAAGGAAGATGGCTGGGCGCCAGGGGTGGCTAGGATGATGCACAATAGGTGAGATTTTTCTTCGTCTGGGAAGGTCCAGTTTGGTGGTGTGCAATTGTATAATCTGGTGAAGGAAGTTGGGTTTGTAAGAGGGGTAGTAGGTGCCATTGTAAGGATTGAGTCGCTTTGGAGGTAACTCAATATTTGATGAAGCGATGCGATGTTAAAAGCTAAGCACACGGTTTTCGCGGTAGTAAATAATTGTCTTGATCTTAATTACTTAGTGTGCATCTAGCACTCGCTTAATTATTGAGGTATTATTGAGGTCATTTGAGCATCTCATAATCCGAGTATTACAGGCGAAACTCTCATCTCCCCCCCCCCCTCTTCAAAGCTATCATCCCCCAAAATCCAGCTACCTATTCCCCTCCCTCTTCCTTATCGAACTCCTCACTCAACCTCCTCTCTTCCTCCTTAGCCCTTCTCGCCTCATCCCTCTTCCGCCTCCACTTCATAACCCCCTCTATTTCCAAATCAGCACCTCCTCTCTTTCTACTACAAAATATTCGGAGAGACACATACCATTTATCCGTGTAAGGACCATAATTATAATCAACGCACAATCTAAGTACATGAAGAAAATAGTCAGCCAGTCACCAAAAGATAGCTATTCCTCATCCGTACCGGTGTTCGATGCAAGGGTAGCTGGAATGGTGCACTGGTTGTTTAATACCCTGTCTAATACCCTGTCTCTTAATGGACAGGAAAAGAGGCAGTAAATTCCAGATTCGTACCTGCCTAGCTACCGCGTTGTTCCATATCGTCAAGGTAATTCAAGTAAATTGCTCTAAACATTTAGGACAATTTAAAAGTATTAACCTAGATGGTCGGAACAATCAACTTCAATTACTCTAAAAAGTCGGAACAACGAGCTAGGTAAGGCAGGTACGAACTTGGTGAACTTAGTATTTACAACCGCTTTAATTGTCCACAAGGAGCCTGTACACGCTATTGGGAAAAGAAAACCCGTGATAAATAATACCACGTGATCCACTCCCCTTGGACAATTCATTGAATTGAATTTACCCAGAACCTTTTGTAATCAACGCGAGAAGAAAAAGCAAAAGGAACTTGTAAGCACGCGTTACCAGTCTCGTAACGTCGTGTGCATATCTCCATGCAGCCTAAGCCTTCTTTTCAAATCCCGATTCAGCCAACCAGGGTACAGGAAGGGACGGCTGCTTAGCAATGCGCAAGAAAGCAATGCAGGACTGCTGCACCTTTCACGCACGCGGCTTCGAGGACAAGGGTCTTGGATTCGTGCCTGTTGCTGTGAGTCACAATGTAGAGACGGGTTCGTTTGAGCAGAGAAGGGGAGATAGCGGGGTATGGGTGAGATGAAGGTGCGAGGAGAGGGATGTTGGTGAAGCTGTAACTTGTAAGAAAAAGAAAGAGGCTCAGAGGGGGAGGAACAGGAAGTGACAGGCAATGGTACATATTTTTTGTTGACCGAGTTTCCGGATGCGATGGATTATCGTTGCACCGAGATGGAGGCCTTCGGCTTGCATGGATCAGCAGATGGGGTTTTGTGGAAGGAAGGGCGTGAATGTCAACAAATCCCACCTTTACACCCTCGGCGAGAGGGATCTGGGGTGAAGGGGAATCAAATCGGCGGCCTGGAAAGAGATCCGGTCAGCAGTAACGGCCAGTGCTACTGCACCTACGGAGAGGGTTGAAGTGAAGCACTCGGCGTGCTGGAAAGGAGGAAGGCGATGCTGTTTTAAGTCCAGGCTGGTGCTGGCCGCTGGAAAGTGTTTGAAGTTGGTGGGGGATCTAAAAGATGTGGTGGGGGAGAACAACGCTCTGAAAATGCTGGCACCACCGGTCCGGTGCAATGTGTTTGTTGTCACTGTCTGAAGGTCCTGGAAATTGGAAATGAAACGAAACTTGGCCAAATGTTTCGAAATCTTCAAGGCCGCGTTGAATGAGGTTGCCTGTTTCTGCAAGATCCAACATACGTAGACCATTGTCTAGGGATCAAGATATCCAGATATCAGTATCAATTCCAGCGCGGCAGCGCCAGAAAGGACGCGGCCGGTACGGAATTTCATCCTTCAGGCGGCACCATAGCCTAAATTTGGGTCGGCGAGGCGGCCACAAGGCGGGTTTGAGGCCGGAGCTGATCGGCCACTGGATCAAGAGGCCGTGCGATGTGTGAGTTCAGGGTTTATACGGGGGACGGGGTTTGGGGTTTAGGGATTAGGTGCTTGCGCCGGTGTAGTCGGAGTCAAGGTCGGAGTTCGTGCAAGCCTTCTGGGTGAGAGACTCGGTTGCGCTGAAAATGGAATTAATAATCTCGAACGTCAAGTTGGAGAGGGACTTGGTGAATGAGGGAAAAGTCGGGAGGAGTGGCTTTTATCATGACCGGAGGCCAATTGTGTAGCAACAGCAAACGACGCCGGTCGAAAATGACCTTGCCGTTGGCCCTGTGCGGGCGAGAGGCTCAGTGATTTCGGCCACTCAAAAGGGACTAGTCGACTAGCCTGTGAGTCACCTTTTGTGCAGGGAAGGATAGCCCGCCGTGCTTACGCTGGCGTAGGGCGGCAAGAAGCACCAGTGGGCGCGATGGTTTCCTCTGAGGAACTGGTTTGAGGAGAGAGCAATGAGGTGAACAACAAACAGGGTGTTCAGAGGGTGTTCAGAGGGTGTTCACAGGGTGTTCACAGGGTGTTCACAGGGTGTTCATCATGCGCAATGAAGACTCGATACAAGTAGGAAGGAACGGGAAAGAATAGTGTCGCCACATAGCAAGTCTAGACAGCAATTGCTGTAGAGTCAGAAACAGAAGACAACACCAAAGATCTCCATCCCCATTGCAAATAATCAAATCGCACCCAAAAATAAATTACAGACTCTCCACCCGCTCGCCTATAGCCCATAGTCCATAGCCCATAGCCCATAGCCCATAGCCCAGCGATCCCAGGTTAGAGCCAGGCCAAGACAACCCGGCCATCACACGAGCAGGCAGCGCAAGTTGAGCCCTGCCCAGGTTGCCGCTTTACCATTAGCTCCGCCCTCTCGCTTCGGCGGCACACTGCTGCTGCTGGAGTTATAAGCCCCAGGCCACGCTCTTTTTGCGTGCCCTTTTTTTCTTTCTTCTCATCCATCTGACTCAACCACGACACAATACAACCACGAACATCACGCCCACGATGTTCTAAATCACCAGTCTCCCCGACCTTGACACCTCCAGTCATCATTCCGTCCCACTTTAAAACAGTCAACCACTCCCCTCAACCACCCCCCTCCCCTTCTCTTCCTCTTTTGGAAGATTTGACCTTTGGAACCGCTCTGCGTTTTCCCTACAACTCCCCCCCAACCGCCAACATACATCCCCAAGAGTCGCAACTCTTCACCACGGATTCCTCCTCAACATGGCTTCCCTCCAGTTCATCGAGCCTGCCGGCACAATCTACGCCTCAGCACCCCTCCTCCGCTCAAGATCAGGACTTTGTTCTGTTCGAGACTCCGTCTGCTCGCAGTACCCCTAGTCTGTCCCATCAACACCAAAGCAATCGCCGTCACTCTGCCCATTTAGCATCATCGCTGCAAAATCAGCGTGTCGCAGCGATCATCCAAGCAACAGGACATTCCATCTCTACTTCGAATCTCACAAATCGGTTTTCTCCCGCGCAGAACCATCACCAGTTCTACGCTTCTTCAGCGCCCAACTCCACCGCCTCACTGAACCAGAACCAGCAACGCCAGACTCGACCTCCAGTCCCGCTGTTCTCGCAATCAACTGGCAACATCCCGCAAACTCCAAACACGGCCATGCAAGGTATTTATTATTCACGTCCTGTTTCTGCGAACTTCCGTGACTCACAATCGCAACCAGATATGGATCTCTTTGACGAATTCACCGCCTTCGAGGGTGGGGCTTCCACCCAGGGTCACAACTACCACTCGGCTTACTCTTCGCCCGCCGTGCCAACGATCTACGATCCAACAATGAACCTGTCATCCTCGAGCTCCACCAACATGGGTACCGTCTCGCCTCAAGATCTCCACCTTCGCGAATCCTTCGCATCTGCACCGAACTCCACTGCCTTCACAAACTTGACCTCGCCTTCGACCTACAACGAGTCTCCCGAATACAACGAAAGCTTCGAGGTTTCCCCGTTCGTCGGAAACCAAGACATCGACCACTCTCTCGCAGGCGACCCATGGTACCCTCTCTTCCCGCAAGATGAGCAAGACCCTCAACCAAAGGTACCAGAATCACCGCTTCTCCCTGAGGAGGAACTTCAAGTTTCGGAGCACCTACGATCGAACTCGGCTGGTCGCCGCAGATCGGGCACTGGAGCCTCCCCAGTTGGTTCGCACGCCGCCATCGCTGGTATCAACGCACGCAAGCGGGACAAGCCTCTTCCTCCCATCGTTGTCGACGACCCAAATGATACCGTCGCCATGAAGCGAGCACGCAACACTCTTGCAGCTCGTAAGTCGCGTCAACGAAAGATGCAGAGATTCGAGGAACTTGAGGACCAAATCGCGAAATTGGAAGCGGAGCGTGATCATTGGAAGAACATTGCTTTGCGTCGGGGTGGACAAACAGGCTGAATCATTCTTCATAGCCGCCGGCAACATCTCATGGATTGGGGGGAGGAATTTGAGATTCTTCCACCTTAGGAGGCTATAGTAGCAGCTGCACGCAATGGGGCTCAGCAAGGACGCTATTGACCGAGGATTCTCTTCAAAAGTTTTCTTTTACTGTTTCTTTCTTTTTCTTTACAGTCACATTCCTCTGGTGGTGGATTTGAGAGCAAGTGGTTCGAAGCCTCTGCCTTCATTCTTTTTCCTTTCAGCCTGACTTACTTTTGAGTCTTTGGCTTGTGTATTTTCCTAGGTTCCCTTGGTATTTTCTTGGTGTCTCCCCTCTGTATGGGATGGTGACCCAGATTTACCCACTTCTGTTCTCGTTCGATAATTCAATTGCAAACTTCGATGCTTATTTTACATGAAAACCACCTTGACTCGTTATGCACTGTGATAGGTGACTGTGATTTTTTTGCTCCTTGTTTTTTCCCCATTTGCTTTTATGTGACTGTTAGATTGGATTGATTGATGGAGTGACGAGATTTTTTCTCATGTGGTGTCACGGTTCAACTGGCTTTGGAGAAGGCAAGCATATATTACCTTACGATTACCCGTCAAGAGTGAATATGAGATGGGTGGGTGGGTGTTAATCACAGGTTGTTTCCCTCTCTCCGTCTGTGATTCCCATATTGCTTGGGCCATGGAGAGGTGTGATTCCCAACCCGATTTTTGGGGTCGTCGTCGCTAGGTCGTTACCCCTCTTTCCCCTCCTTAAGGCTCCACTGTTTTTATCGCCGTATTTTGTCCTTTTCTTTGACGGTGCGGGGTTACTTGGTGGTTGGTGTGGGGGCACATTTTTTGGGTGAGGGAATGGCGAAGAGCAAGTTTAAGATTTTTGCTTAGGGTAAGAGGGGGGGGTGTTTTTTTTTATGGTGATGTGGGGTTGAGAAATCGGTGTGGGAATTTAAGGAGGTTATGTGTATTTTGAGGTCTCTTTTTTTTTTTTTACCTCCTTTTGTTGATGGAGGGATGTAGGTGGGTTGGGTGGAGAGGTGGCTGTTTGGTTGGGGAATGAAGGCTCTGTGGGGTTTGGGAACTTCAAATATTTGAGATGTTGTTGTGGAATTGTTTGAGGGCGTTTGAACCTGAAATATGTTTTTCCCCGTGTGCTTTTTTGTTGGCGCGAGTTTTGGAGCGAGTGAGCTGTCGAGTGGCGAGTGAGCTGGTGAGTGAGTTACTGAGAAACCAGTAAGTTGGTAAAAGGCAGGTAAGCTAGCGAATAACGGCAAGCTGACAAAGTTGCTGATAAGCCACGACCAAAGAGTTGGACAAGACAATGGTGAGAATATCAGTCTCGTATTCCTGGCCAATCATGGGACAATCGCCAACGAACACCCTATGGTGTCTTTGGGTGTAAATTCTTCGGGTTCATATCTCTTCTTTTTGTTCTAATTTTCTATAACAATTCAAGCAAATTATCCGAAAGGTTTTGAACAATTTAAACTTATTTTTTCCTATAATGTGGAAGTAACAGCTCTCATCATGGCATCTATAACGACCATCCCTTTATACCTAACCTCTTGTACGCTAGTAATGGATTCTTTGCTTGATTATATGATATTGTTGGCATTTTACGAGAAACCAAACAGAGAAAGAAAAAATATTTATTTCTGGATTGACTAGGTGATAGCATTGTTTGTTCTTTGTTTAAGGATAATACTTTTGGTGTGTTGTGAGGTTTTCTGGTTTTTAGTGAGGGATGGGATGTATGTGCTGATTTTCCGGAAGGGGAGTATTCCGAGAGAGAGGAGGAAGGAAAAATAGAGTGGGAGGGGATGTGGGTGCGAGTAAAGGGGTGGGGAAGATGTGTTAAGGCTTGAGAAAAAGGGGGTTTGGTAGAGTTGAGAGGGCTGGTTTATCTGGTTTAAGCGAGTAGCAGAACGCTACACTTCAATCAACTGGCATGCCATTTTTATCATGTACTCAGGTCAGAAATCCAAACTCTCTCCTTAGCTGTGTACCCCAAATCTCACCCCCAGAATCAACAAACCTTCTGCTGAACTACACTATATCGTCATCGTCATCACCATTGTCATCCACACCACATACTTTGTCTCCAGCGGATCAGAAATCCAGACAAAACGATACGGGAGTGATGGAGGTTATACTTATTTTAGCGGTTACAATAACTATATATTTTCTAATAGCCAAGTGTAATAAGTTAACTCTATATTATGGAGAGGTTATACTAATTTCTTTGGTGAATAGTTCAAGACTTGAGAGAGCTGCAAAGGTGGAAAGAATGAACAAGAGAAAGTGGAAAGGGGATTGGAGAGAAAGAGGGAAGAGCAGACGAGGGAGTATTGGAGGTGGGAACTGGGAATAAGGAATAGGGAGTTGGGTAAGGAATAGGAGGGTGTTCGGGATAAAAAATGTTAAACTTATCCCCAACTTATAAGTTTGGTATTATACAACGCGGACTGCGAGATAGGAGCTAGAAGTGACACCATTTAGTGTAAGATACTTTATTATTGCTTTTTATTCTATTACTCGAGTATATCTCGAATAATTTCTACTATTCCTCGAGAGTATTGAGCTCTTTTTTCTTTGAGCCAAAATAATCAGCTTACCTTGAACTATTACAAGGATTAATGAGACCAATGCTAGGATATCTTAAAATTCAAAGTACGAGCTCACGCTTCCATGACTTTAGTAAAGATTCGGTTTACTGGTCCGACGAGGATTACACAACACCACAGCTACTCTTCCCGTACGCACAAATCTGTGCAAAGGGGTTGGGTGCCCAGAAAATGTCCAAGAATTGCAATTCCAACATGAAAGTCTGCACTTGGAACATGACACCTATAACTAGCAAGAATGAGAATGAACACAGTGAAAAGCGATACAAGATTTTCTCTGGCTGCAATTAGGACTTGAAACAAAGAGGATGTTGCGGCCAAAGAAATGATGATGGTTTTGATGCCTACGCGATACCGAGATCGTATCTTGGGTGGGGTATTATAACGCAACCAAGCCTATTCAAGTTGGAACGGCAAATGGTGTAAAGGTCCGGATAGATGCCCGGGTAAAGATTATTTGTAATTGGACTGTACCTCGGGCTTCTGATACCATTACTGTTTTCCGTTAGTGCTTATTAATTGAAGTCGTCGGTGTAAAATTGGGATCTTTGACGAGGAAGGGAAGCAGTTGTGGACGTTCATTGATGTTGTTAAGCGGCGGGGGCATTACTCTCCGACATCCTTCTATCTTATTGTACGAGTACTCTCACACAATTTAAATTTTTGTTTCAGAGGATTTCGAGCAACTAATTTTCTAATTCTTCTAAACCTTCTCGAACAATAATTATAATTGTTCTAGACTCTTTCAAACAATTTACAAATAAAGTAGGTGTCTAAGAGCAATGCCAGCTTCTCTTACATAATTTTTATTTTCTTATCTTGATTGTGATCGTGGGTTGATTTATGAGGCACAATGCTGGTTCTTGAATGTGCTAAGAGCCCTGGAATAATAGGAATAAAGCAAAAATTTGTGCTTGAGCTTGCAACTATCATATCCTTTGCCATTTATGTTATAGCTTAAGAATTAGATGGAGTCGGAAGAGTAGAAAGTAATGAAACGTTCGAAGTAAACCTTTACAGCTCCGTAATATAAAGAAATAATGTTTTTTAAGTCGAGTTTTCATTTTGGTTTATAAGAACTTGTCTCTTCCATAGTTGGGCTTACGTCTAGCCCCCTGCATTCCCTTGTTGTGCTGCGCCACCTTGACACGTCGAGCGTTTCCCTCTAACATTGAAATATTTTCGCACCTTCCACGGTGTGGATTATTTTGATACTGTCGCCATGTTTTTAACCCATCATGGCCGAAGTCGAGGGTCACGATAGCACCAATGAGCTTAACGCCACACCTACTCCCCCACCTTACAATTTTGAACTTTACAAATATGATCCATTGCCCTACCCTGACTCAATCCGAGTTCTCATTCTCAACCCATCCAACGACCCAGGGGCCATCATAATCTGCGAGTTATGTCATATTAGACTTTCCCAAACCAAAAATTTCGTTTTCTCGGCTCTCTCATATGTTTGGGGGGACGTGGGAGGCAACCTGACGATACATATCGAATCCCCTGCATCGCCCACGACCCCGCACCGGCAGGAAAGAACTCAAATACCCATTCGCAGAAACCTCGACAATGCGCTCCGACATCTTCGTCGTCCCAAGGAAACTGTCCGTCTTTGGATTGATGCCGTGTGTATCAACCAATCCTCTACGCTGGAGCGAAATCACCAAGTTCAGCAAATGCGAGATATCTATCAATCAGCATGGAGGACTATCATTTATCTAGGTCCCCAATTTTTGAATGGAAATATCAGTAAAGCTGCGTGGAATTATCTAGAGCGGAAGAGCTCATGGGCATGGAATAGGGATCTCGTTAAAGATCAAACACAACCTGAACGCTTGGAACGAGAACTGATATATTTTCGAGGGGAGCTGGAAGATGTAGAGGTTGACGTACTGAGTAGGGTTTGGTTCAGGAGAGTCTGGGTTCTTCAGGAGGTTGTGGTATCAAAAGAAGTCGAGATTCAGTGTGGATGGAGAAGGATTTCTTGGAACGACTTCTGTAAGATTCTGCTGCTGAGCCCCAGGTACCATGATCAGTATGGGAACAGCCTGGCAAACTCGAGCAAAATCGAAATTGTGCGAGAAATGTTTCATGCGCGTTGTGCGTTCCTGGAAACACGCGGACTAGGAAATCTTCGTCCTTCGTGGTACTCAAAAGTTGATAACTATCATAGGGGAAGCTCGCATGTTCTGGAAATGCTTGCCAGAGGGAGATTAATGCAAGCCTCCAATCCTAAGGATAAAATATTTGCCTTGCTGGGGATATCTACCGGGTTTGACTTCAATGATTCAAGATTTGCCATCGACTATTCCAAGTCGTGTGTTGAGATATACACTGACTTTACAAAACACATGATCGAAACGAGCAGCACCTTCGAAGTCCTCAGTTACGTTGATGAGCACACCAAGCCCAGTCTTCCAACCTGGGTCCCCAATTGGGATCAAGGCTACTGGGAAAACAAAGGCACCAGTCCCACCATCCTCAGCACCCTCGATCCCGAGCCCAAATTCCTCCAAGAAAAACGCAAACGTACGGTCAGCACCAGTCATACTTTTTCTACCAATTTTCCCATATCCCCCGGTTTGAAGACTAGTCTTTTCGTCCTCGGCTCCCTCCTTGGTTTCGTCAGAAATTTGGGCCCCCGAATCGAGCTCCGAGGAAAGGATGAACTCGCCTTCGAGAGAATCCGAGAACAATATCAGGATAACCCGATCAAACAACATCAAAAAATCTTCCAAGAGTGGGCCAATGATACCCCTGAAGAGGACAGATATATGCTCTTCGGTAGTTTCTACCGATTCTCTTCCCTCGTAACCATGGACCCTAAGCCGACTAAAACATCCGTAGAATACCATCTCCTCAAACGATCACGGAGAACTGCAAATTGGACAAACGACGCGAATAAATCCGGGAGTGTAATTATAGACAAATCTTCTGTTGTGGATGGAAAGTGCATTGCTATTTATACCTCGATACTTCAACGACGAAATCAACACCTTGCAATCCTCCCCAATAATGCGAGGTGTGGAGATTACATTGTATCTTTTAGGGGTGCTAGGGTACCATTTGTTGTGAGGCCTTCAGCGGAAACAAAGACTCCTTTTGAAAGAAAATCTATGTTAGCAAAGAATAAGGGACAGGCAAACGAGATTTTTCTTGATATTTATAATTGTTATTTTGTAGGTGAATGTTTGGCTAACGGGTTCCGGGATTTTGTTACTGATGAGCTGGGGAGGGAAGATTCGAACTCTTTGATAAGGAATATGCAGGGGTTTTTGATAAATTGAGGTGTTCGGTTTTGAGGGGAGGATTCCTGATTCTATCAAGTGCGACTAAGTATCTTGAGAGAAAGTGATGAGATCATCGAAGTGTTGGGAGCTTCGGCAATCGCTTAGTAGCGACCTAGTCTCGGAATGTTTACCAACTAGCCGAACTTTTTGAATGATAGTAGAAAATCGAGAGATGGTTTGAAGATTTTTCATTATATCGATGGTGACGTTTCCTTATCCCATTCAATTCAATCAACGAAAGTACTCACAACTCCGTGCAAAAGCACACCACCCCCTCACAAATTACGATCCCTAAAGCCAGCAAATTTTCCCATCCACCTACCTCATAAAAGGAACATTTCACACACCAAAATTCCATACATAATACATTCTAGAATGGGTCTAATCGTCATCCCCAACCGACACAAAAACTCAACATCCACACCTCCAACCACAGCACCAAATTTCTACGAAAACAAACCCTGGGATAATCCAGTGACTTGCTTCCTAGCAGTAGGAGGCATCATATTGGGTTCAATCATATTCATATGTAAATCTCACCATCTCTTTATCTTACATTATCTAGCATACACGAAACAAGAGTTTTAATACTGCTTTGCTGACTCGTTGATCACAGCGTTGGTTGTGGGGGCATGCAGACATTACTATCTGAAACGAGAAAAGAGGAGGAGGGAGGAAAATGGGATAAGGATTTTGAAGGAAAAGAAGATTAGAGATAATGTTGTTTGTGGGTTGCCAGGATTATGAGTGCCAGAGTATGTTGAAATTGTAAGGGTGTTTGGAGGGTTGGGAGGAGATGTATGCGAGTGCAAGGAACTAAAATAAGAGTCATTTTCAAAAAATTAAGATTAAAATTAAACTGAATACATTGAAGATAAGAGATTACACATCACAAGCACCTCAGTGACTCTAGGCACTTCCCACGTTCCAGCTGCATTCCGATCTTGAATGCGACCTTCATCTCTCATCCCTATGCGGCTAATATGTATCACCTCCTTTTCCTCTCTCCTCTGCTCTTTCCCCGCATACATTTTTGGGCCCCAAACCTCCCTTCTGGCCCCCAACATTTCTTTGGTTCTGTTGTGCTGTATTCACTAATTATGGAATCGACCAATCGCGTTGCTACTTTATAGTAGTAAGTAGTGAGTCTAGTAAGCTAAGCTATTTAATTATATTATTTGAGATTATTACAGTAAGTAATTCAATTCATTAAAGTCTCGAAAAAGTACAGGGTACTAGCTACTCATCTGAGTAACATTTGATTGATAGGAATATCCTGGACTCTGTAGAATACTTGAATCGTTTTAATAAACTTTAGAGGTCTATTCTAGCTAATTTAGAGTATGTCTAGGCAGAATTGCTCAATTATATGATCGGTGAATAAAGCATACTAGTTCTTTCTTCAATTAATACCAAACTTGCTGCTTGAATTACTCGATATTTGATGGCTTACTCGATATTAGACATTAGCTGCTGTTCCTTCTCCCAAGTTTCTCGAAACGATTGAGATAATTCTTCTCCGCATGAGTGTAAGATTACGTCCAAACAACACTTAGAACCGCCCTATCTACAATTGCCACCACCTCCCACCACTTCATCTCTTGCATTTCCACGCCACACAAATTTATCTCGAAAACCATAGTCCTACCCAGGCTTTCCACACATACGGTAATGTCCAAACACTAAGAACCATACCAGCTGACAGATAAAAGGTATGATCAGTGAGGACCCACAAGCAGCTGAGACATACAGCAAGGAAAACTATCTCCATGACAAAATTTCGCACCACCTTCCAGTTTATACGAGCCGGGATTAGCATTGCGGCGGTATTTATCAAAGCTATTTTGGGTGTGAGACAGAGAGGTCGGGATTGAGTTGTTTGGTATTGTGAAAGGGAAGTGAGAGTGCCGGCTTGTGAGGAATGAGGGTGGATAGTTAAGAGAAGAGAGAAATGCGTGGGAATAGTTCTAAATTGTTCCAAGTATCTAGAGTAATTACTTTAAATTACCATGTAACATTAGAACAACGAGAGCTAGGTCGACAGGCACGAAACTGATAGTGAATAGCTTTTACTGTCCATCGGGAGAGTGAAAAGCACCCCATTTCCAAAACACAACAAAAAGTTGCGAGGAATGGATAGCAAGGGCAATAATAGCAAGGCAAGTTAACACTTGTTCTTCCGGATCATGGGTAGTGGTAAAGTTTGGATTTCATGTTCTTCGAGTGGGGTGGGTTTGTTGATACCATGGATTTTGAATTGAATGGCTTGGTGTTGTGGGAAGAAACGTTGAGGTCGTTGATTTTGAGATGAGGCGGGGGTGTTGAATTGTGCATATGTTGCGGTGTAATTCTTTCTTTTTGAACGCCAGAAACCACGCCAGTCAAACGTGCCAAAGTAGTTGGAGTCCTCCAATTGTCACGTTGTATCACTACTACGCAACGTTACATTATAAACGTATTTTAGTCCTGGCAACACATGACTTGAGAAATCGATTGCAGTTGAAAGTTGAAGTTTTTTGATGTGAGAAGTGAATATGTGAACTTTGAATGAACTGAGTGTTGAATGAACTGAGTGATGCTCTCGGATTTTCCCCCGAGCATCAGCTCGCTTGTGCCTTAGCCGAGACCCCTGCCATAACTCAACCCACTCGTGAGAAAAGAAGCAAGCCCCAAGTCTCACTGAACAAGAAACCAATCTCAAAACCCGTGCACCCCTTACTCCAACTTGCATCATCACCTTGAACAATTACATGTAAAGTCTCCAACAACAAAGACACAGCACGCTCATCACCTATGAAAAACGAAAGCAAAGAAGACCAGGTCTAAACTAAAAAAGATTGGCATAGCCATCTCCCCACGTAGCAAGCTACATGATTTTAACCTCTTAAAGTATCAAGAACTAGAAGGGGGGAAACAATGATGTGGGTTTGGAGGACCTCGCCTCGGTCGTCGTCGTCATCGCATCGTTCGTATCGATCGTTCATCGTGGTCTTCGAGAAATCGAAATTGGGCTAGGTCGCTTCGTTACTCGTTCGGTCGGCGGTCGGTCGGTTGTTCGTCGCTTCGTTTGATCGTTTCGATTCGGTAAAAGAGCCCCACCCTCTGCCCCTTACGATCCCTCTCCTAACCGCCATTTCCATGACAATATTGAGTCTGATCCGATCCCCTACCCCTTTCCACCTCCCCACTCACCATCGCCCCCCCTACGATCCCTCTCCTAACCGCCATTTCCATGACGATATTGAGTCCGGTCCCATCACCCTTTCCCCTTTCCCTGTCCCTTACGATCCCTCTCCTAATCGCCATTTCCATGACAATATTGAGTCCGATCCCGCCCCTGCTCTCCCTTTCCCCCTTCTCTCCCTTCCATCTCCCATGTCGTTCCCTCCCCTCCTTCCCCCCGTCTCCTTCCCTGCCTCTGCACCCAAGGGTCGTATCATATCGTTCGTTGATGTATCGGTTCGAGATTCATTCGTTCGATTCGTGGGATCGTTCGATCGTCTCGGATTTCGCTCGCGGTGGTGTATCGGTATCGAATCGAGTCGTCGCCATACAGTTAAAGATAGAAAAAAGAAGTTAAAGAAGTGATAAGATGACAAAGAGTATACATGTTAAAGAATTATAATACATAGAACGCCCAACACCAAACAAAAGTACAAGAAGACCCCTCCCAAAAGGGTACAAGTAAGTCGAAGTATATACCCAAGAAAATTTGGGAAGGAGGAATGTCTGAAGAGAGGAAAAAATTGGGGGAAGGCTCTGGTTTTACCGTTTTGCGGCTCGACGCTAAAATTCGCAATCACTGAGCTAAAGATGGACAATGCTAACTCGATTTGATTTGCAAAGATTCTGATCAAGAAATGCCAGCACTCTGTACCATTTTTCCTCTGCAAATCCGATTAGACTTTGTCCATCCTTAGCTCAGTTCTTGTGAACCTTTAGCTTGGAGACGATCGATCGTTGGTCTATGGTCTTGAGGGGCGATGGGTGGTTAGCTCCTGCTCGTCGCGAAGACCGTTGAAATCGGCGTATTTAGCGCCCGTTTTCGGTACCTACTTGTGACAGCAAAAAGGGGGAACTAGAAGGAATTACCGAAGCTAAGACGCACCAAATGAAAGGGAGAAACGACGGGCACAATCACAAATCGGTAGTCACTAGACTCCATCGCACCTTCAGGAAAGTATTCAATTCATCTCCCAACCCCAAAACGCCGGAGCCCCCATTCTACAAAATACTATCACTTCCCAATTTTCAATTCCCCTAAACACCAAACTCCATCCCCACCTCATCAAGCGCCCTGCCCAGCCACTCCAAAACCTCCTGATCCCGACTAGCAGCCCTGACAGCCTTAGCAATCAACGGATACAACCGATGCAAATGCTTCTTCCCCTCACTCTCCACGCCTGGTGCATCCGGTATCGCATCCGGCTCACCTCTCAAGTCCACTAAAGCTTTTAGAATGTACAGTAGTTCGGTCCGCTGGCTCAACGGTTGCGGCATTCTACCCCGCAACGGTTGGTCCGAGATATAAGCGCGGATGGTTAGTCCGGCGCGGAGAATAAGGTAGGGTGCTGCTGCTTGTGCTAGTTTGATTTCGTGGGGAGTGCTGGAGTGCAAGGAGACGAGGAGGAGGAGAGTGTCGATGCACACGTAGCTCATTTTTGAACGCAGAGATGGCGGTGGGTCGATTGTAAGACCTTTGCGGGGAATGTAGAGTGTACCTAGAAGTTCTTGGGTTGGAGATGGTAGTTCAGAGGGAAGAGGGGCATGAATAAGTGAGGTGTGGAACAGTGATTCGGTGTATATTCTTCGAGTCTTGTCTAGAATCGATGGTGACCCTAAGGCAGGGGTAATGAGATCTCGTAGCGTGAGGAATGATTCGATATCAAAATCTTGATCAGATTTGGTGTCGATTGTATCCGCAGCTTCTAAACAATCGGCCATGGTGATCGCGTTGGCGATTGTGACAATGGAACCCCAGATAGATCGGATAACATCATCCTTAAATTCCGCTTTAGTTATGACTGGTAGTACTGCTTTGAGAATCGCAAGCGATGAGATGGTCGCTTGACGCCAAGGTGACACACTTTTGGTGACAATCGGGAATGAATATTTCAGAACGATCGGCTTGGCCAGGGCAGTCAAGGTGGAAGTCAATGCACCACTAGAATAAACGTCTTTATCCGATGAATGTGCAAGAACCAAACTCTCAATCAGTACCATCGAAGCTTTCGATAAAGCGACATAAGTGGGCCGTTTTTCTGAACTCGAAGTATCCTTTGGCTCAAAAGCCAATCCCACGAATTCTGATACCTGTCCAATCAAGGCGCCAGGTACACCTCCAATGTCAGTACGAATAATCTTGAGACTTTCTAGAACTTGGGTCTGTAACGGCGTAAGATACTCAATGTCTGCTGTGTATGTAGCTGCACTTGCTTGTTGTATCGCTTCCCGAAGTAGCATGAGCATCCGATGTACTTTCTCGGCAGTGAGATCTACTTGCACAAGCCTGTAAATTTCCTGCAATGCGGATACATATGCAACCAAGTATTTCTGGTTGTCAAATCTCTTCTCATTTGGACCCGGCTTGACGATGGGTAGAGAGTGAGACCATAAGCCCCATGCAAGATCAATGGCAGGGCGGTCGAAGTTTGTTATTTCGCTCTCTAAACTATTCCCTCGAGAAAGTATTTGGCGCAAGGAGTTGAAGACCGAGGTGTTTATGTCGAGAGCTTTGAACTCAAGGAGGGATTTGTAATGTCCCAGTAACGTGGCCCAGGACTTTCCGAACGTGCTATGGCTTGAAAGTGTATCTAGATAATCGGCCAAGAGATTGGTGATACCACTCAAAACGACGACGGTCGTTTCGTTCCATCCAGTCCGATCTTTCTCAGAAATTGACGATTCTAGCTCATGGGCGACTTTTAGCTGCGTCTCAATCGATGAGAGCAACTTGAAGATGACCGATTGGAGACACATGGACCAAGCTTCAGGACTGAGCTGTTCTCCATAGGCATCGAAAATCCGAAGAAGGGTATGAATAGCACCTGTTGAGAAGTCAGTGTATGCAAAGGGGCACGTTCAACAATCACTTACTATTCCTCAACTCAAGCCTCTCGTCAGTGGTGACTGAAGTCAAGCGAAGAAGCAACATCATCCACAACGCAGCATCTGAGACCTTCAAGTCGCTCCCTGAAGCCATCTTTACGAGCGTCTCTTCGTCCGAGCTTTTGATGAGATCCGGACTCAACGAGAATGAGTTTGTCCTGCCAGATATAAAATCTGACAAAACCCAGAAAAATGTTACAGTCTACTGAAAGTAAGCAAGTGTCTAAAAAATCTTTAGCTGTGAAGGTGGGATAAATTACGGTCAACGAAATATTGAGGTCGTCATCTTGCGTGCAAAAGTGGTAAAGGGTATCAACGAGAATAATAAAGCAAGAATTTGGAAGCGATGACAAAAAATCAGAGCAGATGAGTTGAAGTGAGCCGAAAGAAGATCGAATGAGTCGTGACGAATGTGTTATGGATGATTTGCGTCGGGTAGGGCCTTCACCTCCTTTGACAAAAACACTTCCAATGATTTGGAAAGCGATATCCCAGCCAGTGACAAAAGTTTCGCCGCATTGTTCAAGGATACTTCTGAGGCCCTCGAGGATTACTTTGTGAATATCAACATCAATTGTGTGTATTTGGACTGAGGAAGAGCGCTCATTTGATTCGAGAGGTTGGATAGCATCTCTAAAGGTTTGAAGTAGCCGTAGCTGGATACCACTCCTAATATCTTCAGGCAGAGACAAACTAGAACTTGCCGCTTCAAAGACTAGTCGAACAAGAATTTCTGCAGCTCGAAGTCTTACTGACGATGGTCTAGAGGTAGAGCAAGAAGCCCTTATTAGGTCGGACGTCAAGATTGACCATCCATTGATTTCAGGGTCACTTGCCATCAAACGCTCGATATTGATACTGGCTAGTTCTCCAAGTTTGGCCAGAGCAAAGAGGTCCTCTTGATTTTGTGTCGCTGGTGCGGTATTGATACTATGAATTCTTCTATGCGAAGTATGTGATGGGCGACGTTGGGTTTCGGAGATGAATTTAGGACTGAGGGGTTCTGTTGAAGCCTTTGGAGGAGTCTCGTCCTTTTCAAACAACGAGCATAATGCCGTTACAACTTCCAGAAATGATTCATTGGGAAAGTCGGCTGTGCTTTCAAGTAATCTAGAAGCAGCTGTCTCAACGGCCTTTATTTCGCTGCCAAAATTAATGAGCAATGCGGACTCATCGATAGCCTTGCCGTTATCGGACTTTTGATTGGTTGGGGTTCGTGCTGGTTTATTACTCGAGAAAAGAACCAAGTCTGCTTCTTGGAGTGTTCCTAGAATAATACCCCATGCTGGACCGAGAGTCGGGCCCAAAGCAATTCCTAAATTAAGCAAAGCTCTCAAGCATAGGAGATTCCGTGTATTGAGAGAAATGGTACCAGTATCGACGACAGACTCTCGGCGTCCACGATCAACAGCAGCAGAGGCGTGACTAACCAAACTTTCGACACTCAGCAAACCTTTGGCGTTTGCGAACATGCTGGATTCCGCGGGTGGGGTAGATGGTGTTGGTGCTGCTGCTGCACTGGCAGACAGCACGTTTGATGGTACAGCAGCTTTTCCGAGGGTAGTTAAGAAAGCATCTCTCGGTGTAGCTAATCGTAACAAGCCTGCTACGTGTGTGAACTTTTGAAATGATCTAACCAGACCATGGTAATACTCGGTATCGAGGGCAGCATAGAGGAAAGTTGAGCAAGTAGCTAATATAGCAGGCCAGCACTCGTCGACGATTCCAGCACATATTTTGACCTCTTCATAAAGTGGATGTTCCGACAAAGACAAGGGATTCACAGGGACTGGGTTCTTCTTGACAGAAACCCTCCTTTCTGGAATACCGGCTGGCGATTCTGGTGCTGAGTCTGGGCCTGGCTGTCTCGAAGCTTTCTTACGTGGTCGTTCCGGAACAGTCAATGGAAGAATGAATTTTGCCAACCCTTCAGAAAACCCAGTGATACACGCAAGTGTAAGACTGTAAATATAAGATTCGGGCACAGAAGGGGGATCAGTCTTATCGAGCTGATCAATACAAGGCACCCTCATGGTACTCCATTGCGTACTGATCCCAGCAGCGCTTTCGCTAGACCCGACTGAACTGGTAATAATACCTGCCACACCACTTTCAAGCATTGCTTGATCTGATCCTGAACCACCTTGGCTCGACGTGGGTATCGTAGATTGGGATCCTAACCCGATAACAGCAGGTTTCTCTGTACTTATGCGCACAAAGGCAGCAACCAAATCTCTCAGTATGTTTTTCTTGCCCTCCTGAGCATCATACATTGCAAATATTCTTCGTATGAGAGCAGCCTCAGCGAAAATACCCCTCAATACTTCCATGCATAACGATCGTTTCCAGAGCGCAGTGTCATGGTCGAGCATATGGGTTAAAAGACCGAGAGCCATTTCGCCTTCAGATGCTAGAATACTGAGGTGTCGTCTGAGTAAAGTGTACAGAATCCTTCCAATTCTGACGGTGACGGCAAAGTTCAACTTTTCCGAAAGAGAATTGATAATTAATGGCATCACCCTAATTCGGAGAACATTGGCTTGTTCGGGATGTGTAAGGAATATTTCAGAATGATTGGTCAAGACAGACTCGATAAGTTCCAATCCAAAGGTCTGGGGCATACTCGTGGATCTCAAGAATTGTGGCTTTTGAGATTCTGTCAAAAGACAGAGATCATTGAAGACTCTGTAAGCATCCAGGGCTGCCGTACGAACTCGGACTGTCCCATTTTCAACTGGTGCTTCGCCAACAGTAGGGACCTCAAGTTGTATTTCTATTCCTCATTAGAGATGCTTCATTCAAAAATTGTAAAAGCGAACTTACTATCTTCATCAACTACTTTATCAAAAACCGAAACAACAAGTTGTTGCAAAGTAGCAGCCGCGGTGTTGTTTACAATGCCATTCTTGCTGGCCTGCAAAATAGTGCAAATGTTCAAAGCAGCAGCTAAAAGCTCTGCTTTCAATTCATCCGCATAATTCTGAAGCAATGAAGGTAAAGCCTGAAGAATCTTAAGCTGGACATCAAGCCCCGCTGAAGTAGATTCTCTGAAAGCATCCAAAACCTCTCTCAATCTCGACCTTGGTAGTGCACGTGATACGACGAGTCGTTGCAAGCAGACGATTGCTATGCCAGTGAACTTGACATTTTTGGTTCCGCAAGCAATAAGGAAGGGTGTCACGAAGTTTGGGCGGGCAGAAAGATCTAGAAGAGTCAGTGAGTGGCGCTGTATGCATGGGAATTTTTGGAAGTGTACCTGCAGCTATTTGAGCCTCCGAAGTTGATCTCAGACCCTTCAGCTCTTCCAAAGATTTCTCGGCAGCCTAAATTTAAGTTAGTAAATGAAAAGTGTAATGGGCCTTCGAGCAAGTTCGCTCTTAGCCCATAGGCTATAGCTCACATTTCTGAGATCGGCGTGTTTCCTTTTACTCTCTTGAACAAGATTAGCAAGCTCCGACGACAAGATCTGAGCCGTCATGGTGTGACTTTACTCCAGAAATTCCATGATCTGGTAAAGACAGAATATGAGTGTGCAGAAGGTTACCTAAAGGCGTGTGAGCAAGGCAAAGAGCGAGGTAGCTTACTCCCTGATGAGGTGGCCCTTTGAATATCAGCCGAGGTTTCACCGATTTCTGGATCTGCCCAGCCATTTCCCCCGCCAACCTCACAATCTGTATCACCAGTTAAAGGAACAACCCCTCCTTCGCATTTCTCCGACACCACATCTGCGATCAACAAGCAATCCCACGAATTTTCTGCAAGCTCTATACTGCCTGCGTATACGATCGAGGATTTACACCAAAAGATCCGCTATTTGAGAAACGGAAAACCGCCAGAATGGGTGCCAAAGTTCCCCGAAACTTCAGATTACTGGAGGAGTTGGAGAAGGGTGAGAAAGGTCTTGGAGCTGGTTCGTGGATCGATTTTGACCATCTGTCTATGGAAAATTGCTAAGTATCTTGTCTTTTGCAGAAGCATGTTCCTACGGTTTGGCAGAGGGAGACGATCTGTTGATGTCTAACTGGAACGGTACTATTTTGGGCCCTCCACATGTACGTCTCTGTTACTCTCTATATCCGAGGCTTTCGATTTTATGTAATTCTTACTGATCTTTCAATCTGCAGAGCGTCCACGAGAACCGAATCTACTCCCTCAAGATGCACTGCGGCGACAACTACCCAGATAAGCCACCCACTATTCAGTTCATCAACCAAGTCAACCTTCCATGTGTCAACCCAAAGAACGGACAAGTAGGTTCATACTGTCAATCTGCGAGATCACTAACACCATACTAATACCTTCTCTCATAGGTCGACCCAACCAAACTCCCTTGCCTCGCGAACTGGACCAGAGAAATGACCATGGAAACCATCCTGATCGAGCTCCGAAGATACATGGCCCACCCATCCCACAAGAAACTCCCTCAACCCGCAGAAGGATCTACCTACTGAAGAAACCCATAACGAATTGCTACGAACGGCTACAAGTACTATGATCCGAAAAGTTGCATATTACATTTCGGGAAGGCTAGGAATATGAGAGATGACCGAGCGAACAATAAATTTCTTTATAAAACCAGAGCGTTGGCGATGATCATGGGGAAATGATGGGAGGTTTATGGTCTGGGGTTTGGGGGCATCAGCGCGGCGAAACTGGTAACTCACTCTGGCTGGCTCTGGTATGTTCTTTTACACAGGGGAATGATAACGGAATCCATGATCTTTCGAAGCAATTACTCTCCTATTATGCAATGTGAAGAATTTCCTCAAATTGCTACCTCTCTAACAGCCCATTTTTATACGCCCAGTGAGGGGTATCTTTCCAGACTCAATATAATACAGTCATTTATACAATGCAGTTTCTCATCTCACTCTTGCGATAAATCCCACTTCAGTTCCTCCTGTTTCTTCCACATCTCCTTCTTCAATTTCCACTTCTCCTCATTCCTCATATGCTTCCTCTCCCTCTTCTCCTTATCAGCCAACTCCCTCTCCGCCTCCACAATATCCATCATCCTCTGCGCAACCTTCTCCCCTTCCCCAATCAACCTTGTCAAGCTCCTTCTAGTTTCCCGTTCACAATCAGCCATAGCATCCCTCCAACCGCCCCAAACCTCCTTCTCCGTAGCCCTAACTTTATTTTCCTCCTCCGCAACATCCATAACCAGCTCCTCCCACTGCTCCTCATACCTCACATGCTGACTCTCAACCTGTAACGCATCTAGAAAATTAAAAAGCATTATCCTCCTACGGTCCTTCTGTCGAATCACACGACTAACATAAGTGGGGAGGTCTTTCTTGAATTTTAACGTTGCGATTGTGCCTGCGGCTGTGAAGTTTAGGGTTGGAACGTGGCGGATGCCTTTTAGTTTGCTTAGAGGGAGGGGACGGATATCGAGGACTTTTGGAGCGCCAGGTGTAGCGACTGGGCGAGCGGGGCGAGGAGGAATAGGTCTCTTGGGGGGGTTGGGGGGTGTGTTGGCTGCGAGGGTGGCTTGGGTATGGAGGGTTGAGAGGAGGGAGAGGAGTTGGGATTTTGAGTAGGGTTCGTTGTTTGCTGCTTGGCGAAGGAGGGTTTCGTACTGTATTTATCGTTGATTAGCATTGTGTTTTCCAATTGAAAATAAGCTCCCAGGCGTAAAGACGAGGGGAAACTAACCACATAACCACTCTTCAACACCTTGACGACCTGCGCATGAGAGGTGACATCCTTATTCTGCTTGAACTTCTTGCGGATCAAGTGCTTGATAGGATTGACCTTCCCGCGAGTGAGGAGTTCATCGGGGAGGGGGATTCGAGAACATTGGTTAAGGAGGGCTCGGTACAATGCTATGCCTGTGGCTTGTTAGCTTGCAATTCAGGAGCTTGGAAGTCGAGCAGGAGAAATTGAGGAAAGGGGAATAGGAGAAGAGAAGCTTACATGCTATCCGGTGAGCACCTGATTTTCTGGGGAGGAAGTGGGCTGGCGGCATTCATTTGGAAATTGGGATTTGGTGTTGGGGGACTGAAATATATCGCGACAAGAGCTTTCGGAGAAAAGCCGAGCCGAGTTTCGGGACCGGCTTGGAGATCCCGATGTTGGGGAAACGACCCGACGCGTTCCAACACTTCGACCAGGAACAGAGAATCGGGTATTTCTCTGGGCGTGGCTGCCGTTTCAAGTATTGTTCAAGAGGGTCTAGGGCAATTTCGTTCACTCTCCGAAATGTTTTGAAGAATCGGGGATTCCACTTCTCAATTCTTCCAAATGATTTCGTAAGTCTTACAATGCTTCTCGGGGCTGTACACGGAGCAAACAAAGCCCAGGATTACATCAATTGAACAGTTACAGAAAACCCGACTGATATGGTATTAAATTTAATGTTTGAAATTCTCAAAACTTCACAAGACCTTTGTTCAGATAAAAGGACTCGCCACAAACCAACACCAAGCCCAAATCAATAAACCGGTATCGTCCACTCAATACCCCCATTATTCCCAACTCCAATCCCATGCTGCCCTCCCTCAAACGCCTTATCCTCAACAGCTTCCTCATGTTCAGGTATCGTAGACAATACAACCGCTTGCTCCACCCTCTTCCGGCGCTCTTCTGGTTCATACATATCATCGTGGAAATCAACATCATTTCTAGACTGAGATTGGATTCCCATGTCCTCCTCTTGCTCTCTCACTCTTTCCTGCTCCTCCAATCTCGCTCTCATGGCCGCCAGACGTTTCAACGACTCCTCTATCGCTCTCGCCTTCTCCTTCTCAAATCTCACTCGATCCTTCTCTTCTTCTTGCGTGCGTCTCAGAAAATCAATCTCCGTCAGATCAGGTCTCACACTCTCTGGAAGATTCAAATCAAATTGATCAGTCCAAAGTGGTCCCTCGAAACTCTCCTCCTCTTGTTCATCCGAAAAGCTTCCCCGAGATATCCTCCGTACTTTTGACGAAACAACTTTAACCAGATCGAAACTTCCCCTTCTAATCGAATCCAAACTCTCTCTCCTAATTGAGAACCTGCTCGTTGAAGAGGAGCGGGAAGACCGTATCTGTCGATCACGAGGATGTTGGAAGGAACAGACCGAGTCAATTTCAGGCGAGGACTGACGGCGTGTAGGCGGTGTGGTTGAAGAAGAAGAAGACGAAGGTTCGGGAAAATCAAGGATTGCATTTTCGTTATCCTCTTCCTCGACAACCGATTCTAAACTCGAAGAAGTTGAAGAACCCCTTCTCTTCCTCTTCGCATTCACAAGTTCACTTAATCTCTGCAAAGCGCGAATCCTAGGTTTTGCCAACGGAAAAGAATGGCGTCGTGTAGGCGGCTCGTGAAGCTCGCACTCATCCTCCTTCTTCAAGATTGAAGAAGCAGGCGAAGCATCAGCAGAAGGGACGACACCATATGGTAAATTTCCAAGACGTGTGCCTGTTAGAACAGGGTATTCATGGGTTTTAGTGTCATCCGAGAAAGATACGCGTTTGCTGTCATTGTTGGAAGATGTGTCTTTGAATCTTTTCGTGAAGTCAGAGTCGCAAAGTGTTCGGACATATTTTCTAGCTTTGGGAGACAGCTGTAGGAGGTCTTGAGAATGTTCGCTTGATATACGGGTACTCCGTGGTTCGATAGTAGATTGTAATTGTGCCATCATAATTACTCGTCAGAATATAGTCGTTGTGTTGGCGAGGCATTCGCTTGTCAACCGAAGAACCTGGGAGGCCATTTAACATGAGGTTTGAATGAGGCTTCGGTGTATAAGACCGCGACAATTTCCTTGTTTTTTACGAGGTGAATAATATATTCCTCGGGGCAAGCAAGATTTTCGGCACATCTTCCAGGTTGTGGGCGCCGTTGTGCGCACCAATGAGACTACTTTAGTAGTGAAGACATCGTGAAGAGTTGGTGTCATCTCGATTCATCATAGAAATCTGCGAAGATATACCGCAAGCTTTATTAACGGATATAGTCCAGCGACTGGTGGGTTTCAGCCCTGAAGTTTAGCTTCAAGACTAAGAACCAGCTGTGACAGCAGCAACAATCGCAGCATTCACATCTAAAAGACGAAATCCAGGTGTTCTTCCCAAACAGGTTCCGCGGCGAGTGATTTCTACAGTTGTGTTAGACATATATCATGGGGAGTAATGGGGAGCTATACTTACGATCAACCAAGGTTTGCACATTCAATGTAACTGTCTTCTTCGTGCTAGCAGGAGTTCTTGGTGCAAAGGATTGTCCAGCTAGAGCAAAGAACGACGGATCGATATCACTATTCTTAGTCGAAGACGCATACTTCCGCTCGGCCAAAGGAAATGGATATGCTTCACTATCCAGTTTCTTCGGGTCCAAGCTGTACGATCTTTCCACATCAGGGATCACAATGTCACCATTATTCTCAGGAGTGAGTGGTGACACGCCTGTTGCCGAACTTTCACTGCTATTGGTTGGACTTAGAGATTCGCCTGTGACTTCCGATATCACTGAGAGGTCGATTTGAGCAGTAACGGTCTCAGCTGAACCAGGAATGTCGAGACCACGACTTTTGAGGTACCCTTCCACATCGTTGGCGTCGAAGAATTCCCCTTCCCAGCCTTTCATCTTACAATGCATATCGTCATCCAAAATTTCCTCTACTTCAGTGACCTCTGAAGTGAATGGACCCATCGAATAACCAGTTCGGAATTTCGGCATTAGGTCCTCGGTGGTATTGTCCCAAGGATAAAAGGTCCCTGCCCCGCCCACATGAGTGAACGGTGCTTGCCAGTTCTGAAGTGAGTCTGATGTTGTCCCTGCTAGCTTTCTCAAGAGTCGAGCCTTGATGGCTTCTTTCTTCTCATATTGGCTGGAAAATCCAAATGCTCTTTTCCATACTGCAGGGTTGGGGTTTTCTTGAACAACAATTCTTAAAGCTCCTTCTAATGCTGATCTGAGTAGTCGTCTAGCGAAAGAAATCTCTTGGTATGCATTTGTACGTGGCAAGGGTGGTTGCGATTGAGGAAGGAAATACTGCGAAAAGTCTTCAACCTGAGGAACTTCAACTCTGTATTGTTGTATTGACTGCATATCCATAAAATCGAAAGGGAAGCTGGCATTGTCCTCCGTGGGACGAGTGATCACTTGTAGGTCCCCATGACGGCTTCTCTCAGGGTAGATTTGTGATTGGAAATCCTGTTGGATCTCTTCAATCGGGCTCCTCGAGTGGTCAATTGCATATCCACCCCAAGCAGGACTTTGAGTAGGAGGCGGTAGTGTTGGTTCTCGACGAGGTTGAGGTTTCGTAGGAGAACGCTTCCCCTTCTTTTTCGGTGGTTCTAGGTCTTCTGGAATAGCGTCATATTTTTCGGGTTCCTCGCTGCCTTCTTCTTGATTCATTTCTTCTGCGCTTTGCTTGGCCAGTGCCAGAAATCTCTCGGTAGCGGATTGCAATTGCTGTCCGAATTCGGGCTCTCGTTGAAGCAATGATCTTCCCACGGCGAAATCATAGAGCGAGATGAAGATATTGCTCATTTCTTCGTTGGTACCTCTCAGATCCTGTACTTTCTTTTCAAGTGAGGAAATGGTTGTTTCTTTTCGGTGTCTGTAGGCTCGCTGTGCCATCCGAATTTGAGTCCGTCTCCGCTGCAAATATCAAAAGTCAGCTTACTTTCTCCAAGAAATTCATATCTGTCTGATCATGGATTGCGGATGGGAAAATAAATTGAAAAGGTATCCATACATCAGCAGCAGTCTCATCCTTAGTATCAACCCTCGGTCGTCCCCTCGACTTCTTCTTCCCATCCTCATCCTCATCCGCACTGATAATCTCCACAACCCTCTTCTTCCTCCCCTTCTTCGCAGCATGCTTAGGTGGCGGTGGTGTCTCTTGAGTATCCTCACTAGCTTCATGTTCCATCCTCGGTGCTCCACTAAATCCAAAAAGATTCATAGGACGCTCCCCCACCGACTTCAACCTCTCATCCGGCCCCCTCTGCAACATAGCAGAATCATAAGTCTCAGCATTCAAAATCCCCAGATTACTCTCGAACCCCCTCGATATCTCCGAGCCAAGTCCTCGAAATGCCGAATCCATGTATGGATTATGCCTATTGGCGTGCGTAGACGTCGTCGTATATCCCAAAGTCGTCATGGTGTGTGGATTTTCTACGGAGGAGTGGCCGTAGATGTTATTAGATAAATGGTCGTCGGGACCCTTTGTAATGTGGCCGATGGGGTTATGGCTGCTTTGTTGATTACTGATCGTGGCTGGAACAACGGCCGTAGAAGTAGAAGAGGGGTACGGTTCGTTAGTCGAACCCAACACATCAGCCGTAGTAGATTGCAAAGCAGCGTGAGTGAGAAGTGCTAAAGCGAAATCATCCTGCGGGAAACTATAGGACGATTCCATCGTATTATATGGGCCCTTTTTCGAGCTCTTGCACGACTTGGGAATCGGTGGAGTTTATAGAATGACTCCCCTATTCAAAAGTCTGGATGTTTATGGCTGAGGAAACACCACGCCAAAATATCTCAACAATATCCAAATCCCGTGTCATTTGTCAGCGAGTGCATGCGTCCGGTACTTTCGGTTTCTCTGACTGTACTTCCTGAAGCTTGGGAGCGCGGTCAAAAAACAAGACAGTGAAAGCTGCTGGCGACCACCAAATTGATTACTGAACAAATCACCTCGGGAGGAACACCATCGGCCCATCTGCCGGCCGATGATTCAGCACAACTGCAGTATTCCAGCCACAAGAACCGAAGAGGATAAAGCACCCCTGGTCCCTCAAAGTAGGACAAATAAAGTATTACACGCATACAAGAACGCTAAAAGAAGCTTTTATTACCCCTTCCAGTGCCTCCCTAATCCAAAAATACATGTGATCCACCCTTGAAATTGATCGCGACATCGCAAACATGCTTAAGGCTGACCGTCCTGACCATCTCTTGGCATAAGAATTGAAAAATGACCTGAAAACTATAACTCGAACAATCATTACGAGAGCAGAATATATAAAAGCCGACGGTGTTAAGAGGATCTGAGCATTTCCGGTATGAGGTCACCGTCCCCAATATCTGGTAAAAACGAGGAAGGCGTCTGCCGTACCTGGGTACAAGGAGAGACAAAGCTACGAATCTTTTTCCTCCGAAAGCCAGCCGCACTTGCGATTTGACCAAGTCCAACACTTATTGGACCCTTCTTCACACATCTCATCTCCGAGGAAAAAAATGTAGTTACGGTTCAACAAATCCTTCTTTTCTTCTATTCCTGAAGACTTGTAGTTTACAAAGTGCCCCCTACTAGCACAGGTAGAATCCTCCATGCCCATCCATGATCCTTATAAACTCCATCCGTAAATGCAAGAGACCAAAGCCAAAGACACCAGAATGATGAAGAGAAAAAGGGAAACGCTTAGGACGAAATAGATCTGAGGTGTGTGCAGCGCAATTCCACGAGAAAGGCAAAAAACTTTGTAATTTTCGAAACCCGAACCCATCATTTAACACCTTGACCCGACTGACTCTTTCCAGCAAATGCTGTCCTGAAACTTTGATTAATTACCAGCAATAAACTGGCAATTTTGACGAATAGAGACCGGGTATCGTTTTATCCATGACTGAACCAGAGATGAAATACTACGCGCGCGCTGCGTCGTGGGGGAGTTTGTTGGTGTTGTATGATACAGAGAAAATGAGGGAATGGCTTTTGATTATATCCCTTGGTGATTTCCCGAAGATTCGACAACATTGTCCGACAGGTTGATCAAAAGTTGTGCGAGGCAGCGTTTGGTTGCAGCGTCGTCACGGAGGACTGAGGAGAAGGTAGCATCTCGGAGTGGTTCAGGGAGGCATTGTCGTAGGGCTTCACGAGCTCGGGCATTATCACTAAGGCTATATCGAATTAGTCTTCTCCACTAGGGCTGCATATAATTGAGGGGCTTACCGTAAAAAGCATCGCACAACATGCTTCAGAAGCCTAGCCGTCTGCTGCTCCACCAATTGTGATACCATATTGCTGAGCACTGTGCCAACTGCATAAAACCGCTCGTACGTGGCACAGATATAGTTGAGTCCATGGTCATCGAGAAGTATCTTTTGGACTATGAAGATCGCAACGGTTTTGCTAAGCTCGGAACCCGTCTCCATAATTCGAAGGCACAGAGGAATGATTTCGGTTGTAAGGAGGAAGTTGATCACGTCCGAAGAATCGTTCTTGACGAGGGCACCGATAACACCAAGGGATGTCAATCGTAGGTATTCGAATGGTCTTGACTTGGAGGTTGTATTGAGAAAGGGGTAGAGGAACAAGGGGATGTGTGCTGGAGAATCAATTAGCACAATGTCTTTATTTCTAGGTGTTCATGGGAGTGTGCATACCATTCAAAAAGAGTGCTCTTGTTTCATTGTGCGAAGCAACGCACTGCAGAAGTGCCAAAGCATTGCATACGCGGTTCGATGCTGCAGCGGTGAGCTGGGAGGGATTCAGAAGTGTGTAGACTGAAATGATCTCTTGGAGGAGTGAAGTCATAACACCTGAAAAATATTAGCACCAGGAAAGGCATGGTAGCTAGCTGTCAAGGCATACCAAATGAATGCCAGAGAATCAAAGCCAACTCTGGCACTTGTTCCCGCTTCTTGCTGAGTTCCAGAAGAGCAGCCTCTCTTGTGTCCTCAGTTAACAAATCCGAAATGAAGTTCAAAGTCCGCCTATTTTCTTCCGTCACATTGTCAGACATAACTGGTTCTGGTCCATGTTGATTAATTGCCAAAGGGGCAGCGGCATTATGGCTGGCAGCAACGCGGTTAAAGTGTTGTTGTTGGGCTGCAGAGGCGGCGGCAGCAGCAGCTTGCTGGGCGTGTTGATGGTGATTCTGCTGATGCATCCATGATGGCTCGCCTTGGGGGTTATAGGAATGTTGGTGCGAGTAAACATGAGATCCTTGGAGCATCGTGGGGTTCTATAGGGGCCAGCGAGAGGACTCGGTGGCTGCTGGTGTTCTCGGTGAAGCTATCGCAGGGTGGAGGTGTGCCCAGGTGGTTCTGGCTTTGGAAATGGGACAGCGGTCTCACACGGGGCTTGATTGCCAGTTCAGCAATCAGGTTGCCCGACAGAGAAAGAGTTGGAATAGTGGATAGATGGATGTAAGAGTTAAGATTCCTCGGCTGCCTTGGGGGTTAAGATACTGAGAGGTGGTTTGCGCCTGCTATTGGAAATCGGTCGGCAGTGGTGTTCGCACCAAGGTCGGGGGTGGGGGCGTCTAAGGAGAAGGCTTGCGAGGCTTGGCAACTAAGGAACGGTAAGCGCGGTCAACTTGGACGTTTTCGGTTCAACAGCATCAGCCTTGTCAACAGACGATTGTTTTGATGGTTCTCAAATCAAGGCTGATTTTCTCGAAACTTGAAGAGAAGATAAAAATGTTGAAGCAGGGAAAGTGAGGTTGTTCACTTGCCTTTAAATAATTTTGGTTTCAGCTTCGAGACTTTCGAGTCATAACAATGACCTATTCTCGGAAGGCTATGAATGTCTTTAAATCCTCTCAAAATCAAAGGTCAGCGTGAATGAGACCTAGTTAGGCAAATTTGGGAGAGAAGAAGTCTAAGTCTAGCTTTGAGTCTCTAAAAGTTGGAAGGTGAAGCCTGTCTTCTTGTATTGTTCTTGGATGCAAGTATTGTAAGTTGAATAATTGAATCGGTTTTAAATTATATATATATAGTGTGGAAATAGGGGTACAGGGCTAGGTTCTCGCTTAGACTTCCCGATTTACATCATAGTGAATAGATATGGAGAGTGGTAAACAAGTTTCCTGTTTACTCCGAAAAGGAGTTAATTCATCAAGCCTCGAGATCAAATTGACGACTTACTTCTAGCTCAACTCCCTCATAATAGTTCTTAATCACATCTTCGTAATCACATTTACTCATTCACTCATTCTAGCCACCAACCCCAAGCCCCAACTTAAAAAGCTGCTGGCATCTTGGAGCTGAGTTTCTACAAAGATTCCTCTGATACTGGTATTAGGAAATAAAGACAATCGCTGAGCAAGTAAAGCATCTGCTGGGCGCAAAGTTAAAGTCTTATACACTCTCTTATTGTGCTGTATCCCTTTCCCTTGTGATAATCAACTCTCAAATACTCAAAAGAGAAGGAAGAAGTATAGTTGAATTTTGAACAGAATACTCTTTCCTTCCATTCTTCCATATTCCTTTACATCCATCTCCCCGCTCCTTCACTTGCCACCCTTCAATTCCCGTCTCTCACTCCGTCATCCCTCATCCCTTCTTCACTTACCCCGCCTTCCCTCCCCCAATCCCCCACATCCACTTTCTCCCAACTAAATCTCAAGAACAAACCGGACTCGTCGTCGGAACACTCGCACTCAACTCAGGATTCGTCCTCGAACACCCATCAATATATCCAAGCAAGAAATCATCTTCCGCAGCTATATATGCAGCACCACAATTAGGATCACTATTCAACGATCAGCATCCATTCATCCACTTCACTTAAAATCCAACTCCAGACGGGCGAAATCAAAAAGTGAAGGGGGGAGGGGGAAGACCAACCTCGCGCCCCCACTCGCACCCTCAAACCAAGAACAAACATCATGATTCCAACAATCCTGCGTATACGCATTCCCAATCGCCGTCCCGATACAACCAGCTCCACAACGACCTTGACAGGAGTAACTAAAACTCACTTATTAGCCTTTTCATTCTTTCTCCGTCAACCATTACCCCATTTTCTCTCCTCTCAAGCCCTCACTGGCGAAGAGCTAAAAAGAAGGACAGAGGACATACGTAGAAGCGAAGAGTGGGGAGAAGGAATTAAACAAAAACATACTCAGACCCAGAATCCGTCGTCCCAAAATTACTCCCCACCACACCACTCCAAGTACATTTCTGCGAAGCAGAATTAGTCCAAGTAGCAGTAGCTGTTGCGCCAACAGTGAGACAGGTAACGGAGGCGTGGACTGTACGGAGGAGGATAGAAAACAAGGGGAGGGTAATGAATTGCATTTTTGCTCCCGATGGGTGGGCGTAAAAAGTGATGCGAGAAATTGAAAAGAAAGTAGATCAACGGTTGAGCCTTGAAAATAATGTCGACTGAGAAGTAGACAGGCGGAGAAGGGGGGAGGGAAAAGAAAAGCGTAGACCAAAGAGAACGAAAGTGAGGAGAGAGAAACAAGGTGAATCAACAGGAGGAAACCCATAAGAAAAAAATCCAGAAAACCTAGCTTCGCAGATCTTCGTTCCCAACAAGAACGCACGCACACACACACTCCGGCCCCAAAGTCCCAAAAAAGCCATCGTGGTGAAATTACGCTTTTTATTACAAGTCAGACGCAATATGCACCTCCAATTACGTCTTTTCCTCATTTCACCATCTTCCCTTCTACCACCTCTTCAAATTACAACCCCTCGAAAATATAAAAAAGGAAACCCATCAACCCTCTCTCTCTCTCTCTCTCTCTCTCATGCCTCCCATCAGAAGAGAAGAAAAATTAAGCTTGTAATGAATAAAATATAGTGCAATGATTTGCTCCTCTCTTCCATGCTTGAACTCGCCAAGATCTTCCATCAGAATTGCTGGGAAACACAAACAACCACAAAAGAAATTCGTCCCGAGAACTTGTATCGTATCCCATCCTTTTCATGCCCCCTCGTAAAAAATCCAATGCCTCTCCTCCATTCCTCCTTTCCGTCATCCAAAAAATCATCATAGCCTGAGCTCCCTCAGTATTTGATCAGCCATGTTCTTATACTGCCAAGTGCCTCCTGCTAATCGTTTGAACTGAAGTCCATGAAGAGAAAGCAGCGGGACCTTGACGATGAAAATCTCGAATTCCAAAATCATGCTGCCGCCCAACTCGCTTTGAACATGAGTGCTGGTTTCCCCAACTGCTCTTGTAGCAGGAGCTCCTCGGTGGTCGCGGTTGACACTATCATCCGACGCATCGGAATTGGTATAACTCGTATCCCCTCGATTTCTACCAGGAGTTCTAGGCGTGTGAGGCGACCTCTCTGCTTCTCGGAACTCTTCACGCTCTCTGTCGATACTATTGCTCCCACCCATGAACCCTCCAAAACTGATCCGGCGACGATGGCTAGGTTGATTGCCGTGACTGCTCGGGGGCATATCCACGACCTTCTTCAGATCAATCGAAGGAGTATGTCTACAACTGAAACCACCTCGGATCTCAGTATAATCAACACCCAACTGTCTTAAAACTCGAATAATATCCGCGCGAATAGCATGGACTGGCTTTGTAGATGTGGTTGAAACACTGAAAAGTCCTTTCAAAAATACGGGCTTCACATTCTCTGCTGTTTCGATACGTTCTGTTGACAGGCCACTGGCATCGCCGCCCTCCAAGTCGGTCTCTTCTGGGACATTAGCCTCACGAGTTTCATCTCGGCGAGCGCGTCTTGCTTGGATGCTTTCCCGTCGTGCATGGCCGAGTGATTTCGCTCTGGTTGTAGCTGATTTAGGGTTCAAGTGAGTGAGGGTTTTCGGCTCTGGTTCTCGCTTCGACTTTTCGTTTGCCATTGAGTGCTCAGAGTCGCTTGTAGGAGGAGGCTCCTTGTAAGTGACCTTTGGTGGTGGTGGGATATCTGATGCCCCTCTTCTGCTCTCCTTCCGTCTGAACTCTGCCGAGTTGACGCTGGTTGACCTTCCCAATTTATTTGAATTTCGTGCATTATTATCAGCGGACCTTGGCGGTGACAAGAGGTCGCTGTGTTGTGGCTGGCTGCTACCAGAGCGAAGCATTGAAGATGGTGGTCCGTCGGTGTCACGCTCCCGGGTTCGACGAACGCTGAAACTCTTTCGAAGACTACTTTGCTCATGCGGCGATTGAACATGAACCTGGGGTGGATGGCTCTTATCAAAGTTCTTTTCGGAGGTCTCTTTGCGCCTTCTCGTGCTAAATCTTCGCAAGATTCCAGCAGCGGTACTCTCTTTACGGTGGTGAGCTTGCTCAGCAGGCGGCTCTATAATAGCCGGAGACGTTGGACCACTTGCGCCTCCTCCTACTCTCAAATGCTTCATATTCTCCGTAACATCGTCTTCTCCGTGTGTTCTAGCACGTGGTCGTGAACGTCCACCAGTTGCTTTTTCTCCTGGCATCTCGTACGCTGCAGCGTTGGTATGTGCTGCTTTTGGGGCTGATAATTCCGGCATTTGAAGGGGAGCTTCACCGGGCGATCGTGGCATACTTGTGGCTCCGGGATTAGCAGCAAGCCTATCCCGCTCCTGTTTCTCTCTCACGAGGTAATACACAGAAATCAAAGGATGGTAAGCGTTGACTGGATCGTTTCCAAGAGCCAGTCCTTCGGAGCTGGGAGCTGTGAGGGTATCTCGGCTGGTGGTTGAGGATCGCCTCTTGTAAAAATCAAATCCAAAGCCTCTCCTCTTCTCAGTATCTCTTGGTGGTCCTTGCACTTCCCGCTCCTGCGCCGCCATTCTGACGGCTCGCTGATATTCTTGTGACTCGATCACCTCCATCAATTGACTTTGTATGAGCTCTGGAGGGCCGAAATCGAAGCCTGTCATAGCCTGGATAACAGCTGAATCGAGAGGTAATTGGATCGGTTCGCGGACAGGTAGGTAATTCTCAGGAGGCGATCCAAATCCTTTTATCATCCAAGGATGGTTCATAATTTCCTGCAGACTTGCGCGTTGTCTTGGATCGGTTACCAGCATTCGTGAGATGAGGTTTTTGCATTCTATGGCAGTCAGTTGGTGTATTCTTCATGGAAATTTGCAACTCACCTGGCGAAAGCCAATTGGGGTAATCAACGATTCCTTTCTTAATCTTAGCATGCAGCGCCGGCATGCTTTGATCGTCGAAAGGCACTTTTCCACACACAAGAACATAAAGCACAATTCCAAAACTCCAAACATCTACCTCTGGTCCAGTATACGCCTTCGCTTGCAATAACTCGGGAGCCGCAAAATACAAACTTCCGCAAAATGTCTTTAAATGGTTCCGTGGAGCAAACAAATTGCTCAAGCCAAAATCAATGATCTTAATGTCTCCTGTCTTGCTTATCAAAATATTCTCAATCTTAAGATCCCGGTGCACGATACTGTTTCTGTGGCAGTAATCCAGAGCGCTCGCAATCTGCCTGCTGAATTTCCTTGCCTGCTTCTCCTTTAGGCGCCCATGTGAGATTATGTAGTCAAGCATCTGTCCGCCATTGACATATTCGAAAAGCATATACCAGTGATAGGTTGTTCGCACAACATCTCGCATTGCGCAAATATATGGGTGCTCCAAAAGAGTCACAATCGCTGCTTCTCGAGCTGTTCGAACTTCCTTCGAGTGTTCTGCACGTTCTCGGTCCGCTTGGCTCTGGTTGTGGCCATCGTCGGTCACTCCTCTGGGAACTATTTTTACCGCCACCTGGAAAAATTGGTCAATTTCTAGCATCAACACCACAGTGGTTGGAGAAGCGGGGCATACCTGTTCACCTCCTTCCGGTCTTCTAGCTAATTTCACCTTGCCCATACTCCCCGCACCAATGGTCTTACCCAGGACCCAATTGCCAGTTTGTGCTGGAATGGTCGTTCTTGACTTTCCTGATCTTCCCGTGTGCCTCGATTCCTGAGCATTCACCACCGGAGCTGGGCCACCCCCATTCGCAACGGAAGTAGACATGTCTTTGGAGTGTCTACTGTGATGAGAACGATGTTGGTGTGCGGGTGCGCTTCTGCTGTTTGAACTCGATTGCGACTGCGAATGCGACGGACGGTCTTTGCTAATACTTCGTCGATGAGAATGCGCAGTGTTTGAACTCTCCCGTTCGTAATCTCTTTGCGGCGGTCTTTCGTCAACAGCGCCGTGGCGCGAAGAAGTTCGGTGATGGCTCGAATGGGCTCGATGAGGGCTAGGAGGAACAGGATCTTTGCCTCTTGAGGAATGCGGTCGGCTGGAGGTCGAATGGGAGTGAGATTGTCCTCGTCGTGAACCACTTCGATCAAGCGTTGTGGGGTTTGTTGCCATCGCTCGAGGTAGCAATCAGCCGGTGCTGTTGGGGGGCGTCCCTTTCCAGAGAACGGCGTGCCAGACCCCTGAGCCGACAAGCGACTGATACGTCAGATAGTGAGGAGGCTGGGGGAGTGTTCCTCTACGGCTTTCCTCGCTGCAGACTGTGAGGCATGAAGGTGAGGAGGATGCGGCGGGAGGCGATGCGATGGGATGATAGTGGGCTAGAAACTAGAGGCCAGGTGAGGAAGATTTTTTGGGTTTGGTGGAAGAGGAATCCGGAGCTGCGCTTACGATGGGATGGGATGGGATGCTGTTGTGAGGACCGAGGAAGGGATTGGATGGATGCAGCGAGCACCCAAATTCCAGGTGAGCTTGGGCGACACCTGTTCGTCTGTTCCGCGCTCTGAAGACGTCACTCTCTTTTTTTTAAGACACCATTCACTCTCTTCTCTTAAACTGAATTATACAATATCCTCTCCTATTCAATGCAGCTACTAAGCCGGAAATTAATTCAACGGTAAGACTAGCTGAGTGACGAGTAACGAGTCTGGATCCAAGCAACTGGGTGCTCCCTACCTACATACCTACGCTATTGAAGGTCTAAAGCGTAGATGAGTAGGGAATAGCCGTCTCCCACCCCGCTTTAGCTTTTACCCTTTGGCCTACAAAAGAAACTGCTCTCCCCTAATTTCCCAAGTGCTCGTATATCAATTCATCATACAGAGTAAGTCTCTTCCAGAAGGTGTATGTACTCAATTCGCCTCAATCTTCTTGTCTCGTATCGCTTACTCCAAACCTCTAACCTTACCTCATTTGTTTGTTTTATTACAACAGAATAAGGCCAACACAAATATGACCTCTCTAAAATCAAGTCAATTAATTACCTCATGATACCCTCTTCGCATGCTGGGCGATAACACCGTCGCGTCATTGGAAAGGCACCTGCAGACCAGCATCTGCAAGTCGACGCTCTGCATGATGCTTTGGCGGGTCAGCAAGCCGTTGTATGGAGAGGAACGACCCGAAAATGGGTGATTCCGCTGATAGCCTGGGGATAGCGTGCCCATCCGGGAAAAGCAAACATCGTTTTTCCGGTAGCTTGCAGCTCTCCCTTCCACCGAGTGAGAGAGTGAGAGTCCTGGAAACAGGACCGTGATGTTGTTCTCAATTCCTGAATATCCGGAATCGGAATGGAAGGAGAAGCACCGGAGAGTTCTGGAAGTCGCAGTGCAGACTTTAGGCGACACATAGATGGCTTCGGAGTCTGGTTGGAACGTGGTTTTCGTACGCCGTATCTGGGTATGGGGGATCTTTGCAGTTTCAAGAGCGAATTAATTGAGAGGTTGGGGTTTGATTGAAACCATCTGCAAGATGTCGGCTCTGGCGTTTAACGCGGCTATTCCTCGCTTGTGTAACATTAACTTTTGGACTGGATCTTGTCTCACTTCGTTTTCATTTCTCTGATTCCCAAAAATACTAAACCCAAATATCGAATCTTTTTAATTCTTTCAAAGGATAACACTCGACAGATTATTGCGCTGAATAGCCTCCATCGATGGCCAGTGGCAAGGCTGTAATGTACTGTGAGTCCTCGCTCACAAGAAAAACAGCTGCCCTAGCCACATCATCCAACACTGCAAATTCCCCCCAAGGGTGAGCTGCACGTATAGCCCTCATAGTTTCCACCGCTACCGGATTATCAAAATCTCTCGTCAAGGACGCAATCAAAGCCGTATCGACGACTGCAAAGAATGTCAACTCAATTCTCTCTCCAAATCGACATCTGGGGGAAAACATAAAACTAGCAAGTGCTTACAAGAAGGGCACAGAGCATTAACATGCACCTTATTTTTCGCGTAATCCAACCCAATCTGTCTCGTCATCCCAACAACAGCATGTTTACTAGTCGTATAACTCGGCGCACCACTCAAAGCCACAACACCCGCAAGACTAGCCGTATTCACAATCCAGCCTCTCGTTTCATCCCCCCGACTATTTTTTGGCAATGCATCTTGACGCAGAAATTGTGCTAATGCGTATTTGCATCCCAGAAACGCGGCTCGCACGTTGATATTTATTGTTTGATCGAAGAGATCCATTGGTGTCTCGTGGGCGCGGATTCCCCCTGGTTTGGCGGCGATGAGGTTTACCTCTGGTGCTATGCCGGCGTTGTTTACGATTCTTGTCCGATCGATTTTTATCAGCTTTGCTCTTCCCAAAAATACTGTGTGAAGTCTCACATATCCAGTCTCCCAAATTCTTTAACGGTATTCTCTATGAGAGCTTTCACTTGCACCTCATCTGTAACATCCGTCTTCAAAAACCCAGCCTTTCCACCTTCTTGAACAATGAGTTCATGCGTGGAAATAGGAAACTCCTTCCTAATATCTGCGCGAGCTTCGGGCTGGAGATCTGCACACATCACTGAGGCGCCTTCTTTTCCGTATGCTAGTGCTATTGCTCTTCCCAACCCAGAACTTGAGCCTGTGACGATTGACTTGCGGCCTAGGAGACGTGGAAGTGCCATGATGAGTTGTGAAATTTTGGGTAGGAGGGGTATCTAAAGTGCGGGATGTTGGATGGATTTCTTGACGTCTTTGTATTTGAAAATTCTGAGGGGTTGTATGACTTGCGATCGATGAGTGTGATCTACGGAATCTTGGATGTTGTGGTGCTGAAATATCCATGATTCTGGTTGCACTACATTGATTTTGGGCGTTGGACGACTTCTAGATTTGGTCATTGTGTTGCATTTCACGAAGTATGAAAGCCAATGAGAATTGACAAATTTCCAACCTCAATTCTCGGAGTTGCTTTGACGCTGAAAGATATGGAAATATTAAGCTCAAACAGAAGATATTTCTAGTTATTCCAACGATTTTGAGAGTTGACTGTTCTCTTAATACATTCATAAATTTCCCAACTTGCACCTTCCCCTTCAACCATTATGTCAAAATATCTCGAAATCAATTATCCCAACGGTTTAGGATAATCGACGTTCATTTTCCTAAATCTGCTGGAACAATTGAGTTGATTGTTCTAAGACTTCTGATACAATATGTTTGTTTCCTTGAGTGTACGAAGAGTAATGACTAAGACCCTTCCAACCTAGTAGCGGGAATATCTGCACAGAAATTAAACACATATTCAATGTTCCTTCCATCAAGTCTCCAGGGATGGACTTACAAGAAATGGAGATAAAACTAAACTTTACCCAACACAAACCACACTCAACCTCTATAATAAATAGGCTCCGAGCTCAAAACTTCCTCATAACTCGTTCCATGGACAAAAATTGTACAAGTAGTCACTTTCTTGGATTCCACGTTGAAGCTGGTAGCGTTGATCTGTCGAAAAGTGGTCGTAATGCAGTTCACCTCCAAAATAGTGAAGGCGTGGATGTTGGGGAAAAGAGAAGGTTCGTATTGCGTGATAATTGTGTAGTTGGAACTTAGGTTGAGAGTGTAGGGACGGGTGACGGCTATGGTGGCTGAGATGTATGCTGTGCTGGTCAGGGTGAAGGTTGGTGTTGTGGTGGTGTTTGATGTTGGGGGGTAGAGGAAGGTTATTGTTGGAGATGGGTTGGATGGCATGATGAGAAATATTAAGGGTGTGGGGTGATTGTAGAAGAGTTGGTATTGTAAGTGATGATGGTGTAAGAGATGCTATCGAGATTTTAGTTTTAAAAGATTTAATGTAATAGGAGTTTGGGATGATGAAAAGAATTGAGGGGAATTGAGGAGCTTTTATCCTTCTCCGTTGTTATTTTTATTTCGTGCGTCTGAGATCTAAGAACTGAGATACTAGAATTGGGATTTGGGGTTTTGGAAGCTACTCCCAGAACACGAATATCCACGATACAACATTTGGTCATTGGAAGATATAAGAATCTTCGTTTTAGTTTTAAGCACATTCGAGGACTTTTCTTTACTCTTCGTTGAAGAATATGCCACTCAATAGTCAAGAGCATAAGATATTTTGAAAAGACTGAATTGGATAACGCAGTAACGTTTTTTTTTGGTGGATATGCTTTTCCACAAATGTTACAAAATTGGAATCATGTTATAAGTCAATCGCTCTCTAGGTGAACGAGCGAGCCGCAAAAACATAGATAGAATGACCCAACACTCTGCAGGAAGGCACTTTCCCAGTTGTAGTTGTGCCAACCCTTCTAGAAGAATGTACTTAACGCAAAGTCGATTATCCTATTCCTCTCGGATACTCAAATTGGTTTTGTACTTAAGCAACCAGGGAAGGAGATACCATTTGATGTACTCTTGGGTCATTTACGAGTTCCAGGCGACCAAAAGTCGATATGTACTGTCGTACCGAAATAGATCCCACCCCAAAACCATAAGTCGAGAATCGACATGTTGGAAGGATTCTAAGTTCCCAGATCCAGGAACCAAGAGTCCAAACCAAAATGCCACTGGCCATCTCATTGGTTGCCCAACAAATTTTTACTGTTGGTGGCTGAATGTCTCCACACCCTCTTCAATAAACGAGAGCAGGGCCCCAGGCATATTGGAAGTGAGACCTGCGTTCCCAGATCTAGTAAGTGGGAAACCATACCAAATTCTAAGCTTCGGCCTACTCATGTCGTCTCATTGGACACCCACAAACCCCAACAGTTGGTGGCTGATGTTCTCCACACCCTCTTCAATTAAGCGAGAACACCAACCCCAAAGGATGTTGGTAGGAAACCTACGTTCTCAGATCCCAGCTCTCAGATCCAAGAACTGAGATGATAAAAGCTCCAACTATTGGTTGCTCATATTTCCACACCTTTTTCAATTAAGCGAGAACTGTAAACAAATCACCAACACAACACTAATAAGCAAGGATCTAGTTTAGGCAAAATACCCCTCCCCTGTCCATACTTTTTGAATTAAAAACCAACAGATTGGAAAAGGCTACTCACTCAGATCCAAGAACTCAGATTCTATACCAACTCAACAACAATTTCCCTTGACCGTAGGAAGAAGTTTGGAAGAATCAAAAATGCTTGTTTTTGTAAAGTCTATTTAAATGGACTCTCTCATCAAATAAAACCTTACAAAAAATAAGATGCTGCGAAGAAGTTGGGAGAATCGGGATTGCCTATCTATTCCTTGCAAAAATCACCCAACTAATCACTTATATTTTTTGCTACAATAAGAGATTGGAAATAATTACGTATGACGTAGTAGAAAGCAAATCTACTAATACCTCCTACCTAAGAGCCAACATCATGCTACTCAGTAGCACGACCTGGCGCGCCAATTAGCGCGCCAGTCTAAGTCGAATTCATAAAACCAATTAGATTTTCCTCCTAACACCAAGAAAGACACCAATCTCAAGCGCACATAACTTCCATGAAGACCATCTCTTCCTCGTATTTTCATCTCCCAAGAACCAGTCAAAATGGGTGTAATCAACCATCTAAATCGCTTCATGAACCACATATCCCCAGCAACCTCCCGAAATTTCAACCAAACCTCAAACTCCACCGCATCATCAGTTGATTTAGACTCCTCTTCTGCTTCGCCAAAGAAGAGTTATGTAATGGGACTTATTATTCCAGGGGTAGTGATTGGAATTGGGCTTTTACTCTGTAAGTGTCTTGATTTCGGAAAGAAAACAATGGAATAAAAGGGGTTAACAAACTTTCCATCTCGGGATTATTGTTGAACACCCTTCTATTTATACAAAAGTTGACCCATAAAATCCTCACTGCACTACTAATATTTCATTTTAGCATCTCTCAGAGTTCTTACTGGATCCATCCGTCGCCGATCCAGGTAAGTTATATATTATATTCTCCATTCCGAAGTACTAGAATGAACTTCCTTATCACCTCAACTCAGATCTCTTTCGCCGAAAATGTCAAGATGGGATGTGGTGACATTCTCGCCGGATCCTGCATCTTGCACCTCAATCACCTGTAGCATTGTCATCCCCATCCTGCACGCAACCCATATACCAAAAACTAGTAACAGGCCAACATGAAAAGCCATCAACACCGCTCTCCACCCCGGATTCTTATCCGCATACCACAGTGCCAAACCTAGCAGCAACGCCACGATAGACCAGTCCAGGAGAATTAGAGGCATCCACATAAGCAGATAGTCCTTCCTCATCAGGGACTTGTAGGACTCAAAGCGAAATTGGAGCATGATGGATAGCATGAAGGAGATGGTGGCAGAGATGGCACAACTCATCAGGAGTCCTTCGGCCCCGTGGTTAAGCTAGCGCGTCGTGGGGTGGAACTCGTTAAATGTCAGGGCTCCGATTGATGCGCTGGTAGTCAGACCTGCGAGAACATTGAGACGAGGTAGGAAGCGTAACAGTCGTTGAAATATTATGAAACGCTTATCATTTATGTAATTTCCGCATCCTGGGGGGATGGTTAGTTGGATGCTTAGTGAGACAGGTGCTGTCTTGATAGTGGACACACACACGTTTATAGCTTTGGGGCGACTGGTGAGATGGGGTTTGTGGTTCCCTCGACGGTGAAAAGCTCTCTTTTTCGGTCGCAGCCTCCATACTTTGTCTTTGGCAACCCGACAACGTCGCTTGGTTACCATTCTACGAGGTTTCATTTATAAATGAAATATACTCCTATTTCATACATGGTCTTGATGTCTATGAGGCTTATAACAGTAATTAACAGGCTTCAGCTCTCATTTAATTGTGATGTTGTGCAACGATGATCCATCACATCCGGGAATCCGGAAACCCAGTAAACCCCAAAAAAGTCCTCTCTCATTTGTTATTTTAGTTCTGCCTTCTTCATCCGACACCGAACAACATGTTGTAAGACAATCAGAAAATAATGAGATTCTGAACAAGTTTATATTAAAAAAATATATGGGTTGTAGTATGATCCATCTAACAGCTGTGGAATTAGCTATTAAGTGACGGTTTCACCAATTATTTAGAACCGATTGATTATCCACCAATCAAAGCTATTCCTAGATAAATTTTACCAACCACCTACGCTTTGTATATATTCCAGGGGCCTCCAAGTAAAAGGAGCAGATAAAAGATGCCCTCCGAAGTGCGAGAAGAGGGTCCAAATGCATCGGAAAACGCTGGAAACGGTTTGGCATATTTTTAAGTAAATTTGTGAATAGCTTCATAATTGGCAGATCATAAAACGGTTCGGAAAAGTACAACCCTTGGCACTGGATTGGCCATTTAGGTGTGAACTTGGGCAATTTAATATTGTAATCGTCGGATAGAATATAACAACTCTTTGCACCTAGATTTCAGATCTTTCTCTTTCCAGGTAAGTCCACCACATAAATATGGATAGAAAATTTAAAGGAAACAACATATTGGCACTTGCCGGATTTTGTAAATAAATTGTAATTGTGTGAATCTTTCTGAAAGAATGAACGTGACATTAACCCAATTGTTCGAGTCTTTTAGGATAATTTAATCAATTTTACGAGCCTTGCTCAAACAATTAGGGTAGAAGACAACATGTTTATTACGCTCGCTCCCGAACACCACTAGCCAACTCCAAATTCCGCCCCAACAAATCTCCATTGGGCAAACAGAATACCTAAAACTTGGTCTCTGATGTTCTCGCGCCCTCTTCAGTTAAGCAACAGTAGCGACTTCTGCATTCTAGGATCCAAGAACTGAGAATCCAAGCTACTAACAACCCCCAACAGTTGGTGGCTGAGACCCTCTGCTCTCTTAAACATGCTGGAAGAAGAAAGCCTGTCTTCTCAGATCTAAGAACTGAGAATCCAAACCAAATCAAGACTCTCATTGGCTACCCAACAAACCCTTCTTGTTGGTAGCTGATCGTCTCACACCCCGTTCAATTAAGCGAGAACTAACAGGTTGGAAGAGAATCTAGTTTCTCAGCATTCCAATTCAACTCCAAAAAGCAAGGATTATTTTCATACAAAAGACCCTTCCCCTGTCTGAACTCTCCAATCAGGCGAGCCATGTAAAATGCTGGAAAAACAACGTTCTCAGATCCATGAATTGAGAAACCAGAAATGATAAACCATACCAACAAAGCACCAACAAGCGAGGATCAAATCTATCCAACAAGAAAAGCCACAGCGCTTATACCCTTAAATTTTCAAGGACTTTCTTCATAAGTCAGAATATCCTGGGTTATCACGAACAATTTTCTGGCCTTTGAGGGTTATCACTCGTCAACCTTGATGAAAGGTAACTTCAGTACAAGCTGGTGAAGTATCACTGCAAGCATCATTACCAGCATCTTGTTTGCCTACCCCCTTCCTCCCCCTCCTCCTTACAATTTTTGGAAAAGCCAGAAACAAGAGCCCACGGCCTTTTCAAGGATTTCTTTATGAATTCAACAGCACTTCAGGACTAATTTTAGGACCCTTGCCTGCCACCAATACTTACTTGGGATCTATCATTCGCTAGTAGCTTGGATTGATGCCACCTTCAGTGTAGAAATATTTACCAGCGTCGTATAACCTAGGAGATCAATCCAAGAACTATGATCTACTCCCTGGACATGCGCTTGGTCAACGGGTTTTTTCAACATTCCGATGTGAAAAAAATTGGACACGATCCAAAGTCGAGCGCTCTTTCCCCAACAAGGCGTGAACGATCAATTTGTTCTAGGACGATAGGAGAATGGGAGTTGGACTTGGTTCATTGTTCCATTCTTGTTGGCACAATTTCAGACCAGCCTCAGATCAACCCAAGTTTGTTACTCCATAAAATCCTCTTCATTTTGGGTATCAATACTCTTACAAAGCTAGCTAGCTAATTATCATCATCATCAGAATCAGCGAACATATCCACAGCCCTCGGTCTCCTCCTCGGCTGTCCTACAGGAGTATCCGTCGCCGTCACCTCCGTCGATGTTTTGCTTTCAAAAACCTCCGGCGGAGGCGGACTATAAGGTTTGTCATCTTCATCCATAGCTTCACCATCCAGATTTTCCATGGGCGCCCCATCAACATCCTCATCATCATCAACCATAGGCACTCCATCCACATTATCATCCTCATCCATCGGCTCCCCATCAACATCCTCATCCTCCTCCATCTGTTCCCCATCAACATCTTCCTCCGCATTTGGTGTTTCATCATCAGGCACCTCCTTAGCCGCAACCTCCACAGCCTTCCACCGACTCTTCCCCTTTTCAGCCTTTTGCTCTTCCTCCCTCAACTTACTTTCACTCTCCTCCTTCTCCCGAGCCGTCATAGGCGGAGAATTAAAAACCTTTACAAAATGCTCCTGACTCCCCTGCGGAAACACACACCACCCCTCCCAAAGACTCAGAATATTTCCCACACTCCGTTTCCATTTCTCCGCTCTTAGCCTTCCCCAATTCATCTTCCGTTCCATCCTGCCCAGAGTTTCAAAGACCCGTCGTTGGCGAAGTGCAGATTCGAAGAGTTGTCGATAGCGCCATGCATGTCTGACACCACTTGTTGAAGAGGAGGAGAGGATATCAGAGATAAGGTATACACCGATGAGACTAGCGGAACTGGTATCTGACTTCTCTTCATCTTCCATTTCGGCATCACTTGCGTCTTTTTCTTTGTCTTTTTCTTTCTTGTGGTCCGGGTTGGCGGATGTGCAGGCGAAGGGTCTTTCGATGTTTGAGACTATCATGGATACTACTTCATCCGAGCCTTTTCCGGCGTGAGATATGGCGAAGGCGGTGATGCGTGCTACGTCCCCTTTTCGGAGTTTGCCTGTACTGGTTGGAAGTCGTGCGAGAAGATGTGTTAACTTTGATTTTTCGAGGGGATTGAGGTAAGCTTTTCCGTCGTCGGTTAGGAGACTTGGGTCTGGAGGTGCACCGCCGTTGTGATGTTGTCTTTTGGTTCCTTCATCCCCGGACTCGTCATCGTCGGAAGAATTGTATTCAGAGTCGGAGACAAATTCCTCGAGACATGTAGTGTATTCATATGCAAGCGGTTGATCTGGTGCCTTCCACGCCGACGAACCCTCGAAAAGGGGTAGGTATTTTCCTTGGCCTCTTTTGGTGGTGGATCCGGTAAGCACCTCCCATAGCCGCCAACGGTACCATACACCTCCTGTACTTCGGGAATCCCAGATCCATGCCCATTTCTCTTCTCGTTGAACATCTGGCCTGCTCATAAGAAGAGCTTCAAATTCTGGTCCGTGACTAAGGAGAGATTCGATGACCTTGTGTATGAGTTTCAGCTCTTTGATGTCTTGAGGTGCTTGGATGGGAACATGTAACAGAGGAGCATTTCGGTTAAGTGCAGGTTGGGCAGGCCCATAAGAAGTTGGCGGTGCGAATCCTCGATGATGTGTGGGAGGTGGTGCATGTCCTCGGCCTACAGGTGCTACCACAACTGGCTTCGCTCCAAATGGCTGAGATGTGATATTCGAACCAAGGGATGAGATAGCGGCAGTCGCAGTGACAGCAGAAGACAGATGACGATGGAGTGATAGATAATGACCAAAGCCCAGATATCTGTTTTGTAATGTGTTGACTGCCGTATCAATATCATTTGCGGTTGTATCTTTCGCTAGAGTGACAATAGCTGACATTGATTTCCTTTCTGAATATACTCCTGGTCCATTTGGAGGTAAGATTCGAATCGCGTCGATTGTTATGCTTGCAGGTAAAAGAGCCTTGATAACTGCAGGAGAAGTTCCAGGTGGTAAAGAGGCAAGTCTCAAAGTGGGCTTTGGAACTGCTCTTTCATCTTCTCGTCCATGCTTCCCGTGTCTCTCATCTTCATCATCAGATGTACTGAACCCTTTCGCTGGCCTTCTTTCTCTCTCCTGGTCGTAGTCGTCAAAAGCCAACACCCCTCTATCATCTCGGTCTTTTCTCGATGAGTTCTGCGAAAACCCTCCTTCAAATGCCCTCTTTTTCATCGGCGGCGGTCCCAGACTCCCAGGTCCACTGCCAACTCCTCTTCCAGTTCCTCTCCCACCAGCAGGACCACTAGGCGCGCCCATACCCCTTCCACCTTGCCCATAGTGTCTCTTGGGCGGCCCAGTCACTTCCCCAAAGCCCCCTCCCCCTCCAAAACGCCCTCCATTATTGAAACCAGCCCCTGGAGGTGGCTCGTCGTCTTCATCATCGAACGACTTTACAAAGTCCTCGTATACGGCTTTCGTCTCTGCCTCCTCCCGTAATCGTTTTGCTTCTGCCTCTGCTTTCTGGCGCTCGAAGAGTGATTTCTTGGTGGGTGCTTGGAGCTTGGATTCCACCTCGGGGAACTCGGCGATTTTCTTCTCGGCTTCTGTGGCCATGACTGCAGCTATATCACATCGTCTGTGAGAGGATTGAGGGTGAGCGAAGGGTGGTATATGGTGCTTTCAGTCCTGTCGGAAAGCAGTCCAGGCTGAGTTGAGCTCTCGAAATCGGAGCCAAGTCGGCGAGGTGAGCGGTGACGGATCAATTCCGCTCCGAGGTTCTTCACTTGTCAAAACTCAGCCCTTCCAGGTACGTACGGTACGCTCATCAACCCCACTCCAGCTCCAAACCACACAACTCAACACCCCATTTCCCCATTATTTTCTTATCGCATCATTCCTTGTCATTCTTCTTTCTCTTTTCCTTTCGTATTCACATTGACTGTACATATTCCTTCCAGTACATAAACACCATCTTGCTCCCCTCTCCTTGCTTGTCTTCCCATCTCATTGCAGCTCGTTGATTCACATTCATCAAATCATCCCGACGGGATTCTGTAGTCAGAATTACAGTCAGAGACCCACAATCACCACACATCCCCCGGCGCGTCGGGAAAGCAGAGAAATGACCTCTCCTTCTCCCTCACAATCCTTCCCTCCTCCATCTTCCCCAAACTTCGCTCCTCCAAAATCAATTCTCATTGTCGGGTCGGGGGTATTTGGTCTTTCCACAGCTCTCTCCCTCGCAACCCGCCCCTCGTTTTCTGGAACCAAAATCACCCTGATTGATAGAAGCTCCTTTCCCTCACCAGATGGCAGCTCTATCGATACTTCTCGAATAATTCGTCCAGGTAAGCTTTCCCAGTTCATCAACTCCTCCCAAACCTGCTTTCTCTGCGTGATTGTTGAAATATTTGCTAACTTGTCAATTGCCACAGATTACGCAGACCCAGCCTACGCAGCCCTCGCAGACAAGGCACAGAATATATGGCGTCAATCCTCTTCACCAGACTCTCTCGGGGGATCTGGTCGATACACAGAGAGTGGTCTCACGCTTGTTGCCAACGCCTCCTCTAATGGTCTACCCTACGTCCGGTCATCCTACGAAAACGTCATTGCCCTTAACAAAGGCACTCCCGCTGAGGGCTCTGTCCACGAACTCAGCTCTCGTCAGAAGATCTCCGACAGAGTAGGTACTGGCGGATACTCAGGTGATTGGGGTTACATCAACACCTGTAGTGGATGGGCAGACGCGGAAGCTTCCATGGTATGGCTCCGACGTCAAGTCGAATCCACTAACCGTGTAGACTTCAAAGTAGCGACCGTCACGTCACTACTTTTCTCACCAACCAACTCCGTTCAAGGCGTCAAGCTTTCGGATTCTACGGCACTCACAGCGGACTTGACTATTTTGGCAACCGGAGCATGGACGCCTTCACTTATCGACCTCCGGGGACGGTGCCAAGCTACCGGACAAGTGCTTTCCTACCTTCCAATCACGGATGCGGAACAGGAACGACTAGGGAAGATGCCAGTTTTCTTAAATATGAGCTGTGGCATGTTCATTATCCCGCCTCGAAACAACCTGCTCAAGGTCGCACGTCACGGCTATGGTTATTCGAACCTGGTCTCAATCACAAATCCTGAACCAATATCTCCTTCCAATCCCGACAAGACAATCACAGTCTCCCAACCAGTCACCAAACTAGACAGACCCAACCTATGGATCCCCACAGAAGGAGAAGAAGCTTGTAAGAAAGCACTCGCTGAGATGATTCCTTCAATGGGCGGACGATCCTTTACAGAATCCAAAATTTGCTGGTATACCGATACACCCACTGGGGACTTCGTCATCTCTTATCACCCCACCTACTCCAACCTGTTTCTCGCAACTGGGGGCAGTGGTCATGGTTTCAAGTTCCTACCTGTTATTGGGGATAAGATCGTGGACTGCGTGCAAGGCAATTGCCCTGAGGAGTTCAAGGAAAAATGGGCTTGGAAGGACGCTGTGGAGAATGTCGTCACGGAGGATGGGAGCAGAGGTGGGAGAGCTGGTATGATCTTGGAATTGGAGATGCGGAAAGGAAGCAAGCTTTGATGTCAACTTCATTCTTCATCTTCACTAGGTCTTACCATCATCTAAGCCTCAGGGGTGGAATATTATAGGACCATCACATCAGGTAAGAGTTCATATATCACTCACGTACATAACGTCACATAAATACAGAGATTATTTATCATGGTATGAATTGACTATCAGAATGGTATGGTAAACCCAACCGTCCATCGGCAATTCGTGACAGCCCACGCAGCTTCACCATCGACGCGAGCCAACAATGCATTGAAAAAGCAAGCCAAATGCGCATCTGTCACCACGATACTTATTATTTTTTGGCATCCCGAGACATCAACAGTCCGTTCGGGGAATACCTAAGACTCCATCACAGTGTCATACTCCTTTTGGCCTTCCCTCAGGAAAGCTGAACCCTTGACCCTCGCAACGAGAATATTAACTCTTGGTTTATGAAGAGCGTAATTAAGACGGCATCTTCGACCTGCGCACATGCCATCGTCGAATGTGTGGTGTGTGCAATCTATGTTCTTCGCGCGCGCGTGCAATAAAATAAAAACAGAAACATGCTAGAAACCTTGGTGAGCCCTCTCCGCGGACTCATCCCCTTGTACGCCGATGCAATGCTTATGATTATGGAAGCAATATGATGACTACTGATTGACGAGGAGAGTTGTCATATCAGTTGGGTGACTGAGGCGTCACCATATGCCGAGGCTTTTGGAAAAGGGTCGTGAAAATCGTGAAAAACGGAAATACTTGTACAAGTTGGGTATAATGATACATCCTGCGGTGGAGGAAGTTGAATGATCGTACCGCTGATGCAAATCTTCGCATTGCTCCACTAGACCTTTTTGAAGTCTAAAGTGAATGTTAGTAAATGTAACTTCAAGGTGAGGTTTCCAACTAGACTCACCCTGGAGCACGGGGTAGATCATTTCAAAGGCCTGGTAAATCTCTTCACGAACTTTGGCACCAGTTAAGACTATCTTGCCGCTGACGAAGATCAACAAGACAATCTTGGGCTTAATCATTCTGTAAATGAGACCAGGGAACAACTCAGGTTCGTAAGAGCTGAAATTGTGATGGCGCGACGCAAGACCTTCCAAGCGAATGGGGAACTTGATGTCGCAAGAGCCGACAATGTTTTGGATCTTGAAATCGGTGAACTTGGCGTTAAAACCGAGCTTTTGAATGATGCGCGCATACTTTCGTGATGCTAGCTTCGAATCGTCCTCTGATTTCGCACCGGTCACGACCATCTTGCCTGAGGCAAAGATCAAGGCAGTAGTCTTTGGCTCTCTGATACGCATGATAACAGCCGCAAAACGCTATGTTGGTTAGCACAACGCGAAAGTGAAAGGTAGGCCTAGAGTCAGCAGTACCTTTGGGTTGTATTCAGCGTTTCTGGCATGCAGGGCGATCGTCTTGAGATCCAAGCGGCAATCGAGATTGACCGTGGCAACGATGTTTCTTTACATGCAAGATAAGCCTCAAGTTCAAAACATGAGGTTTGAGGGTGATACATACTGCAGAGTAGGGACGATGCCACTGACACCTGTGGTTGCGCTCGCGGTGGTACCTGGTGTAGCGGCAGGCGTCGCGGGAGCCACCCCGTTGCCAACATGGCCTTGAGCGACCTGCTGCTGTTGACCATTCATCGCCTTCTGAACTTGACCATCTGACGGTGGAGTCAATTCGCCAGCACCACCTGGGAACGACAAGGAGCCGGGCGCAATGAAGTTCTTTGCCTGCGCGGCGTTGTTGGGGTGGGTCTGGATCTGATCCATGGTGAAGAGGATGTTATTGATCTCGACGAACGACGGAAAGAGGTGGAGCAGGTCTGAAGTGACACTGTTAGAATGGGACACGAGCAGAGATGAGATGCGCGGTGTGTGCAGGTGTTTTGGTTGTGGTCGCAAAGATCACGGTGGGTTGCGAAAACAGTGTGTAGCGGGAGAGGTTGGGGTGCGGTGCAAAATATTTATACCCCGCGGCAAGGCTGAGGTTCGGAGGCTGGGCTGTGCGTACCGTTTGGAGGAGAAAAACAACTCAATGTCTCCCCTACAGTAACTGCTCGCCGACGATGAGTGAATAGATATTCGATCTATTACTATCCACAATACTCAGAGAGGATATGGGAATGGCTATGGATGGGACCGATTTTGGGTGAATCGCGATGCGCTCGAACAAAGACGACTGCCAAGTCTGTCTTCGAAGGTCCTTGTCTTTTGGGCTGACTTTTGCAGCTGTGAATGAACGTATTCGACCAAACACTGTACTCTGGCGATCGCGCGAGATGGCAGAGACGGTGTGGAAGATGGTGGTGTGAATGGGGATGTGGTCGAGATGGTGAGATGATGTTGGTTGCGCGGAAGTAGACTAGACCCGATTACGCGAGAAGGCCTTCAAAACCTCTGGGGAGGAGCGATTGTTATATACTGCCGAGTCAGCTCGGAGCCTCAGGCAGCCAGGCGCCGATTTGACGAACTTTGCTGCTTTTCTTTCTTTTCTCAGGCCCAGCCTGGTTAGCGCGGACCGATTCAGCCAATGGTACCGCACGCTTTTTTTGATCGGCCCTCTCTGAAACCGGTACGCGGTGGTTTTGGGGAGAAAGAACGCGACCGCATCACCGTGCGCCACGGCAGGCGTGCCCCTTTTCAGGTGCATTGGAGCGGTCTTCTCCCTGAACCCTCGGCATATTCTTCCAAGATGCTCTTACCATCACACATCACCCCCTTCGAAACAATGCGAGGCTCGCGATGCGCATGCCATGGTGTTGAAGAGAAGATTCCCAACACCAACACGGGTCCAACGGAGGGAGAAATCACGGCTGTCCGGTGGCACAGCACACAGGGAAATTATCAGGTAAATTGGCCACCCGCCCCCAGCTTTCCGCAAGATTTGGGTGGTGGTGGAAGCAGCGATGTTTGCCTGCCATCAGCGTCCTGGGCTCCTGCTCTCGCCTGGACGCGCAACCTCGACACACCAAACAAGCTCGCTCGACAAGGACACGATTCACGAATTCAATACGCCATCTGAAGCCATCGCAAGCCATCAGAGGATCCGATTCCTCATGCACCAGAATAGAAAAGAACAGATGTTCTTTTCTTCTTCAGACTCCATCAACACCATCACCCGTTACTCAACTCCTCAATGCGCCCCGTCTTGCAACGCGCAGTGCGACAAGATGCACCAGAGCCTCTCCCAAGCGTCCACTTTTAGATCATCACTGCCTTCCAACCTGCAATGGAAGTTGGCAACATCTGGGAGCGAGGACCAGCGGAGGACCAACCATTGGAATGCGCCGGTGGTGGCGGTGGGTTAGCGTTACGGTGACTCACTCCAAGAGCAAGGCTTTGATGCCTCCTTGTTGCACCATCAGCCAATCATAGTATCGGCTAATATCGACTAGCACCTTTCCGCGCTTTCATTCGACTCTCCAACCCCATCCCTTTTCTCACCCTCTTCATCGCGGACCGGGGAACCAGGAGAACAAACATTTCTCTCACCATCAATTCCTTCGTGCGACAAACATCGCATGTTTGATGTCCTCGTTCGTCCCTTCCAAGGGAGCACATTCTCGTCAACAACTCTCGAGCGATATTCGACAACTCGAACCGATGAAGACACATTACACGATTCAAAAGGACGATGATTATCAATGCGGCCCTGTACCATACCTAAACCCCCCCATTTTTAGGGCGGCGGGGCCTTCTGGAAGACTTGAGTCTTGGCCAGTGGAGTGCTTTCAGGTTGGACCGCGCCAAGTGTCAGCAATCTGAAAACCTTCTCATCCCACTCAAAAAAAATAACGTCGGGATTCTAGAGAACAATTTGACGAGCCTCATCCATGATGATTCCACTCTCGAAAAACCCCGCATTGTCGCCTGAATTGCATGGTACGAAGTTCCATTCCATTGGCGCACCATTGACGAATCTTACTGGATCTCATTCTCCCCTTGGTTCCAATTGCAAGCCTGTCGAACAATGTTGTCATCACATGTCAGACAGAGATAAGAAACCAACTGCCGCCGGGCGTATTCGATAGCGGCCGACAACGTAAGGCTCAAATTATATCAAATAATTATGATGCCACAAGTGCTTGCTAGTACGAGGAGGGGTTTCGTGGGTCTGTTCAACTTCCAGAATTCGAGTACGAGTATGTCGATATTCCGGTATTTCCGAGCAGAAACTTCCTTCTAGCCTTGATGAAGGATTATCGAAAAATCAAAATTCTCCCAAAAAGGAGTAGTTGGCTCAAAAGAGGAATGCTTTACGTAGCCTCGCAAGGGATGCTTTCTTATTCGGGCGATAGTCTACAACTGACGGCCAGTAACCATAGACCAGTGACATGCTAACCTTTGCTTCAGCAATTGCATGCTAGTATCCCATTTCAGGACCACAATTGAATTTTTAGCCTCGACTATCTACATCACTATTTGTAGCCCAAATTTGTACAGGTCTGCATAATAAAGAGCTACTATATTTTCTTGTAGGTTGTGTTGACAGTCCAATTATTTCCCGGGGAAACAAGAAGTAAGATAGAAATCAACTTCAAAGGATTAGATTAACTAGTTTTATATCTATATATCGTAGTACTCCAGAGAGAGAGTAAGACTAAAGCAAAATTAGTTAACTAATAATAATATAACCTTTCTCAATTGAAATCTAGACGGAGGTTATTATGTGAACCCATTTTTGATATTCATCACTTCTTGAAACTGAAAAACAATAAAGGAATCTCTTCTCTTTAGTTCTCTAATAGAAATCTCTCTTATCTAGTGATATTAATTTCACAATACAAATCTAAAACCTATTCAAGACCTTTACGCGAACCAATCATCCAACTTCCCGTCTTGCCTCAATCGCAAGGCTGCAGCCTTTCCACCTCTCCGATAACCCATCGAGGTCCTCAACCCAGAACATCCTTCCATTCATGTTTCCACCATGTCCGGCAAGCGGTCTCGAGCAACTTACGAAGCGGATCTACAGGCCCAACAATCCCCATTCGTGACCTTTGGTACGCCGCTTCCGCCGCTGGATCCCGATGTCAGAGATGATGGGAGTTATGTGCCGGTTTGGAAGCAGGAGGTGAGGGATGAGAGGGGGTTGAAGAGGTTACATGGGGCGTTTACGGGGGGGTTTAGTGCTGGGTATGTTCCCTTCTCTCTCTCTATTTGGGCCGGTTTTGGGGATTTGGGTAGAGGGGGTTTGGGATTGGGGTTGAGGGTAAATGCTAATTGTGTAAAAGGTATTATAACACAGTCGGCTCAAAAGAAGGATGGACTCCCTCGACCTTCGTCTCCTCGCGCACGAATCGAAAGAAAGATGCTTCCAAAGCGCCCCAACAGCGACCGGAGGATTTCATGGATGAGGAGGATATCGCGGATGCGGCAGAGGCTCAACGGGTACAAACTAATGAGGGGTTCTCCGGACTTGGGTCAACGCAAGATGATATCGCGAGTAGAGGGGGACTGATGGGTCTTTTGAGGGTTGAGGGGGAGACTATGGGCGCGAAATTGCTCAAGAAAATGGGATGGAAGGAGGGACAGGGCATTGGTCCTAAGGTTAGACGGAAGGCAAGGCTTGGTGGTGTGGAGGGGGAGGGGATGCATTTATTTGCTCCCGAGAATACGAGTATGATTGGGTTTGTGAGGAAGAATGATCATAAGGGGTTGGGTTTCGAGGGAGAGGCAAAACTTTCGTCGAGTGCTGGACCAGCTACTGAGGTTGCCAAATCTGATGAGGAGGAGGAGGGTGGTTCACAATTGGCTTTCCTCGGTCCCAAAAAGACGAAGAAGAAGAAACCTGTTCGTGGAGGGATTGGGATTGGGATTTTGAACGATACAGGCTCGGATGACGAAGATCCATACGAAATTGGACCGCGAATATCATATAATCGGGTTATTGGAGGGGACAAGAAAAAGAAGAAATCGAGCAATGGGTCTGTCAATCCGTTATTGAAGGCGAAACCAGTTTTTACATCGAAGAAATCGGCAATGGCGAAGGCATCGGCTGGTTTCCGGAAATGTCACGATGGTCGTTTACCTCTGGATGGATTCATTTTGAGTAGCAACAATGAATTCTCTTCGATGCTTCAGTCTTCGGGGAAATATGGACCGCCCGAAATCCCCAAAGATTGGGTATCCTCAAAACAACCAAAAGCTGGCGCTGGAACAGGATCGTTTCTATCGGCAACAGACGCAGCGAAACTCTCAAAACTGGATCCAAAATCCCGTGCGGCAATTCTTGGAGAAGCTGCTTTACCAGGAAAGTCTGTCTTCGATTTTCTTAGTCCCGCAGCACGAGAGCGACTTGTTTCTACAACTGGGAAGGCAAATCTCCCACCGGCCCTCGGTGAAATCCCAAAAGGATACAACATGACAGAAGAAGAACGACAAAAGGAGCTCTTGGCTCAAATACCCAAAGTCGACAAATACATAGCCGAAGCGGCTCTAAGCAGAGGATCAAGCGGATTCATGCCCTACGGCGAAGATGAATCAAAAAGAGGTCGTTACCGAGCATACCTCGAAGTCCAAGCCGGTATAAATCCCCACCCGATGGAACGACCCCCCAGCGTCTCAAAAGAGAACTGGCTAAAAGAATTACGCGAATTCGCAAACTGCGCCCAAATCTTCAAGCCCATGTCGGGAATGATGGCTACCCGATTTACCTCCTCAACAACCGCTCCAAAACTAGCATCGGATGCATCCGAAGTATCGGGAGAGACTCCCCTTCTTAGTAAACCGGCTGCTAAACCTGAGGATCCTGCTGAACAGGCGGCGAAGTTGGGCATGTATGGACCTATGACGAGAAGTGAGAAGGATTGGCATCCGACGAGGTTATTGTGCAAGAGATTTGGGGTTCAACCGCCTAGGCATATTCAGCCTGGTGCTACTGAATATGCGGATGAGGGACCCTTGCGGAATGCGGCTCCGGATTTGGTGTCAAGGAGTAAGATTGATGAGATGATGATGCAGGGGAATCGGAATTGGAATGAGGGTTCTACGGGTATTTCCCAATCTCATACTCCTGAGGTCACGATGGAGGAGACACCGCCGGCGCGGGTGGTTATTGATACGGAGAAGAATGAAGCATTAGAGGGTCAGAGGGCTGGAGAAGCGGTGTTCAAGGCCATCTTTGGGGATGATAGTGATGATGATGATTGAGGAATCGCAATGAAGGCTTTATTCAAGTTATTGAATATATTCATCTATATCACCTATTCCTTATTGCAATCATGGAAATCGATAACCCTTTTGAAGCACCCCTCGTTTCCACGTCAGGTGATCAATATTCTTCCCTCCCACTTTTGAAGCCAACCCAAATTCTTGCGACACCGATAAGCAAGTTTACGCCATACACGTTAACCTCATCCAGCAAAATATTTATCATCATCAAACAATAACAGACCCATAAGTTCGAAAAAAGTCCTGTATGGAAAACAAGTTTGAAGCGGCTGAAGAGGGGTCGCGGTTTTTTTAAGTATTGTTTATAGCTAGGTCTGACAGTAGGAGATCGGTAAGGTATTCCCGTCGGGCGGGACCACTCTTACGATACGCCTTCCTACCCTTCGGATCTCCATGGGAGCGATTCCGATATCGATGCGTAGAGCACGACATACAGCTAGTGTTGTTGAGGTGTAGGGTAGGTTTGCCGGTGCGGGCAAGAGTGATTTGATAATCTTTTCTCGAGGAACTTTGTTCATTCCTTTCCAATCTTTCAGGTTGTTTATTTTTCTTTGGCACTGAATCTAGGTCTTATATTGGGTTGAGATATAAGGATATCTTGTTATCCTCTCGAAGCCCTCTTCGAATCTTTTCATACTCGGATTTCTGTGGTACTTTACTATTGACTATCTCTTCTTATTCTCTTCCCCTCTTCTTCAATACTTTGGTTTGTATTCTCGACTCGCCTATGAGCCGAAGCAGTCTGCAATTCTACGAGATGCCGTTCTCCAACTTCCTCAATGCGATATCTTGCGGTTTAATCAAACCCCAACAATCCAAACCAATCACCACAACCGGTCACCTCCCCAACTTCGACGATAAACGAATAACCTCATCCTCAACCTCCACCTCCCAAGGCTCCTTAGTCTCAGAATCGAAATCCCCAAAGTTAGAGACGAAAGAGGTCCTCTCACCTCTTACCTTAATCCCTACATCAAACCCAATCCCATCACCAACAGAAACAGGATCGACAAGAACGAACAAAGCCTTAGTGATAGCCTCAAAACGTACATACGCAATAATAGACCACCCATTCCCGGAACTACAACATGAGAAGGAAGTCATTATTTCGAATCGCGCTACGGGGTTGAATCCTATCGATTACAAAAGTGTGGATTATAATTTCTGTATGCCTGCTTTTCCGTGGGTTAATGGGAGGGAGATGGCGGGTATAGTGGAGGTTGTTGGGAAGGAGGTGGTGGGGTTGAGGGTTGGTGATAGGGTTTGGACTAGTATGTTTTTCTCTTTTTCATATCCTTCTGTGTATTGGTTATGGAGGGAGAACGAGAGAAGAAGTATTGAGAAGCAAATTCTAATATTAAAAACAGGTACTTACTACCGCGACTCCCGCGCAGGAACCTTCCAACAATACGTCACAGTCCCAGCCCACACCGTCCTCGCCATCCCCCCAACTCTCTCCTTCGAACAAGCCTCCTGTCTAGGAGTCGCTGGTCTCACGGCAGCAATGACCCTTTGGAAATGGCTGGAAGTTCCTATTCCATCATCATCATCATCATCATCCTCCACATCAAACCCCGAAACTACAAGCGAGAAACCAAACCTCTTGATCTGGGGCGGCTCAACAATAACAGGCCAATTCGCAACCCAAATAGCCCTCCTATCCCACTACCGCGTCATCGCCGTCACTTCCTCGAAAACAGCTGCGCTTACCCGTTCCCTCGGCGCAGAAGTAGTAATCCGAGATAACAAATCCAATGACGAAATCGTAGCTGAGATCCGTTCCCTCTCAAGCAATATCACCACAGCCATCGACCTCGTAGGACCAACAACCGCAAAAGCATGTCTATATTGTTTCGATGAGACAAAGAGATGTATCCTTGCTCCTCTCGCTATGATGAATGCCAAAGATGAGGTGTTGGGACATGTGGATGTTGTTACAGTTGAGATGAAACGCTTTGTTCTTGAGGAGGCGGGGAGGGAGTACGCGGTTAGGTTGAATGAGTTGGTTGCTAGCGGCAGAATCAAGTTACCGGAGATGAGGGTTATTGAGGGGGGGTTGGAGAGTGTTGTTGAGGGGCTGGAGAGATTGAAGGGAGGTGAGATGAGGGGTGTTAAGTTAGTTATTGGGATGGGTGTTTAAGGGACGAGAGATGGTAGAAGGTTGTATATGTGTATAGGAAGTACATATGTTGCGTGGAAGAAGTATATATGACAAGAGTCAACGAAACGCGGGCGAGATAGACAAAATGATTTTTTTGGGGAAGGAGTTCGGAGCATTGGGTGAGCATATTTATAGCTGGGGTGGGAGCATTTGCATTGCATTGTATCTAGATTTTGCATAGACCGTTCAAACTATTGTTGGAACCATTTCCTAGAATATCTTTCTTTAATTTAACAGCAATATTCAAGCGAGTACCACCTGCGTAACTTCATTTTTTTGATAGATCTAACTTGAGAGAAATTCTAGTATCCTTAAATGCCTTCTCCAACCCTCTCTGTTCCCGGCATTGTATGATGTCGCATTCTATTTCGCAGATCAATCATTGATTTCCGTCTACCCTTAGATTAGGAACTGACTAGGAAAGTCGAGGAGAGTTAAAAGACGAGGATATTTAGAACTCACATTTATCCTTTGAAGCAATAGAAAATTATAGAAATAGATTTCTGTAGTGTCAATGTAAAAACCCTCTTCCACAAACCCGTTTAGGAAATAGAAGCTGAATGAACACACAAAACATCGACGAGTAGAAAGTAGAAAAACTCTTTCTATATCAACTTGACATAAGGGAAAGAAAGATATAGAAATTTCATATATTGTAGTGGTTTCTTGATAAATTACCACAGGCTGAGGCACGGCACATTTTGAAGTTTTGAATCAGGGATATAAAAAATAAGAACCACTTTTTAACTTTCGATTGGATGACACGACAACTTTGAGCTTCGGTGAATGGCCTGTTTAGTGGCTCATGGATCCTATCATACTTTCGATTGCTTTTTAGCATTTTCTTTTAGATCTTAGGACGACCCTGGTGACCCATCGTAACACACGAGGCACTGCCACTGACTGGACTATGGAAGCAGCATTAAAACCACCTCGTCTATTCCTCACTTTTCTACAACTCACCAAAGATTCAGAGAACCAAATTTCATCTGATCTTCATTCGTTGCGCCAGCATATCTGGGACATTTTCAAAAATGCGATGTGCAACAAAACCACCTTGAGACGATATTAACAAAGAAAATAAATTTTCATTTGTTCTCCATTCGTTGCGCCAGCATATCTGTGACAATTTTAAAAATGCGATGTGCAATAAAACCTCTTTAAGATGATAATGATAAGTAAAATAGATTTTCATCTGATCTACTAGAGTTTGTTTTAAGGACAGTTGATGTTCAAAGGACGTTCCGTCACCCAATTATTTATTCTAAATATATTAACTATGTAGAATAACATGAACGGATTCCACGAATAACTTGTACTCGCTGGATCGCCCTAGGATTTCAATTGTTCGAAATATACTTAGACAATTAATGAATGGCTGAGTTATATCAAATTGTGTGTAGCAGGGGAAAAATGGTTGAAGAAGTGGCTCAAAATTGCAATTAATTTCAACAGCAAAATTACAACTCGATTCCAGAAAGTCAACCATAATGGGTATCATGTACAACCGTCAACTCCAAGCCACCATCTCTTCACCAAAACAGAAATAACAAATTCAAATCCCTACTTTCCCCCTCAAGAAGCACCCTTCCCCTTCGACCTCCTCCTCGTAACACTACTCCTCCCCCCACCCTCACTATAACTAGTACCCAACCCCGAATCGCCCCTAAAACCCAAGTCCTCATCATCCTCATCATCCTCATCATCAGCCTCATTAGTCAACGGTAAAATATCCGTCTCCTGCAACACCACGCCCTCAGTATCATCCTCGTCCTTAACCTTCGGCTCAAACCTCAACGGCACCTGCCTTCCATACGTAGGAAAGGTCCTCGGCGTATCCGAAAGATCAGGTTCCTCATCCGTCCCAACCTCATCTTTAACCCTCGTACCAATCGAAGTATCCGTTTCCTCGCCCTTGATACTTCCCTTCTCCCCTTCTTCCTTTGTAGAAAATATCATGCGGAGGAAGAGCCAGGTGAAGAGTGTGAATATACATTCTGCGCTCCAGAATGTGGAGACACCGATTAAGAAACTGAGAACGCGGTAGTTATACATTATCCATCGTAACCCTCCGAATCGAGCTGTGAAAAGGAGTCGGAGGTCGTAGATTTGTATGTCTTGCCCCGCTTGTATTTCCACCATGGCATGGCCGGGGATGTTTTTCCATCCTCGGGGGAAGGATACCAGCTCTGCCATTGGGATTGTGAGGAGTTCTGATTCGCGACGGAGACCGAGGATGTAGAGGGGTAATGCGGCTAGGCGCTCGCCGAGGGAGACAAGACGAGATGTGTATGTGAGGATTGCGGGGCGGCGCGAGGAAAATAGGATATCTTGTGGAGTGATGGCAGTCAAAGACGAGCTTATAGTTGGGGGAGAATCGGTCATAAGTATTGGGGGAAGGGGTTTGTAATTCGGGGTGAGGAGGAAGAGGGAGAGCATGAAGTTCCCAGTCTCTAGATTCGGCGGAGATCGTGGGACATGGAGGGAGAGGCTAATATCATATGGTTGTTGGGATATTAAGGAGGAGGAGAGGGCGACGATGCCATAAGGATTGGGTCCATCTCTGAGTATCATTAGCATTTGTTCACCAGCACCATACGGTTGAGCGCCTACCCATATTGTAGATGTATGACCCTCTCGATGCCAATCTGCGGCACGTAATTGAAGTAAAAGAGGCCATATGCGACGACTGCCAGCCCCAGAAGGATTGTGGAGGTTATGAGAAAGAGAATCGTATTGAGGTAGGTTTTCTGGGCTGGTTTGGATGTTGCAACCCGGAAAGGCGCAAGGGCAATATCCTGGAGAATTCATGATCAGCCCAACCTTTTGTAAAAAATCCCATATATTGATAACTTACCGTGATAGCCATTCTTGCATCGCTAGAGTGGTCACAACTGACTGAATGGTTGGATGATTTTGTGAATTTGTGAGGTTCCTCAATGACGTCTGTTCGTCCCTCAGTTGATCCTTGCATACATCAGGGGTTGGAGTCCAAACATGTGATGACAACCACCTACAAACGAGCGTTGAATTCGAGATTATAAAAACATAATTCGTTATGAAAATAAGATGTTTATTATACATCATAGCCCTCTCTACAATTTCTATGGTCTGTGGTGTGCTTCAGAAGCCGTCATTCCTGGTTCTGGTCCCTTAGCCTCATTTGCATATGGCTTTGTCCTTGTGAGGAAAGCTGTAAGAAAAGCTAAAAATGATAGCCATCAATATTTTTCTGTTTCCTTGTTTTTGTTTTTGAAATGCGAAAAAATTCGAAACATTGAGGCACTTACTGGTTATTAAACAAATTCCAAATCCTACACACGGGAGAATAATAAATAAAGGCAGAGAAGAAGCGGATGTGGTAGTCGAAGAGATGGTGGAGTTTGAGGTTTGGTTGTGATTTTGGGATGTTGGTGGTAGCATAAGAAGGTTGATACGATTGATTATACCCATTTTGACTGGTGGAAAGACGAGGACGTCTATAGCTTCTTTTTGAAACGTTTATAAGAGTGAAGGAAATAGATTTAGTTTTACGAATGGGATTAAACTTCATTTCGCCTAATGGAGTCTGTATTTTTGTGGCGCTAGGAGGTGCTACTAAGTAGTATGGGGGATGCATTTTTCTACCACGTCATAAGTAATTGTATTTACTCAAGGTACACCTCATACTCCCATTGCTCTAGAATTCTGACACAATTTCAACTATTGTTCTAGAGCATTTGGAAGAATTGAAAACTCGCTTTCCCAATTTTTTAGCCCTTCTCGGACAATAGATGTTATTGTCCTGGACATTTTCGCACATTACTTGTATAGTCTTTTATTCACCCTGTGTGAATTTCATTTATGACTAAATAAACGGTCTTGATTCTCTCGACTTGCAGAGCGATTTTTGAAGTAAACTAGAAACCAATAAGAGAAGTAATCGGGAGGAACAGACTTCACGATATCACATCAAATTCTATCACAATCCAATTAAAAAATTTCATTCTCTTCAAAAAAACACAAAAACTCCAATTCATCGCTTCAAAATCCCAAATTCGCCCATCATCAAAAAAATGTACAATGCTCATGCCAAAGCTCAGAGACAACAAAATGCATCATCAAGCTAGTCAACCCGCATTTACCCAAATACTCAAGAAGTATAGACACAAGTATTCTCCCCCGGCTTCAAATTGCCCAATTTCCAATCCCCCCCATAATTCATTAACAGTTTTGAAGATAATTGCTGGGCACCAACCCAGGCTTTCCATTCTTGCCAGCAATTTCCGCCTCCCACCATCCATCATCTTGAAGTCTCAACACCGCCATGATGTCGCCCTTGGCGAAACTCAGCTCCTCTGGGATAGCAGCTTGGTACATGTACATTGCACGAGCTATATATTGGGTTAGCGTTTGAGAATATATTGGGAGATGTGGTTTGACTTACCAAAATGCAAGATTGGTCGCCCTTCTCGGTTGTATTGCCGTACGTCTGCAACACTCTTGCTTCGAGTTCTGGATGCGGATCCATTCTGTGAACCCTGTCCTCCATAATAACTCATTGTCCTCGATGAACCTGCACGACTGCTGCCTCTGCCCTGAGAGCCCCCATATCCATCACTTGGGGATGGTGCCAACTGTATGGCCATGTCGCTGTTTACATGATTAACATGGCTACTATTTGGTCTTTCTTGTTCCCGGAACGGTGCTGGAGAAACAGCACGAGCCATTTCAGCTGGAGAATTGTGGCGATAATATTCTTGCTCTGTACCACGTTTTTGAGGTGATGCAGATTGAGATTGCGTCCGAGATCGTTGACTACCACCGTATGGATTAGGAGAAGCCGATCGATGTGTTTGTCTTGTCTCAATTTGCATGTTTGGGCGAGGTGACACACTACGTGTAGGTGCTGGTGAGGTTGCTCGTGGCATGTCACTACCCCGTGTACCTGGTCGAGATTGCGAGCCAGAGCCATATCCTCCTTGTGAATCCGGTCGTGCTTGTGGTGGGGTGAACATAGTTCGCGTTTGATCCTCATATTTTTGACGGGTTTGTTGCATTGCCTTGGATGTGAAGGCTGGCTGTGGAAGTCCAAGTCTAGAGACTGGTTGGTCATAGGATGGTGGAGGGGTTCCACGCATGCCTGCCATGAGAGATCCGTTGGCCATCTGGCTTCCACCTGATCTAGCGTTGGGCGTGGATCCCGGAGCTGGAGTTGGAATTCCATGATAATTGTCTGCTGAGACTCTGTTCGAAGACGCTTTTGTGACACCCTTCAGTTCAGCGAGAGCCTGAGCAATTGGGTCTAATTCTTCCTGGGAGGCTTCTTGGGCAGATTTCCCCTTCCTGTCTGTGGTTTGGACGTCGAAAACATTGTTGCCTACGTTCAATTGGAAGTTGGCTCTAGGATCAACTGGCTCAGGACTGGCACTGCGCACGTCATTGATCATCATATTCTGTGAATCCTGCCCGTACTGTGGCCTTCTTGCGACAGGTGCTTGGTTTTGGGTTGTACGACTCACTGACCATGTGTTGCGACTTGATGGTGCCATGGGAGCGTCATCTCTATCTTTGTTGCTCTTTCGTCTAAATGGACTGTGACTTTGGAAAAAGCCACTCTTTTTCTTCAAAATCTGCTTTTCCGCAGGCGGACCAACCTGTTTTGTGGGCGAGGCTTTACCGCTTGGTGGTTCTTGACTGGAAAAGGATGTAGGATTCGAGTACTCGCTCTGGGAGTCACGGCTCGATGGTCTCATTGGGCTATGAGGCGAGCTTCTTTCCGAGGGAGGGCCAGTTCTACATAGCATTGTCATACCGTCCATTGGATATGGGTCGTGCGGTACTGCCGCTAAAGGAGGGGCTTGTTCGAATGGATGTCGAGATTTCTGAGACGGGTGTTCAAGTTGCTGTTGTCTCGAGCGATCTGGGACAATCTTTTGTTGACTTGGAAGAGCATCGTGAACAGTAGGGGGTTGGTAGTCGAGTTGTGGTGGACGAGAGCGTTCGGATTGAGCTTTTTGTGGAGTGAGCGTAGCTTCACGACTTGGAGGCGTTCCGGGTTCGTGTCCAAGATCTTTCACAAGAGATGATTTGGGATCGTGGTGCGATTCGTATGTCGAGGGTTGAGGCGAGGAGCTTCTGTAGGCCGGATTGATGGTTCGTTGGAATTGGGCTACAGAATAGTTTTCGTCCTCAGACGATTCTGATTGTGTATCACTCACATCGCCGCGACAGAAATTGATGTATTTTGGAGGGTCGGGAATTTCTTGTCCAGTCCCTTGCTCCTTGATGAAACTGTAAATGTCTTTTTCGACTTCGCAGTTCTCGAGCGATAGTCGGACCTTTTCGCATGAAGCATCATCACTGACACAAACTGTGGAGGCAATATTCGCAAAGCTCCATAAGCTAGCCTTCATAAAGTCCAACCGTTCTTCTTCAAGGTCCTGGAATTTATCCGCGGCCGCTTTCCAATCTCGGTTCCATCGTCCAGTAGTTTCTTCCAGTACTTTGACAGCAGTCTCGTATTCTGTGTTCGATGTGGCGAGATTAATTTGGGTCTTTTCCAATTTGGCTTTATTCTTTCTCTCTTCTTGTCCCATAACCATGTGGCCTTGTGCGAGGTATCCCTTGATTTTTAGGCACTCTTGCTCGTATTTATCTCGAGTCTGGTAGGGTTAGCAATTGTTGTAGATCGCGGGAAGAGATGCACCTACCTTATTAACCTGGTTTGTCTGTTGCACCTTAACTTTCAGAAGCTTCTCAATTCCACCTTGAACAATCTTCCTACGCTCCTTCATTGCACCTGCAAATGCCGCCAGCGGCTCGTCGAGTTCTGTCTTCATTTGGCTCGCAACATTCTGGTGAGATTTCCCCGTCTGCTCCACCTCTCCTCTTAGCACATCCAAAGACGCTCGAAGTGTTCCAGATTCGTGGGATCCGAGAGGCTTTCGAGACAGATTCAATAGTTTTCGGGCGTATTCGTCTTCGATTGCTGCGCGAGCTGTGCAATGTTAGCTTTGTGAACAATAAGTGCTTGCGACAAGATATACCTGTATAAAATGCCTTTACTTCATCGCATGTCTGCTTCGCATTGTGCATGCGCTGCAGCAAAGGCTCGACTCCAGCGTCCTCTTTACCCCAGAAGTTGTTGGCAAAGCTCAAGGAAACAGAGGGACCATCCGACACAGTTCCAGGCATGATGTCCAAGCTGCCAACGGCGTTGAATATGAACTGGTCGGGTGTTGGACGGGAAAACTACAATTATCCCAATATCCTCTGAAGAAATGGAGAAGGACGAATCGATTGGAAGGGTGTAGCTATTTGATGTTGGGAGGGGAATGAGGTGGCCGGTGTTGCAGGGAAGGGCTACAAGGAAAGGCTGAGCATTCGTAAACAACGGGTGTTGGCAGGGGAATGCAGCTATCGCCCCACAGCTTTGCAAGAAATCCCCGACCATCAGTTTGAGGCCGCATCGTCATTTTGCTTGTATCATTCCCGGGTTTCAAAAATTTGCATTCTTATCAAATATTATTGAAAAGTTCAATTTTACATAAAACAGACTATTCATATAACTACTTTAGGTAGAGACCTGGAATAGATTAGGGCCTGTTTGGCTCGCATAAATTAGTACTTTTTTAAGATGTGCACTACCAAAAAACAAGCCTCAACATATGATATATGGACCACATTTTAAATGTGTAAACTTGTTTGGACCGCACATTCTAAATATGTAGATTTAGCGTGTATAGCCGTACACATCCGTACACATACATATTTAGGATGTGCACCACCAAAATAAGATAATAAACGCCTTTCAGCTCCAGGGTGGGAAATCCTAGATGTGCATGCACATATTCTATCACTTCCACCTCTAACACCAGAACTGGCTTATTGGAATCAAGTGCTAAGATGTGTACCAAGAATTGTGCTAAAGATGTGCACCATCATCCAAACAGTCATCAACATATATTCAAGAAAAAGTAGTAATATAATTCAACATGTGCAAGGCCGTTTTGATTCAGTTCTCGTGCACAAATTAATGTATGCTATAAACCCTTCATGCGAGCCAAACAGGCCCTTAACTGGTCGGTGGGTAACCAGTGGTGCTCGGACCGTTAGACTTTGGCAGGCAGTTGACAGGAGACTAACTTAGCTGCCGACATGAGTCCACTTACTTAGATATAGGTAGGGTAACTGTGTTATGCATCGTCTGAGCATGGGAGATTTAGAGATTGCCATGGCCGTGCCATATTGCTTTGGTATTTCTAGGCACGCTGTAATCGAGTAGCTTTTTGTAGCAATGCCAAGTGCGAACACCGACCCTAGTATATCTAATATAAACACCAGTTGAATTGTATTTTCTATAGTTCTCCCAGATAATCTTGGATAATAGTTCTAATTGTAAAGTACCAAGGTGTAGCTACATGATAATCGAAGAAGACAAGGATCACTTACTCATTGAAGAAGCCTACTTGGGCAAATGATTGCCTAGTTATACCACACAACCCATACTCTAATAATACACGAAGTTTATTGAAGCAGAGATAAAGGAAATATCACAAATTATTATTTTCCAACTTGTCTAGAGAAGTGGACACTGCCCTGCCAATACAGTTTTTACCTTTCAAACAAAGCTGCCTAAAACAATTTTATGTATTTTTCAAGAAGGTTCACAAGCAGAACTTTTCTAGAACAACGTCTGTGATAGTGCGAGATTACTCCAGTAATAAGAAAGGGGGTGTTCAAGAGTGATACTCACTTCTCTTATTTCTATTTATTAATTTAAAGGTGTATTGTGTCCAATAGGTCATAATATACCTCGATGTATGTTTCTGTCACTCTTTTGTCAGTAATACTCTTGAAACACTCTTCCAGTATTGACATAGGCTTTTTTTTGCAAATTCTACCACAGTACGGAACGATCCGAAAAACCTGCACGCAAGAAGCCTCTTTGTGTTGTATATTGTTGGACACTAGATTGTTTTGTACCAAATTACCAAGGTAAATGCGAGATGAGTAATATCATTATTCAGAAGGATTGTCATGAGTTACCGACTGCAAGTGGTGGCTGGGCCAGACAACAAAGAGCTTCTCTCAACCGCGGCTAAAATCTAAGGTTGAGGCGTTGCGCTTGAGGCTCTGGCCTGGTATCATAAGGGGTAACCGAGATGGTGAACAAAAGAGGTATAGCAAGAAATCAGTACGGTACCGCAGTTGTTGAAGGAAATTGAAGCATTGAGAAACGCATATTCCAAAGGCTTCGATATTGTTGATCGAGAAAGGGAGGAGGCTGGAGTCAACCAAAAGAGACAACTCACCAAATCCAGCTAGTCCCAAAACAGCTAGGGCCCGCTTCGACACTTCGAGCATCGCGACTTCCTTCAACAACACGATTCCATCACTGCACCCCCGAATCACAACGCCGCGCACCGTTTATACCACCCTCGCGACACCCGAATCGCTCTCCCACTCTCATCAATGTCCATACCTCCCCGGTAGACCTCACCCTCGTCTATCCAGCACGAGAGTCAGCTCTCCGGAGTGGGTCTGCGCAAGAACGCCTGCAACTTCGATGGTCAACTCAAGAGGGGGGACTTTTACACCTTCGCCTGCACAACAACAGACCATCGTGACTGGTGTTAGCCATTCACCCCACGGCTCCCATCACAGCGCCTTCAGTGCCAGTGCTAGCCCCAGTACCAACAGTCCCACGGGCTCGAATTCACTCACCAAAATCGTCGTCGCCCAAGTCTACCTCATCCTCAGCACCATCAAGGAAGATAAGGATCGTACAAAGTGGGAAGAAAAAGCTCAGCAGCTCAGAAAGGTACGCTCTACGCCGCCCTTCCTCCGACTTCAACCTACCTCTCCCTCGACCATCCACGACCTCGGGACACGTACAACAGCGACTAACCAGACCATCTGCAGCTGATCGATGAGCACGGTATGGAAGTGTTCCAGAAATTCTTCAGTCGTCTTGTGGCTGGCAATGCCTCTACCATATTTCCAGGCGTCAACCGGCCGGTAGCGAATGCTGGGAATTACGAGCTGCTGAAGGAAGAGGTGCGCAAGGTAGCTCAAGATGTTGACCAGGCTGGGAAGATTGCAGAGTCGATAGAATCTGCGAACGATGACATCTTCCGCGATTTCGATCTGTCAACTTTCATGCAACACTTCAAGCTAGACGCGCTCGAGAAGACAATTCTAGCATTGGCATTCAAGACTGGCTCAAGATCAGACTTAAAGACGAAATGTAAGTTCGCGCAATTTGATTGATAGTAGCCCTCAAGACTGACCATTCCCAAGCCGATGCCATCTTATCTGCCAACTTTTCTGAGTTCATCAAAATCTTACACCAGCCCGGTCCACTTCACCCTGACCTCCCTCCCGCCTTCCTCGCAACCATCATAGACCGCTTTATTCAAGAACACCCACCAAGCTTCGACCGCGATGCGAAGGAATCACTCGAATGGGCGATCCACCATCGATACTCTATCCCTGATCTCACAACCCCAACAGAGGTTCTGGCGGCACTTTATCTCTCAATATCTCTCAGCAAGGAGAACCCCTTGGCACTATACATACAACGCGTGGGATCAGCTATGACTGCCAACGAAGAGTCTTGCAGAAATTATCTGCGTGAGCGTGGAAACAGCACTCCGCTGAATGAGGAACAAGTTGCGGCCGCCTTGATCTATACCTCAGTCAGCCAAACACCAAAATTCTCAGTGAGCACCCTGGTGAGCTGCTTGCGAAGAGAGGTCCCGAAAAACTTCCGCTGGCCGCAAGTAATTGCAAACTTCGACAAACCCAACCTGAGAATAACGGCCTACCAATTTCTCGACTTGTACGCGGCTCTCCGTCCGCTCGCAGTCGAAGATATCTTGGATATTCAAACATTGTGGGGAGGAAAATGGCAAAACTCAGAAACACAGTTATCTTTCATAGGGGCATTCTTATCATTGAGCCCCGAAGCTTTGGATGCTACTTCTATTCCCAACTTGGAGTTCTCATTTACTTTGGAGGAATTCACCGGTACTGATCCTGAGATATACACCCATGCGGCTCGAGCAGTGAAGCATACACTCGCATCCGCTGCGGCTCTGTCTGCCATGTTCAATGTCGCATTACAAGGACAGAGTGCATCGGAGACCCCTGAAGCTAAACGACTCTTCCAGGGCGTTGTAGTTCCGAATTTGGACATTTTCTTGGTTTCAGCATTCGGCGTGACCAAGCCATGGCCAGAAATAGCAATTGACACCATCAACACCCTTTTCGATCGCTTCCTCTACAAATATGATCCGAACTATGATTTTGTCCTCGAGGGTCTGTGGCGAAAGGATAAGCAATGGGTCGCGGGTCGATTAGTTGATGCTCATGCCAAGAATCCAACAGAATTATCGACCATCCTTGACCATGCAATTCGCCACAATTGGCTGATGGATCTAGTTCTCATACTCAGTGGATTTGGCCTTGACCTCACGGCACTGGCTCATTCGCGTGGCCGGCTAGACCTCGATCACTGGGCTCAAATGCACTCGCTTCACAATGCCGATTTGGCGCGGGCCCTTATGACATTTCTCAGTATCAAAGCCAGACATGAACTCGAATTTCAGCGGTCCGAAGATGGACAACTAGTCAGCGTGATGCTCCCAGTCAAGACAATTTCCGCGTTGTTGATGATACTCCGAGAGATATTGCCGAAAGCTCCTGATGCTGAGGTGATCCTCGTCCAGCGAGCTTGTATTACAGCATACCCACGTCTTATCAACTACGGAGAGGGATTTGACGATATTATTGACGCAAATGGTCGAATTTCGAATTCTTTGCCAAGAGAATCCAATGAGAGAATGGAGGACCATTACAAACGCATGTACAACCAGGATCTCCAGGTGAAAGAGGTTGTCGGTTATCTTGAACAGTACAAAAAATCACGCCTTCCCGCCGATCAAGACATTTTCGCGTGCATGATTCATGGTTTGTTCGACGAGTACTCTTTATATGGAACTTATCCATTGGAAGCTCTAGCAACAACAGCGGTTCTTTTTGGCGGTATCATACAACACAAGCTCATCAATGATATACCCCTCGAGATCGGTCTTGGCATGATACTGGAAGCTGTCAGAGATCATGACCCTCCAGATGATCCTATGTACAAATTTGGGCTTCAAGCTCTCATGCAGCTGGGTAGTCGACTGGAAGAATGGCCTGGTTTCTGCAAGCAATTGCTTGCAATTCCTGGTCTCCAAAATACTCCCTTGTGGCGCAACGTTTACAGTATCTCGCAGAAGTTCCAGGAAGAACAGATGCGTGTCGGAGACGGAGGTCAACAACAACTCGTGAATGGCGGAACTTTAACTAATGGCAACGTTGATGAAATGGTGGAAACTACATGCACACCATTCAGTGCGTTGTGGGTGGACGAATCTTATGGTGCAGATTACGAAGCACCTGGTAGCGACGTTCAAGAAAAAATCCAATTCGTCATGAACAACATTACGGCTGAAAATCTGCACGAAAAATTCGAGGAACTAGAAAAGCTAGTGGAAGAAGACAACCAACAATGGTTTGCAAGCCTCTTAGTTGAGCAACGTGCGAAAAGAGAGTTGAACAATCACAAACAATACTTGGAACTCGTCAGGCTCATCGGGCGCAAGTCGTTGTATTCGGACATTCTAAAAGAAACATATGTCAGCGCTTTCAGGTTGTTGAACTCGGAAGGAATTGCACAACCTGGATCTCAAAATGACCGTAATCTCCTTACTAACCTTGCAGTCTGGCTCGGTATGTTAACACTAGCTCGGGACAAACCCATCAAACACCAAAATATTGCCTTCAAGCAACTGCTCATGGAGGCCTACGACACAAAACGACTCGTCGTTGTCATTCCATTTGTGTGCAAAATTCTTATTCAGGGCAAATACTCTACAGTCTTCAAGCCTCCTAATCCTTGGATTATGGACATCATTCAGCTCTTGGTGGAATTGTATCAACACGCCTCCCCTGCAGACCTGAAGCTCAATCAAAAGTTTGCAATTGAAGTGCTCTGCTCCGAATTAGAGGTGGATCGCGACAGTATTGAGACCACTGGTGAGATATTGAATCGGGCACCGGTGGAGGAGGCCACAGATGTGATGTCTGCCGAGGTCATGGAGAGGTTTGACAACTTGTCCATGAATGGAATAGCACCTGGTCTGGGAAGTGGACGGTTTTCGCCGGAGCAGATTGCCAGATCTCTGCCGGACCTTGGACCAGATCTTAGCCTCCCACCAGCCAACGATATGGTCAACCAACCTCGCTTACATGAAATTCTGAGAACTGCCATCACCCGCGCCGTAGCGGAAATTATCTCTCCAGTCGTCGAGCGGTCCGTTACCATTGCCGCTATTTCAACTGCGCAAATGATTCATAAAGATTTTGCCACGGAGCCTAATGAGGAGAGGGTTCGTGCCGCTGCCATCAACATGGTTAAGAAGACTGCGGGAAGTCTTGCTCTTGTTACGTCCAAGGAGCCACTACGAGCCAGCATGACCAACTACATTCGATCAACCTCAGGCGAGCTTTCCCAAGGACTTCCTGAAGGTACCATCATCATGTGTGTCAATTCAAATCTCGAGTTAGCCTGCCGCCAAGTAGAAAACAAAGCAGAGGAACGCGCTGTGCCTGAAATTGAAGAAATGATGGAGCATGAGCTCGAAAAGCGTCGCCTGCACAGACAGTTCAAACCTAATGAGGCCTACTATGACCCAGCGGAATTGAGCCGTTGGTCATGGACGATTCCGGCCCCTTATAAGCTACAACCGTCCATGGAGGGTCTAAATCCAGAACAGATGGCCATATACGATGAGTTTGCTCGTCAACCACGCCCACAATCCCTTTCTGGCACAACCCATGTTGCTTCGTCCTCTGATGCTACAAGATCTATGGCCAATGAAATCTTACAAGATCAGTATTCTGCAGTACCACATCTCCCTGCGCCCGCAGAACCCTCTACTATAGCACACATCAACAATCACCAGGTTCCATATACACAGCCAAATGCTAGCATGGTCAATGGCCGACTTCCCGTTCTGCCACAGATGGACCCAAGAAGTCTTTTGGAAAAATTTGAGAAGACGCTTCACGAACTCAAGCGCGTCACGGCTGAAGCGCCGGAGCGCCATTACAAAGATATTGGTCGACCCAACCATGTTATCGACGTCTTGGATTCCGTCTTCAATTCGATTTTCAAATGTGCCCATAGTCCCGGAGAATTGGATATTATGATGGTAGACCAGCTATGTGGCTTCCTATTCAGTGGACTCACTCAGGATCTTCTCATTGAATGTCTAGTTGTCGCGTTGACGCAGATTATCAAAGCAGGCGATAAGTTCACAAATCGTATTGCTCTCCGAATCGGCCAGCAGCCAGGTGATGTATTTATCAACGTGCCACTTGCAGCCGCGTTGATCGAAGTGGGAATGCTCGAGTGGCAGCGCGTGGACTCGGCTACCTCAAAGGCGATACAACTACGCAAAGTGGAAGCACTCGAGTTCTTGATCGCTATGGTCGATAAATTTTTGTGCGGGGAGAACCCTTCAGCTCTTTATGCCGATCTCGCACGAAGTTTGGAAGTCGCCTGGGTATGGATTGAAGAGGAGCCTGTGATGGAAATTGGACAACAACTCAAGCAATCTTTTAAGACTTCTGGAATTCCTCAGCTCGGCAGCCGAGTCATTGATGATCGCCTTTCTGTTCTTCAAAGCCAGATGGAATACGTCTTTGAGGAATGGATTCATCTTTACAACAACCCAAACGCCTCAGAGAAGGCCTCGGGGGAGTTCATTACTCAAATGTACAAGAAGCAACTAATCAATGATCGTGATGACTTGTGCATCTTCTTACGAATCTCACTTGATTTCGCAGTCGAGAAATTCGATCAAACGGTGCAAGTCAACACTATTAACGAAGCTTACGTCCCAATCGATGCCTTGGCTAAGCTTGTTGTACGACTGGTTAAACGACCAGAAGAAGATGGGGAGGTCAAGAATGATAGAGCGGCTTACCTTGGGACCATACTTTCCCTGGCTGTTCTGGTACTTAACCACCACCACCTTATGCGTGGCGAGCTTTTCAACCAAAGAGTCTTCTCCCGCTTCTTCTCCACGATGCTTGGTGGACTAAAACCTGTCGATGGTGATGCCTTGACTGATGGGGAATACAACAACATTCTTCTTACTTTCAGCCACAATCTTCTCAAAATTCAACCGACAAACTTCCCTGGATTCTTGTTCGCCTGGCTTACCCTCGTCTCTCATCGCGATTTCATGCCAAATATTTTGCGACTACCGAATCAGGCCGGCTGGGAGACATTCGCGAACCTAATGGAAAGCTTAATGGTTTATGCGGGAGAACTTTTCAAACCACTTCACTTGACTGAACTTGCCAAGCGCCTCTATGGCGGAGTCCTTAAAATTCTCGTGGTCCTACAACATGACTTCCCAGATTTCGTGGCCGCTAATCACTCTCGACTTTGCGCCAATATTCCAAGTCACTGTATCCAACTTCACAATTTGATACTCAACGCCAATCCAGCACCATATTCAAAGATGCCAGATCCACTCCAGCCAGGATTAAAAATCGATCGCATCGAGGAGATTCGCGAATCCCCAACAATTATGAATGATGTGGAAACTACATTGCAACAAAGTGGTCTACTCGAGGTTCTTGACCTCGCATTACACAACGGCCCCTCGGAAGATGCCGTGGCTCATATTGCACATGCCATTCAGCGAAAGAAAGGACGTCAATCTGGTCTTGGTTTTGTCCCAATCAATGTTGATACGAAATTGGTCGAAGCGCTTGTTATTTATGTTGGCATTCAATCAATTGCCAGAGCTACACAGAATGTTACCCCAACATTCGTTTCGACTTCCCCTGACGCTGCGTTACTCACAATGCTCGTTCATGAGTTACGTCCCGAGGCGCGCTACTTCCTCTTGAGCAGTATCGTTGACCAACTGCGATATCCAAATACCCATACCCACTACTTCAGCCAAGCTTTATTGGAAGTGTTTGGAAATGATATGAATGATCATGAAGAGTCAGATATTCGTCAGCAAATAACTCGCGTCTTGCTTGAGAGATTGGCCGGGCAGTGGCCTCAACCTTGGGGACTCATTGTTACTATTCATGAGCTTGTCAAAAACGACAAGTACATGTTCTTCGAGCTGCCATTTATCAAATCAGCCACTCCAGACGTAAGTTTCTACTGGAACCGAATTAGCAACAGCAGCTAATTTGAGTTTTCAGGTTGCTGAACGTTTTGCGGCTATTGCGGCTCGTCCCTATCCAATGTGATCATAGAGCAGCTCTATCGATTATCTATTCCGTCATTGACATAAATGACACCATCCACCTCTCGACTTCTCCCTGGTCAGGTTGCTCTCCCTCTAATCAAGAAACCACTGCCATCAACAATGCGGCTAGCTTTCTAAATGTTACATATTCTATCAAGCACGACCGGCGTTCTTTGTCACAGATCATTTCCGGATTTTGTTCTCTGCATAGCGAGCGAGGGGGTGGGAATTATTTGCAAGAATTTGCGGCACTGGAGGGGCGGGGTTTTCAGGGAATTGAAGGCTCTCTCTCACTTAGTTAATGCATCCTACGATAATGTTTCCTTTTTTTCTTCTCTCTTCTTTCCACCTGCTGCTGGGCCCCTTTTCTTGTATTTGAAAAACAAGATTGGAGGGCGAAGAATTCTTCGTTTTTCGGGCATGGAGGCGCGGTGAATTAAAATACAGATCATAGGCGTGGGGACAGGGTTTTTGCTTAGCTGGCTTCGTATTCTATTTTTCGGTGTTCCTAAGCAAGGGTTCTCTGTTGTTGTATCATAAATTCGGAGTTTTGATTGTTATTTGAGGCTCCATGGTTCTTTTGAGTGTGTTTTTATTGTATGTGTGAAGTGAAATTATAATTCCTTGAGCAGACTTTGGCTAAATATGTGACTGTTATCACAGGACCTTCGGCGGACCTGTCACGTGTTATTTAATGGGATAGCGCCAGACGTGGGGTTGGCTTTAAACCCCCACGTCACCGGCTCTGTAGATAGTCAGAGTCCCGAGGTTTCTGCGTACACACACTCTCTCTCCGTTGATTCGGATCTTCAAGGTCAATACAGATATTACACGAGACTGTTTAGAAGAATCAAGAAGTCAACTTTCCCATTCTTCGAGTGTTTCTCCAACAATGGTTTTGATTCTCCTAAACTGCTTCACATAATTGGAGTCAGGTCAGTAAACCTAGAGCAATTCACGAGTCTCCTACTTGCTTGCAAATCTAGCTAACTCCAGGTGGGATTACACCACTGCCACAGTCAAAACATCGTCGCCTTCAGCCTACCTCTTCACAAAATTTCTTGTGAGTCCTTTGAGAGAGGTGGTTATCGATGCAAGTTGGTATTACCCCTCTTCGGGGGTCAATTATTTTGTATTGCAAAGGAAGCAGAAAGAGAATATTTCCCGCCGCCGTCGAATGGACGCACCCATTTCTTGTACTCGAACGTGCGGAAAGTGACTTGGCGGAATTCTACGGGTTGCGTTCTCCCCACTTCGTTATTTGACTTCTCTTTGCGACAGATAATAGAGCGTACATTTGTCGATCAGAGCAGGGACTTGAAAGATATTAACATAGATTGTACTTTAAAAGGAGTTTAAAGGCGATTTCATCTGTGAATGCAGTTGACTTCGTGGTGATTATTCATGATAAGGAACAGTCCTTGCTACGGTATCATGTATTGTGGCATTATAACTTAACTGAGTTCTTTATGGAGCTACCAGCCAAAGGCATTCTTATACCTTCTTAATTCAAAAATTCTCGGACAATTGTCCTTATTATTCTAAAAGACCCGGGAGAATGGAAAACTACAGTTCCTCATTCTCCAAAAGATTCTTGATAAATTGTTACAATGTCAGTTTTAGAATGCTTACTTAGTAGATAATAATACCCGAAATGATGTGTCAGGCTGACCTACATCGAGTATTTGGAGTATGGCACTCATTATACGTGTTTCGATTCAAATAATTCAAGAATTTGGAATCCAACTGGAATGTTCTTCTCGCCTACTAAAATAGATGTAGTTGAGATCGTTACACAAAATTCTCACAAGATTTTTAAGTGAGTTGGGAAAGCTTGTTTGGAGAACGCACGATAGATTTCCAACAGAAGCGACAGTTTATTCTAAAACCAAATACTGGCGGCTTTTGTATCAACTACAGCACAGTTGCAAGTCTCCGTGCCTTTCCATTTGTAGTATTTTTTGTTGTCGCTTAGAGGAGAGGTTATTATCAGAGGGCTGTTACACGCAATTGGAGACATCGTACATGCTGACGTGGTTTGCGTTGCGGACTGAAATAGGGGTAGCTTGTATGGCCGTAGTGATTGAAAGAAGAGACAGGATAGTTGAGTAATGCATTTTCGTCTGAGTGAGACTAAGGAGAAGAGTATGTGGAAGGTGATGGTGGTGTCCGTCGTTTTTTATGTGTATTTTGTAGGTAAGAATAAAAAGCGATAAGTGGATGGTTTTGGGGGAAAGAGGTTCGTGGGCCAAAACATATTTATAGACTTCTCAGGAAACTTATTTCTCGAGATCTTGACCGCGAACTAACTCATCTCATCAAATTCTGTACTTCCAACAATAAGCAACACAATGTGAGCAATCTATCTGAGCTCACTGGGCCAGAATGGTGGACTTTTGGGTTGCAACAAGACAAGCTACATATTCCCAAAAGGCTCAGCCTCCCTTGGAAACTTGATAATACAACTGAGGATGTTGTTGAAAGGCGTAGACATGCGACTGAAGAGGGAAAGCCAAAGGTTGATCTGTCCACCTGATGGCATACTGACCTACACTTCAACACAAGTTGGAAAGGCATTCAGATACTTGTAGTTTGGTAAGTGAGAAAGAGCCCATCAACCTGCCTTATTATCGATCCATCGATCTAAATATGAAACTCGAAATCCCCCTGAGGACAAACTAACTAACGTGGCGTAGGTGAGCTGATTATTTTTGGGGTAGTTGCAATTCCAAATTGCAACTCATGGGTTTGGCGCTTCACTTGTTGACATAAATCAATTACTAGCAATGTTAACTGAGTGAGAAACAGGTTCTGATTCTATGTGCGCTAACCTTCGTTATTACTTTAGAGCCTGTTTGGATTGGATTATTTAGTTTATATTATTCAGTGTATTATTTAAGGATTATTTAGTAAATTATTTATATTATTATTTTAAAGGTTTAATATTAATCCGTTCCGTAAGAGACCCCTGCATCGCTTAATTCACCCCCCTTTAATCTACATATAGTTATCTCCCACCACCATCACTTCTCTCGCAACACTACATACTCAATATGGATGCTCTGCCACCACCACCTGGAGTATCTGTTACAGTATCCGAAGAACCTGCCTCTGAATATCTTCCTACTGTTGAAGAAGTCACCGCAACGAATACTAAACGCAAGCGCGCACCAAACCGAGCTCCCAAAAAGACAGTACGAAAGGCAAAGTCAAAGGCCACCGCCAGCGCTCCCTCCTCCACCGCCGACAATATACCTATTAATCCCGCCCTCCTAAACGATACCCCAACGCCTGCTCCAAACCCACAAAAGCAGGCCAAGCCACGTATGCAATGGACAAGTGAGATGAAGGAGTCTCTTGTTGTTAAAGGTCACATACAATTTGCAGATGGAAAAGGCACTGACGCAGGTAGCTTTAAGCCTGAGGGATGGGATGCTATCATCGCAGCTATCCAAAAGGTTACTCGCAAGCCGGGGCTTGTAGTAGATATTAAGCATGCCCGCAATAAATGGGGAGATCTCAAGGAGCATTGGAAGACGTGGAGTATCTTGGAGAATACCTCAGGCCTGGGATGGAATGAGGAGGAGGAGTTATACAAGGGGCCGGATAATATTTGGGAGTCTCTTGAGCAAGTAGGTCTTTCTTTCCTTCTCTAACTTGAGTTTCTAATTAAATTAGGCCTATCCCGAGATCTATTAGTATGAGTACTACGTCCTTCATAACTGTCGTTACATATTCTTGGTGAATAGCACCTTCCACGACAGCTCAGTTGATCCACGTGCTTCGGCTCATGTGAGTGGCTTGCCACTCACATACTTAAGCTCACAGGATCCGACCCCTCTTTACCTTTACTCTTCATGCAATAAAGATATAGGAATACAACTACTTATTGCATCACAATTTATGACTACCAAGTCATACCAACAATAACCGTGCCCAGTTACGAGAGATCCTTGAAGGAGCGCAAGCTACTGGAACAGATGCTATTACTAGCACAAAACCACTATCTTGTACCACCGCCACCGCGAGAGCCACCGCAAGAGAGGATAAGGAGAGCAATACGGCTTCGGGGTTATCTTTTGTAGGTAATTCAACGACTTCTTTATGAAGTTTAATGATGACATCAAGGATCTCGTAAAAGGCTCTATGGATAGTTTCCTCCGAGTGACCAAAAGTCTCTTGAACCATACGGTTTGAGCTCTTATTGTTGACCGTATATAGGAAGATGACGAGCTTTTCCTCAAGGTGTACTTGCTGGGTTTTGGAGTCTCGTGCTTCCGTATTCTCAAGGATCCAATCTCGGAGGTCGTAAAAGGTAGAGAGACTTATGCGCAATACTCGATATATATGCGGATGGCTATTACAAGAGAGAAGTTCCTGTACATATTGAGGTCCTTTGAGGCGATTCATGCTGAGTGAATAACGTGCCATACGAAGGGATTGAGAGGCAAGAAGAGTGAGGAGAAGTAATATTATACGCTGGGAATTATCCTCGTACTACTCTACCATATCGTAGGTGAGTCTGGGAGGGTATAGAGGGAGTGGTGGAGGCATGGCTGTGGTGGATATATTGCAAGTAGATGGAGTAGAATCAAAGCTACATGTAAATCGGGATTATTTAGTTTATATGGCGTATTATTTAAATACCTGAAATAATAAAATTAAGTAGTACTCGTGTTTGGATTAAATTTATTATTTAGGAAAAATTAAATAATCCCTTAATAATCCAATCCAAACAGGCTCTTAGACGCTTTGGGAAATTTAGAAGTTGAGAAGTCGGCATCGGCGAACACATACCTCGTTTGTACGAAAAGCTCTGGGAAAATAGCAAGTATTGTTTGAGGAAATATAGCAGAATAGGAATCTTAGCTCCTTAATTCTCCTAATAGCCCTCGTCCAATATTATTATGAGATCAGCTCAAGCATTGAGAAATGGGAAAAGTTGAGGCAATCGTTATCGACATACATTCTCTTTTCTTCTACACCTTTTCGGGTAGAACCTCTTGAACATTGGCTTATTAGTATGCTATACGTACAAGAATAACTGGGCCTCTTAAAGTCGGGTTTCATGTTCAGTGACTGTGATGATCTCGTTGATAAAAAAACGTTTTAACCAACAAACCAACCGGCCCCTGTCCACAAGCACGTTACTCGAAAGGCGTCAGACTTCCCTGAAAGTAGAAGGATTCAATTCCTAGCTGTTTATTAGTGCCAACCAACATCTATCTTTCACCTTATTTTTGACATAAAATCCATCGGAATTCAACTTCCTCCTCCTGAATCCCCACTGTTATCACGTCCCAGAACAATAACCTTTCAAGAAAAGCGAAGATCCATGGGTCGAGGAAGAAGTCAACCTCGTGGCACTGCCATCCAACATGAGTACAGTAAATGTTGGAAAAGTTTCATGTTGATATGCCCGAAATGGTGAGTGAAAGAGAGATAGATGGCTTTTTGAGAATCAAACTCAAGATATTTAAACCCTTGAACCTATCCTCTCTAAAGACATTCCTTCAAACTTATACGCTTTACCTCCAAACCCACTTTCAACAAACTCAAACCCAAAATGCTTCCCCAAAATATCATCCTCGCAATCTTTGCCGCTCTCCTTAGCCAGGGCAACATCGCCAGCGCCATTCCCCATGGTCACTCCCAACCGAAAGAAGAGCGCCTTGACGGACGAACTGAGCTCTCTCTCGTAAGTGCCCGTGTGCAAGAATTGGAGACCGAAGCACCACACCAGACTTCGGACGACGCAGAAACCAGCAGTGAAAATGGACTCATCACCCTGAGATCCCCATTACCTGCCTCCATTGAATGCCTTGCGCTTGGTCGCCGAGCTATGTCCTTGCATGAATATGCTGGGTGGATTTCCGATCTCAAAACCGCGATACATGATACGCCGATTGTTTTTATGGGCATACCAATTACCATTGCAGGCATCACCCACACAAGAATACCAGAGGTAATTTTTTACTTGTGTTTAATATTCGTAACAAAAATACTTATTCATCGCTATAGAATAGGAAGGCTGCGTGCTGGGCATGGGTAACTCATCACTCGATGCATTAAGGATAGCTGTTCATCTCCAATTACCGCAGGCCCAGACGCCCATGACGAAGAGATTGGCGGCGAATGGGACATACAAATGACCGACTGGGGAAGGCAAGCCACTACAACGGTTGGAGATGCTGTCGACATCCCAATTCCTGCACAGGTTGCTGCTCACTAAGACTGGGGATTGCGGTTTCACGAATACAAGATATTTTTCTCACGTCAATGTTCGTCTTCCAGCTTTAGGTAACAATATTATCAGTCTTCTGGGATTCAAATGATTGTGTTTTCTCCAAAGCATATTCGTGACCAGGACGACTCAGAACAATGCCATTTGCCGTAAATTCCAGTAAAAATGCATCCGCGTTTTGAAATTGTTCTAGTGGTAGAGAAATTAATCCCGCTTTTGTGATTACAGAGTTCTTGGCATATTGCCGAATAAAATAGTCTCGGAGGGCGATCTGCATCGAATCTCGCTCCTGGTTTGGATGGATGAGATGAACTCCTATTTGACGAGAATTGAAATTTCGATTTAGAATACCGATCGCGGAATCTTCTCCAGCGGGTTTCCCATCAATGATAACAGGTTGTGGGATTAAAAAGGGATTCTTGGTTTTGTCTTCGAATTCGAATTGGTATAACAGGTGTTGATTTCGCTGCCCTTTATCCATGGCATAAGCAATAAAATATTGTTTCGCTCGATCGAGAATTACAAGAGTGGGTTGACCTTTTGTCAAATACTGGATACCGTTGAACGAGTGTTTGGTGGGACGTTTGTTGACATCGGTGGCGTTTTCCATCTTGCTGACCTTTGAAGCTATTAGGTTACCGGCGATCACGAGAGAAGTTGGGTTTGGTGTTGAATTACTTGAATGCAACGACGTCTAATATTTTATGATTTGTATTTTTGGGGTTATCCCCTTGAATTCTCAGAAACCAGTGGGTATTTACAGCAATGTCTTTGAAGGGTTGTGAAATGGTAAGGGTTACAGCAAGCTCACAAGGTAGACTTGCAACGCTTTTGGATGATATCAGAATGAGAGGTCTCACTGCATGTTCAGCTAACTTCTGGCGTTGTTGGTCCCCAATTGAGCCTGACAGAGAGTGGCGTAGCAGGGTGGATTTTGTAGCATTTAAGCGAATCGCTAATTAGCTCCACCTGAATCGTCATATAGGGGAGCTCTCCTTGGCGCTAGCATACCCACCTCTTCAAGGCTTTGTATGGTCCCTAACAAAGTTAGGAAAAACCTAAAATAAATCCTAAGCTCCACAATAGTTTGTTGTTCTCATTCTCATTGGTTTTTGTTATCGTAATGCGCTTTTTATGTTTACTTGTAAGGCAAAAGAGGTTTATGGAACAACCAACTCGATTGTTTTAGGAAACTCAATTATACTAAACCTTTCGCATAGCTATTTCGGTTGCTTGAGGCTTATTGGCATGTTATCGCTTAGCTTAGGAGCAGAGCAGTGGGGATAATTTCCCTTTTTTGAGAGCCGTTGGGGGAAAACTGTAGAGGACTACATTGCGGGATTTTGGGTCTCGACCATATGGTGCTTTGCTCATCTTTCTCAAGTCCCATGCGAAATTTCCCTCATTTGGGCCGTTCATTTGTGCGTAATTGTATGACATCATACATTACAAGGGCTCGGAAATTGCTGTCAACTTTCCCAGATATATTCTTGTATGATCAAAACCTACAGTTTTAGAAATCATCACAAGCTTATGCTGCTGAGAAGCGGTAAGCCATGTTGGAGAATATTCCTCCCTTCATTTCTTGCTTGCTCTATTATCCCTCCTTCCATCTGACTTGTGATAACATGCCTAATGCTAACCGCCAGAGTCTTGTTGGTTACTGTGTCGATCTTTGTTCTTTTCTGGAAAGCTATTTAGATGTTATCCATATGATAGATTCGGGGCAAGTACGCGGCCTGCATGGCTATAGTTGGTAAGACTGTGGTTGGAACATCCGGTGATAGGGAGAAGCTATGGCTGCCTGAAGGATTCCAAGTTGGTTGGCGTTTCATAGAAAGCGATTATTGCATGGTTTTTCATCCAGCAATTGAAAACCAAAATTCCGAGGGATCTGTGGAGGGATTTTAAAAAATGCTGTCAGCTCAGGATCTTTCGGCACTCCTTTTCTATCACAGTCGGTCAGCCTTGAATTGCACACATCTGTGTCTCCAGACCAACACTTTTGTGGGGTACCTTTCTCTCTTTTCACTATCTCCTTTCACTGTCTCCTTTTACTGTCTCCTTTCATTCTACTCGATCACTTCTGAATTAATGCACCGACATTAACCAGAACCAAACAGTAGCGGTAAACATGGAACCTGGTTCGTATATCTCTCCTCTGTTCTCTAATTTCCACCTTACCTATTTGAACAATATGTCAGTTCAAGAGCTGAGATTTTAAATTTTGTGGCAGACACAGAAAGCTCATTTTCTTCTACTTCTGAAGATAGTCTTGGATATCGCAGAGGCTCTAAGAATATTGGGTGGAAAAGGCTACTTCATGAGAATGGGAAAGCGCGAAGAAGACCAGATTCATGGAAGATACCTAAGAGGGAACGTTGTTTTAACACCTTCGCGTTTCTGCTGGCCCTTGGTCTCACTGCTATCTTGGCATAATCATAGAACTCCACAACTAATTATGGACATTAGAATCTAGCTCTCATTGCTTCTCAGTATCGTCCGACGTAATATATCTAAAACTCCAATAAATAGGGTTAGCTATTTGGTGGATAACTGGAAAGGGGTCGACGATTCCAAAGCTCACCTCTCACCCTGGGATTCGGATTTCACTAAAGGCATTACACCACTACCCTATCATTCTCACAATGATTACTCCCGTTCCGCCCCTCTTTTCGAAGCTCTTGCAGCTGGTTGTACGGGTATAGAAGCGGACATATATCTTCCGACGAAACCTGGTAGCCAAGAGCTCTTGGTAGGTCATTCTCCAACCTCGCTTAAACAAGACCGCACTCGAAAAGCTGTACATCGGACCTCTTATCGCCATTCTCGAAAACCTCAACAGTAATTCCGCTTTTTCTAATAACACGGCTAATTGCTGGACTGGTGTTTTTCAATCCAGTCCAAGTACCACGCTGACATTACTACTAGATTTCAAATCAAACGGCATCGACCTCTGGCCTTACGTAAATCAACAACTTGAGATCCTCCGGTCGAAGAATCGTCTTACTCACTGGAACAAGTCGACTGGAATCATCTGGGCCCCGATCATAGTCGTGGCCACGGAAAATGCTCCTTTCAGTCTTGTGAATTTCAATACCACTTACAGAGACGTCTTTTACGATGCCCCTCTTGATGATATTCATAACCCCATCTACGATAACACGAACTCTTATTATGCGAGTGTTTCAATGTCTCATGCCATTTGTAGACAGTGGTTTTGGAAATTCAGTCCAAAGCAGTTGCAGAAGATTGAGGAGCAAATTGACAAGGCAAATAAAAAAAGTCTCAGAGCTCGATACTGGGATACACCGGCCCAGCCTTTCACTTTCTAAGATTACATTTGGGGCATTCTTATAGAAAAGTGCATTGGGATGCTGAATGTGGATGTCTTTTTTTCTACTTTGTATTTCCCGTTGATGACGAGATTTGGTCAAAATAGACTTGTATGGTAACTGAAAACGAATTGGAATAATTGTGTCTACTGCTTCAGATGTTTTCCAAGTCGAAGATCTTCTAGGCAGCTGTTGCAACCACATTTCAAGCGATAACCAAATTCAGGATCTTAGTTGGGTAGGCCTTACTCCTCTTGAATAGTACCGAGGCCAACAATGCCTCCTAATCTTCCTAGACCTGTTCGCGTTATTTATAGAATTTTGGGAGCCCCAGTCCATGGAGTGACGGCCTGCCCATCGAATCCACTCATGTATTGTTCGAGAAACGATGGAAGAATCGCTAGAATCCTGCGAAAACCCTGGAAACTTTCCATTTATTGTCCGAAAAGGCCTTGCATATTCCACAAATTTACAAAAACAAAACCCAAAGTATCACCAAGAATCCAATTTAAACATTCTCCAATTCAATGGGTTTGCCTCCAAGAGGTTATACTCCTCCCTTCTCCCTGCCATTTCGACAAAAGCAACCCTTAACCTTCTTCCACCCCTTCTTTTTCTCCTCTCGCAAAACAGCCCTGTTTTTCGCTTCTGAAAGCCAAAGACTAGAGGTCCCAATACCCGCTATAAAAGTTAAAAAAAGTCAATTTGATATTCTATCAAATATTTCAAAGAACTACGTACCTAAGATGCCAAGAGCAATGAGTATTATTCCAAAGATAAGAGAAAATCTTGCTGGGTTCCGAGAGTTAAAAATACTTGGAGATGACTTTTCAGGCGAAGGTGTGTTTTCGGTGGTGGCGTTAGAGAAATTGGGATAAGTTTCAGTGGTCATATTGCAGATTGTGGTAAATGCCCCGACTGCCGTGCAGTTTGTTATGGTGGTGACAACTCTCATTTTGGCGATATGATGAGATTTTCCAGAGAGTGGCTTTTTTGAATGGAGTTTGGAGTGTATCGTTTCCAAACTTTGAGCAAACTACACAGATACTAGCTATATTAGTTGGTGGCTGCCCGTCCTTTCTCAGATTATTTGACCTTGGAAGATTAGAAACTAGCTAGTTTTAAGCTAATCTTTTCAACTGTGCCTAGTACGGTACAAGCTCTGAAAATCAGGTTGTTAAATTTCATTTCAAAACTCTCCCCAAACACCAATTATACTCTAGGGTAACCGAGAGCATTGTTCGAGATGAGTAGGAGAACCCCAAGTTTCTCTTTTTAATTCTCCTAAAGGATCTCGCAAAATACCTTACAACTGTCTGAGACCCCTTGGGACAATAGAGGCACCCAATAAAATCAGAAGCAGATTCGAGACTCTTGCGATACGACGTGATAGAGCTTAGGCCGAAAACCTGTGAAATAATGGAAGTGCTAGACCAAGTGCTTCGGTAGCTGTAAATTTGTCCCTAGTCTGTCAAGTTTAGGAGGTGACCTCAGGAATATTAAGCGACCACCAATCTACTTCTTTAGAGTCGCTTTGATGTACCACAACCTTCAATGAAGCTTCAATCGATTTCTTGTATTATTTGAACTCATTTGCAACAGCCAGGTACTCATCATCTCAAAACGACTTCTCTGGTACTATTAAACCCCAAAGCTATAACTAAAATGGGAGTCATCATCCTTTCCGTCTCCAACTACACCACAATCACATCCTCCACCACAATCTGCACCACCACACCCAGAAATCACGCAAGGGAAAACTTTCGTCTAATAGCAATACCACTTACTTTCATACTATTAAGACGTAAGTACTAACTCCTACCGCAAAAGTTTTCTCAAATTGACATTTCTCTGTCTGTTCAGTTATTACCTGGGGTATCGCTTGGTGCTGGGTACGGAAAAATTGAGGTAGGGAGACCACGGGATGGGAGAGGACTAAGGCTTGGTATTCTCGAAAGAGAGAACAGACGAATGAGGATTGGGAGGAAGTTCAAGACTTCATTCGTCGGATTCGCGTGGAGGAAGAAAAGGTTGTCAAACCTGCTGAACCCCTACCTTTTATTGAGGGATTCGTTACGTTGGCAGTGATGGGTGTTTGTGATGGTGTATAGAGGTATCCTACACCACAACGGCAATGAATGGAAGCCTCAAAATATACACTTTATAACCCCGTTTCTCTTTGAAATCATTTTCTTCTGAGGAGCCTTCAGTTACCTGGATATGATTTTTGGAGTCCCAATGCATTCAACTGCATAGCCGACTCAATCAAATGCCATACCCAACAGAAATTCCGCAAAATCAAAAGAAAATAATTAAAATCCCACTTACTTTATTCTTCTAATGAAAAGGAACGTGTGGAAAAAACTAATTTGCTTGTATAAAAGTACACAACTATACTCACACTAATATGAAAAGCTCCATTCCACGAACAAGGTAACTATCATGGTACAGCTCAAGCTCTACCAAACCAAGCAGCATGTAAAAAGTTCCTTCCCAACGCCATACACCAATTGAAATGCTCGTCCCTTTTTTCTTCTGCTGCTGCTCTGCTCTTCTTATTCCTCCATTCGTAGCTTAATTTCCCTCGTTCCCGCAAGTTATTTCCTCCAGCCAGTCATTCATCACATCCCTCCGCACCATACCATATCCATTCATCTAAGTCCTCCACATATATCAATTCTTCATTCGCTCTTTCGGTCGCTCGTTCGTTGGCAAATTAGATGATCATCTGAGCAACACCCTGTCCACCAAGTGTCTTACTTCCCACGAATCCCTGACCCTTGATACCAGCAAGTGCATAAAACCCAGCGGCGAGCGTCAAAAGAATCGCGGCAGCAATCAAACTCGAGGCCTCGATGATAATGCTAAGCCACTGGATGATGCCCATAACAAGGTAGATTCCAGCGCGCATGTAGTTTGTCGTGAATCGGCGCATGAAGGTGTCGAATTTGGAGGAGGTAGGACAGATGCGGAGGAGGAGCGGGATCTCAATGAAGATGATGAGGAAGGAACTCGCGCTGTTTATTTGTGTTAGTTGGGTGATGTAGGGGGGTGGAGGGGATGGGGGCTTACAGGCAAAGAGCCCCAAAGAGAATCATCAAGCTGACGTGAAAGAGATGCGAGATTCCAAGGGCGAAACAGAGGAATATGCATAGTACTCCGGTCCTACAATCAACCAAATTGTTAGTGACCATCTACAAACATCCCTTTCAATCCCTCTTCCCAAATTCCTTTCAGATTGCCCAGCACTTCTGCAGATCGGAGCGTGTTGGTGGTGCTCCAATCTAGACACGCCTCGTGGTATGTAGCTTACCATTGACCATAAATACCTAAAAACCACTCATTAGCCATCTGCCATTGAAACTTCCATCTCGGCGGAGCACCTACTGAAATTCCTCGTCGCGAACTCTTCAGCGATTGTCATGTTGGCGTGTTGGGATTGATTCCGGGGTAGATCAAGGTGGTAGTGTGTACTAAAGAACAAATGCGCCTTGGCGACTTCTGGTCGGATCCGTGGGCACTTTTTCTTTCAGAGACGTGAATGGATCGTATTCGTGAATCAGAAATTGAGATTTGTGATTGAGGGGAGCGGTAGACAGGATTGATGGGGGGAAAGAGGAGAGGGTTTGATTTGGTCTGATGTTCGGTTCCTTACAAACTGTAAGAAACAAGTACGTGGTAACGTGGCTGCGGAACTAGCGCAGTCGCAAGCTTCTGAACAAGGCTGAGGGCTGATCCCCAGGCAACGAAATTCCAGGGGTTTACAAAATAAAATGGCAACTCGGCTCATTGTTTGATTTTAATTGTAAGAGGATATCCAATTTCCTAAAGATGCATGATAGAGTCACGAATCAAGTTACTAGTCCGCTCAGTTGTACTGATATATCAGCCATCTTCTTCTATGGTCGAGAGAATCTCGGAGCTGTTTATTGCCGTGTTTTCTGTTACGTCTCAAACCATCAACCCTTAGACTTCTATTTTTTCATGCTTACCTAGCTTCTCAAATCGGTTTTCTATGGGACTTCTAGCTGGTCATTTTCTAGAGTCCGAGCACGAAGCGCGCAAGCTGTCATTCCCCCAAAGCCTCAATGATTACACCAGTTGGTCTTTCAAAAACACGATGCGCAATGACGAACCAAAGGTTGTCACCTACAGAAAAATGGGTTGTCTTGTTGGGTCGCATCTAGAAGAGTGTTGCAAAAAATAGAAGCCTAATGGTGTACGAATTCTGTCTTGTTAGTCGTAAAAACGAGCAAAAATGCGGCCGCGTAATGCAAATCACGTCGCGCATAGGTCCGGGGGGGTAAAATGTCTACTCTAGATTTGAGAGACGAGAATGCTTCATGATATACTCTGCTGTGCTGGCCACAGGTTTATTCCTCTAATATCCCGAGATAACCCTTCCAGAAACCTCGATATTCTCTCCTCAATCAGATTCCGTGTCCCCAAACACCACCATCCTTATGCCAATTTATCCGAACACCAACTTGAAGACGTCGTTGAAGATGAAGTAGCTTCCGGCACCATCTGGGAGGAGTTGGAAAGTTTGGCTGTAGTTCATCGGTCGCTGCTCTTCATCGACCTGGATTTCGGACTTTTGTCAGTATTGGGATTCGCGAAAGCGCGGGGTGTAAATCTGGACTCGGCCGGGAATTCGAACTTACCAAGAGAGCTCCGGTAACAAGGATTAAGATGCCGCCAGTTGTGTTGGATGGTTGAGCATCAAGAGTTGATACTGCGTGCTTGACCTTTTGGAAAGGAAGACTCTGTAAAGGAACTAAGTTAGGGCTACTCGTTTTGTTCGAGACTGGCGCAATCTTACAGTGAGTTTCTCAACAATAGCACCTGCGCCGCCGATTGAGGCCGACTCAAAAGTCAACATGGACTCTTGACGCTATGCCAGTCAGTATTCAGTTATTCCTCTCTATTGCCTGGGACTCACGTATAGAGGGGCCAACTTCGATCGGTCCTCATCGAACTGGTTGTAGTAGTATTCAGTGAACTGCTCTGCAGGATTCGGTCAGCCCTGTTACGGCGCATATGCGGTGGTATGTGTGGAGGATATAGGCATTCAAATTTGGAAGCGCATAATTCTGCAGTCTGCAGACCATCATGTAGGTAGGGAAGTGCCACTCACTCGCGATATTTGTGAAGTCTAGAAGGAGTGTTAGCAAATTGAGGAGGTATCGCGACGCCGCGCATGCGCCGAGGGGTATAGAAGTAAAGTAGGGGTTGGGGAATGGGGCGCGGATTGCTTACCTGCCATCTTGTCTTTCTGCAAGAAAAATCTTCTGGTAGATGTGCTTCTCGAGGTGTTTTGTTGCGGGTTGGGTGTTGCTTGGTGGGGTAATTTGAAATGCAGAGATGGAGGGGAGGATGAAGTGTACTGGGCCTTAAATGGCCTAGCGGCTTGGCGCCGTTCTAGAAAAAGACTACTTAGGCCGCTTTTCTTTTTCTGCCCAACTTTTCTTCTGCCAACACTTCCGACACCTTCACACAGCATCCGTTATCCCTCGACCCAGAAGCAGCCAGAAGAGCAAAGAAAGGTCAGACAGTTCCATGGGCTCATGAGGCTTCCACCACGAGTCTCCGTCATGTTGAGCCTCAACAGCACATGATATCCTCTACCCAGGTGTCACGGTACTTTTTGTGTGACAAAATCACAAGCGCCTACAAGCCAAGTTCTTTTTGGGGGCTTTTGCTAATGAACCACCAAGTACCAGTAGTACAAAACCTATGGTACGTCTTCCAGAATATTCCCCTCTCCAGCTCCCTTCACAGTGACGATATCTTTGCCTTAAGAACGGCCAAATGAAAATTCATGATTATTCAAAATAGCATGTCAAGCTCAACAATCTGAGTCCTCAAGCTCTATCTTTTTTTTCTCTATGCTGCTTTGCATGGTATAGTGGCTAACGGAAGAAATAGGTTTTCATGAGTAGCTTAATTGGAAGTTTGGTCATTGTTCTTCGGCACCATTAGCTATCTTATTATGCGAGATATTTCATATCTAAAAACAAGTTTCTTCAGAAAACGAGTTTCCAAACCTTCTCCAACAATGAATTTGTTTGATAATGTGGGTGGTCGAGAACAATGACTGGGTGTCTTACTAGCTCTGAACTCAACTCTTGATTTGGAAGACGATGAAATCGATTTTGGCTGTGAATGGATTGATTGTGTTTATGTTGAAAGCAGAGCCAGGGTTCAGTAGTAGAATAATAACATTTTCATTGTCAAATATTTTTCTTCCAGGAGAATACTCCTAGGCTCAATTTTGTAAATGTGAACCGAACCATGAACCACGAACCATGAACTAGGCAATGACAAAGATATACCTAGCTATCAACTGATTTAATAAAGAATTATTATTACTGTGAATATTCACTCAGAATGAGTAGCTGTCAGATGATTTATTAATAGTGTGACTCTTAACTCTTGACTTATCTCGCATCTTAATTTTGGCCCTAATGACGGTGAAGTTTTGACGTGTGACACTAATGCGCGTCTGCCACCCAGTACCATCAACCTCAGCCGCGGAAGCGACTTGCCATATTGTTGGCTACCCACCCCAAAACAAATCGGTTTTGACAACTCTTGCTTTCAAGTCAACCATCGATCTGCAAGTTAGAGCAATCGCAACCAAAGGAGCACTGCTTCCCGCAGTCGGCTCACCGATCCGATCAACTTTGCACTCTTTTCAATACAATACAATACCCCATCTTGCCTTAGAGCTTTGATACCTCGAATCCTCAGCCTCCCCACCGCCCACCAGCAATCCACGAATCCTCACCCTCGAGAGCTCTCGAGACTGCGAAACGCGCATCTACAATCCGACATCTTTCTCCCCGCAATCCGCCTGCTGCGCAGCTTCGGTTGCCGCGGCTCCAATTGAAGCACTATGCCATGCTTCAAGGGCATCGCGGTCAGCGTCCACGCCGAGGGCGCTCCGCTTCCAGAGCACCAGGTGCAGAAACAATCCAGAGTCTCCCGTGTGACGACGTATATTCCAGTCCCAAAACCAAAGATTCCACAAGATACTACGAGCAACAAGCCGGAGCCTTCCAAATTCGCCATTTCAATCACCCTCCTCACCCCCGGTCTACCTGTTCCATACTCCGTACCAAAAGTAACACCGCAAAACCCATACCCTCAACCTCACACTGTCGCTGGTCTGCCTGGCACACCCTCACGAACTGGCGGATCGGTCGCTCCATACGTTCCTATAACCAAATCCGAAAATGAGACGATTGCTGCCTATATCTACTTTGATGGTCGAGCAAAGGAGGAGGTGGCTACACTACTGCGGCCGGGCGAAGAAACATGGGTCAATTCACGCTGGGTTCAAGTGCCTAGTTCCGAAGGAGGAGGTCTTGCCGAGAGAGAATTCTTGTTTCGAGAAGTTGGCTTGGAGCGATGGTTGAATGGGCTTGACTTGGATGGCCAGGATGCGGCGGCTAAGATTGAGAAGCGTAGACAAAAGTTCGAGAAGCGCCGTACCCGGAGGAAGGAAGAGAAGAGTAGCGACGACGATGGATTGATTTCTGCGAAGAAGCCTCCAGGATCTGGATCGAACGTCTTGAGATATGGTGCAGACGAGGGGTCGCCGGTGGAGAAATTGTCGGATGACGACGATGCTTTTACCTCAGATTCCGACGACGATGACCTCCCAGAAGCCGCAGGACAGATCAAGGTCGCCATGTTTCGTGTGTTGGCTTCCGGTGAGATTAAGAGGGGAGAATATTCACCACAATTTGATGCTCACGATGATGACGAGGAGGGAACTAAGAATAAGGAAGGTGGTGATGGCGCAGACATTGATCATACCACGAGTTTTGCCAAGCCAAAGACCTTGGATCCGAAATCTATTAGCACCCAAACAGTGACCGGAATTGATGGCCCAGACAAGCCTTTTGCTGTTTTCACTTTCTTCTACAGAGGCGAACGTAAGTAACTTGGTCCTTATTTTACTAGTAGTTGTCACTAACCCTTTTCACAGGCCAATTGCAGAAGATGGGAATATTAGCATCAAAGCATCAAAAGGCTGGAACCAGTGCCACAAAGAGACGTTCAACCCAACTTGACTTTGGAAATCTTACCCCTCTTAAGCCTGGTGGAACAGTTGGCTTCTCTGCATTTCGAGATACGGATGGATCCAACCGGAAGAGTAAAGCAAGAAAGAAGAGTAATGGAAGCTTGGGAGGTGGTGCTATGGACGAAGATAGTGATGATGATGACGATGACCCTGAAATATTAAAGATGGAGGATGTTGAAGATAGGGAGGTAAAGACAAGGCTGAGCCCAGATGATGCCAAGTCTCAGGTCGAACTAGCTGATGGTGTAAGACAAATAAAGGTAAGTCTTGATATACTCCATGTGAAAACAACATAGCTGACTTCTAGTAATAGCTAAAACGCCAACACTCCTTTGAGCCATTGAATCGACCATCACCTGGGTCTATCGGGAGTACTTCAGTTGGTGCTACCCCTCCAGCTGATTTAGACTCAAACGCAAACCCCACTCTCTCAAGCAGCATCTTTGGCGGAGCTTTGCCTGATGACAATAACATTGGAAGTCCCCTCAAGAGACACAGAGCAAGTCTGAATGGCCCAGAAAACGACTCAATGCAAAAGCGTTTGGGTATGGGATTTGCAAGTGGAATGGGAGATATCGTCGCGGCGGCAGAAGCTGCTCACAGCCCACTTCCAGAGCCTGCCATTAAGACTGAAGAGGAAGAGGAGCTATGAGCGCTGGTGTCGAGTGAAGAAAATTACGAATCTATGGCCGGTGCGGCTCGCTTGCTTCTAAACCAAATGAATTTGGAAAGCAGTAATTGGACTCAGTGGAGAGGGTTCTGAGTTATGAGAACATTGGAGCAACGGAACCAGAGTGATATGCTTCTTGTTATATGAAGACTTTGTATGCATTCTACAAATACCCCATACAACTCTCAGTTTAGCTGAGGATAGTGCACAGTTTTGTGCTTATGCTTCAGTGAAGGCTAAGCTAATAAACGTATTAAAAATAAAACTGCCAAGTAGTTTATCAATGAATTGTGGTGTGATGTTACGTACCAAGAACCCCCATTGAGTACCGGCGAGTGATTGAGAGATGTTTTCGGCGAGATACTTTTGTTGATAAGTGGGGCACGCCTGCAGCCTCAGATACATACGTAACCTCAATGAGGCAACCACAACTTGTTCACAGCTATACAGAGTCCAACAAGGATATTCAAAATTGACATAAACTCTCTGAAAAGGCCTCTTGGTAATTTTCTCTTTTCTTTCACAATATGCTTGAGTTTTCACATCTTGTTTCTATGACCTCAATCGCTATGGTTCTCCCACTCACTACTGCGGCACAGCAGAACCCACTGAAAGAGGAGAATGCCAACCCTTTTAATTCCGACTTCAAGGAATTGGCAGAGGAGAATTTGAAGAGATGGAATGTTCCTGGGGTTGCGATTTCTGTTGTTGACGGGGAGAACACATTCGCTGAGGTATGATGCTATCCAAGTCCTATTGCTCCCCTTCCTTCCCTGGTCCAATGGGCAATTGTTCTCCACATACTTCTTTTCTCTTGAGGGTATATTTATTTGCACCCAAGAAATTAATAAAACCGAAACTTAATTGACAAAAATTCTCAGGGTTACGGCTTCGCAACCCTCCCCTCAACACCCGTGACGCCAGAAACCCTCTTCTACGGCGCATCTACCACCAAAGCATTCACAGCCGCCGCTCTCGCAATTCTCATATCCTCCAAGGAGCACAAGGTTCTCGAGAAAGGCTGGAAAACGCCCATCTCTGAGATCATAAGAGAGGACTTTGTTCTTCAAGATCCATATCGGACGGAACATGCTACCATCGAGGATCTCCTTTCCCTGAGAACTGGGATGCCACGACATGATTTTTCCTATGGAGGGAAGGATGAGGAGGGGAGGATGTATGGGTTGAGGGATGTGGTTAGAGGGTTGAGAAACTTGGAGTTGGCGGGGGGGTTTCGGGAGAAGTGGAATTATTGTAATAGTAAGTTTCTGAAGGGAGAAGGGGAGTTGATGGATGGTGACTGATGAGTGTGCAGTGATGTATGCTACGGCTAGTTATGTGGTTGAGACTTTGACGGGGCAGTGGTTGGGTGATTATTTGAGGGAGAAGATTTGGGAACCGCTTGGGATGAAGTCTACGGTATGTTTGGTTTTTGGGTTTCTTTTCCGGGAATGCTTTGCTTTTCGTATGTGGAGCAGGTTCTTTATTCTGTCGGACACTCTCCTCGTTTCCCGTTTGAGAGGAACTTTATTCTTAGGATTCTTGACATTTCACTTCTTCTATTTTCTGCCCTTCAAGAAAGCTCCAAAGCAGTACAGTCCTTATTCTCAAATTCCCCAAATTCCCCAACCTCCATACCCAACACTAACGAAATGCCAGTACTTTTCAGCCGAAAACGCTCGAGCAGGCCCTGAAGACTTCGCACAAGGTTATATCTACTACCAAGATAAATTACAAGAAGTCCCCGATCAGGCAATGGAAGCTGTCTCTGGAGCCGGAGCTATAATATCCAACGTCCGCGACTATGTAAAATGGTTAAAAACCTTACTAACTCACACGGGTCCACTATCAAAAGAAGATATCACAGCTTTACTTACACCACGTTCATTCCCGCCGCCCTTCTACGATCCAAATCCGTTTACGGGTACGCATACTTATGCATTGGGTTGGTTTGCTGGTATATATCAGGGATATGAATATTTTGAACATTCTGGGGGAATGGAAGCTTTTGGGGCTGAAGTTAGTAAGTATTGACCTATCATTTTGGGAGGAGACTTGAGCTCAAGATGTTTCATGAGAGGAAACTAATTTCTTGTCCTTGCAGTTTTCTTCCCAAAACTTAAGTACGGCGTCGTCGCTTTTGGAAACACAGGTACAACATCGAACGCAGTGGAGTTGGCACTGCGGTGGCATCTCATTGATGATAAGTTGAATATCCCAGCTGAGAAACGGTTTGATTGGAATAAACTGTAAGTCACTCCCCTCTTCACCTCTCTGTCTCCAGAAGCTCCAAATGGGCAGGCAAGACCATCAACTACTAACCAACCAACACAGCGCCGACCAACGCCTCAAAGCGGCCCGAGAAGCCTACAAAAACAGCACCAGCGCCATCTACCCCAACATCCCCTCACCACCTCTCCCCTTATCCCTGCCTTTAGAGAAATACACGGGAACCTACTCCCACCCCGCCTACCACAACATCACTCTCGAGCTCTGTCCTCCCACCTACTCACCCTTTGTCACCCAACATCTATGTGCCAAGCGCGATAACGTGACGTGGAAGATGAAGCTTGATCTGAAACATGTTAGTGGGGAGTTCTTCATGGTGGATTTTGACTCTATTAATGCGCCGAGTGTGGTTGCTAAGTTGTATGCGCCGGCGGAGTTTAAGATTGATGCTAAGGGGGTTGTGGGGAGTTTTGGGGTGAGGTTTGAACCGGAGTTGGGGAAGGAGAAGATTTGGTTTGAGAGAGTTGAGTGAGGGTTTTTTGTTGGGGAAGAGACGATGTAGATTAGAGAGAGGAAAGAGGGGATAGAAAAGTAGATGAGTAGATATTGGGCTTGCAATTTAGTAGATTCGGTCGTTATATGAGTGCATTGAGGAGACACAATACAAGTAGATACGAGGCTGTGCCATTGTTCGAGTATACGCTGAATAAAAACTACCTAATTACATTGTTCGAAGCCATTTGGGAGAATTGATTTAAATGTCCGAGATGGTTTTGGGTAATCAAGACGAATGAATCGTCATTGTTCTAACCCTCTTCAAACAATGAACTCAGTTCTCCTCTATGATTCAATAATGTTATTCAATGGATGTTACTCAGATGAAAGATTGCATGAACGATAACACTTCCCCGAAATGTCTCCTGTTCGAAGTTTAAGCGAGTTCACGATATGAAATCGCGCGTTTTGTGTCACTATGCATCAATTTCTGAGGCTTAGTTACTTGAAATAAAATGATAGAAGTGCAATAGTACTCGAACTTGGTTGAGATGCTACTTAGGTATATTTTCAAGATAATTAAAGTCTCCACTTCTGTCAGAATTTCGAATTTTACTCGGCATACACGCCCTTCCATCCAGTCCCCCAAATTTCTAAAGTATTATACTTTTGAATCCACGAAATACACTTGGATCTTTTGTCCTTACAAACTTGGGCCATCGAGAATCTTTGAGGGGCATACAGAGGAAGGGCTTTGCTATATATCACTTCAAAGTATCCCATCCAGCACTCAGAGGACATTTAAAAATGTGCACTGAAAGTGGGTATGAAATCAGTAGAACTATTCACTTTTCGAGCCAATTTTCACGTTTGCACGTACTGCTAATGCTAATTATAGATACAAATACGCTAAAACTAGGAAAGAGTATTAAAAAGTCTAAAAAGAGCAAAAATGAAGCTATATTCAAATACTAAAAATCATTTAAAGGACTACTACCTTCTCGATAATATATATAAGAGCAAGAAGAGTATAATATTACAGGGTAATAACTATACTAATAATAAGTCTTTGTGACAGACGTGCTTCAGGAAGACCCAGAATGTGAGGTGGATGGTAGGCAATAAGTCAAATTGAATCTCATATGAGGGTAAACAAGTATCAGATTCAGTACAGAACTAATCTCTGCCCCTCCTTAGAAGTGCAGGAGAAGCCTCGCTTTATAGAAGCTCCTGAACCCTAATATTATGTAAACTCCGATAACTCCGTAATTTCCATCTACTAGAATTAATCAATTCCTGATTGATTTATAATAGCAGATGAAGCTTCCTTAGATCAGACGAAAGGTCACATGACCTACAAGTCCTCCACATATCACAATAAAACAGTAGGTTTTTTTTAGGTAAGAATAAGTTAATAGTTTTCTAGACTTTCTTTAAACTTATCTACCTCTATTTATATGTGTTATAATGCTATTTTTATGTATTGAAGTATCATTTATAAGGTACTCCTGTTTTCTCTAACATAACCGGGTTTTTTGGCGTAACAGCATAAGGTTGGTTTAACCTATATATACCGACTTTCTAAGGAATTAAGCTTTAAGTTCCACTCTTTTCGTACCTACTACGAGTGCACGTTTTTAAATGTCCTCTGAGTGCTGGATGGGATATGAAGAAGTCAGAGATATTACCACTTTGCGAGAGCAAGGTCGTTCTTTAAAACAAGACTTCTCACCTCTGTCAAGGAAACAGTATAAGTTGAAACACCTGCAATCATGGACTCCATTTTGAGGTCTCTATTTCAAGAGTCAAGTATTAAGATGACCATTGAAAATACAGGACAACGCTATGTCAATTTTTGTGAGGAACAATGTTATTCTTTTGTTTTGAATGTTAAATACACATCAGCCCAGGTTTTGAAACGACGGTAGATGTTAGAGCGACAGCGAGAAATAAAACGACAGTGAAAGGAAAAATGGAGGTTGAGAGTTTGGGTGAAGAGGTGTTGAATATGCTCAGTTAATTGTCTATGCGCAATAGCAAAACTCAAGCCCAAGCAGCGAGAATATCACCTAGTGTCCTTCTAAATCTCTTTGATATATGCCAATGAGGTAAGTGGAGAACCAGCGAATAATTACTGCTTATAGAGTCGAGCAAGCTTCAAGTTCTTCCCCTTACTACCTATTTAAGTCACTGTTCCTTCTCCCTTATCAGACTACATAGAAATGCGAGCAACCGTACAAGCAAAAGCACTCATGTGTGGAGTCCACGCTACACTCATCAAAAGATATAGTTCATTTAAGTGTGCGGAGATGGGAGAAGCGCGGCGCTTGGAGAGGACGGGTTTTAAGCGGAAGCATTCTGATTTCAGGTATGAATTCCCTGAATTATTAAATTCTGGAGTTTGTTTTGTTGTCATCTTATTTATTGCTGTCGAATAATTAGCTAATATCGAAGATACCCCATTCTAGGAGGAGTAAAATGAGCAGTATAATCCAGCCGAAAGAAGCATTTTTGATTTCGCTAAAGTAATTATTACGGTACCAACACTTCTCTTTGGGTGGCTAGGAGCGTCTGTTGTCTAAACCCAAGCATAAGTTGAATGTTGCTAGCTAACTCCAAGTGATGAGTAGATGTGGTTAGAGAGTGAGGTTATTTATATTCTTGCTCAAAGGTAGGTGAAGGTTTGACGTCAGTGACAATCCACTTTCATCAAAATCGTATGATGCTGAACTCTGCGTGATTCGTATCTTCTAGTAAACTATTCATGAGACTCTCAGATGTCCAAATATAGTATTGCCCAAGGGAGGCCTGAGCTGGCACCCCTTGGTTCCGATGTTCGCCGGTCTGCTCCTTGGGTACTGACAAATATCTCGATGCAGCATTTTGATTTTGGGGTATATTATATAGACACGTTCAAGGAAGAACTTGAAGGTTGTCTTATCTTGAGCTTTGAGCTTGAATATCTGAACGATAAACTCGTAGTTCTTGTATTACTGTCATTTCATCTCTTGCTGTCCAAAAGTTCTTTACTGTCAAATAGAATCCATTCTATAATTAACAAAGCGAGTGGTTGCCCCGTTGGAAGAGAATTCTTGATTTCTTCTAAGTCTTCCATTGTGGTTGAAACCCATCGTTTGGAATGTAAATAGAGACTATAAAGAATTCACATTAGTTTGTTCGCCTGCACTTCAAATGAAATTATGGGCAGTCGTGGGTAGAGAAGAAGGTTAATTTATAGTTGATGAAGACTGTAGATGAGGCTGTGGCATGATTTATTCACTGCTTGTAGAATTGTCTATTGGTTCACTAGTGAGTTCAGGAACAGCAAGAATCTAAAAAACTACTTGAACGGAGTGCTTTTGGTTTTACTTGTTGAGATCGCTTAGTTTATAACTTTACTTTTGAGTTACTTGTAACTTTACTACTAATAATATTTAAGTAGTTACTTAGAAGTAAAATTCACTAGAACATCGAGATTCACATAGGTTCAATTACATAAGTCCAAGAGCGTCAAACCAGATAAAATATCAAGCAGAAGAGTGATGAGAAGGATGAAGGACGTGGGCTACCTGTGAAGGTGATGCCTCACTGGAGGCAACTACATCGCTGTTTGCTTCTTCTCAGCTTGTGTAAGAACAAACTCTCAGGCGAGACAATGTGTCCTTCTGAGGTTCTTCACGACTCTTGGGCATTCTCCATAGTCAAACCTGAACACTTAACTTTCAAGGTTGAATATGCTGCCATTTCCGGAGTTTCTGTTACTCTGAGACTTGCTACTGGGATAAAAATATCTGTTCAGAAGGAAAGAAAAATTATCTCGATGCTATGGTGATGGTCAAATCAGATACTATCAAGTTTTGCCAGTCATCTAATAGCAACTTCGAGACTACGCAACTCTAAACTTAGATCCCCTTCCGGAATGACGTTGAAGATTGCAGAAGTCAGCGACAGCCATTTTTACTCAAGCATGCGATTTGTTCTCCAGCGGGTTAAATTTGTCGAGGTTGGTGAATACGAAGTATAGGTAGGAGGTCTTCATATAAAAGGACCAAGGGTACGATGACTTTCGCTTGTAGCATTCTCTAGTCTGGCAGTGTGGGGAGGTGTTGATGATATTTTGAGCTAGGAGAGTAGTCAGATAACAGGATGGAAGTCCTTAGCCTTGTGGCTTATCTAAGAACTTGGAGATCGTAGAAAAGCGCAATCACAGACTTGCGAGTAAACTATACTACGAGGTGCATGCACAATGAGAAAGAGTAGAGTAGATCAATACCTCTTAGTAGGACGTTTACTCAGCGTCCAAAATGTGTAGTCCTGATACCTGTAATTGATAGGCTAGTACTTCAGGTAGGGGTTTAAATAACAGAGAAAATCTTTTGTTGAGAAATTAGGTATATGTATCTCAGTAAAATCTAGAGGTAATAATCTTATCTTCTAGATTTATAACAACCTCTGAAACTAGTATACAAGAGAGCTATAGTTGGTGAATTACTAATCGCTTAGCTTTAGATATCCTTTACCTTTTTTTGTATATATTTACGTAAAATCTTTTATACCAATTTTCTCTCTAAGAGCGATCGCTCCAAATACATCCGAGAACTCAGACTGCCTGGATGAAGAAAGCTGGCAAGCCTCCAATCCCATTAGTCCATGTCCCAATATCATCGCTGTAAAGAGTGCTTTCTAAAAGTAAGCTTCTCCTAATCTGAATATGAAAACCAGAAAAATCCAAACAATGAACATTCAAGAACAACTTCGCCGTCGTTATAAAACTTACTCTCGAAATGAAATAAAATATTCTAGTAACAGGAGAGAGAAGAAGCTAACTATAAGAACCCGCTGTTCAAAATTCCAACTTCAAAATCCATACGTAGCAGGTAAATAAACTGTTTATATACGGTTCTATATCAACTTCCTTCATGGAATCGTAAAGACTCTTGTGTTTCAAGAATATAATGTACTAAGAGAAGGAGCTGAGTTTTTATATATATTAAACTTAGGAGAATTTAGTGTTCGTATTGGAAGATTACTAAGAGGTGAACACCATAAAGGAAGGATAGCAAAGACGCAGGGTAATCTTACAGCTCAAAGTGGAACTTAGTGGGCTCAGGGCTTAGAACTTGTGCGTCCGAGCTTAAATCAGTTGTCGTTTTAGATCTTACTGTTGGAATAAAATTTGTCGTCAAAATATAAATACACGAATAATGAGATGTCATAGATAGATTGATCTAAAAGTATAAAAGCAACCTTTTTGGCCTTGTCTATAAGTACGGCGAGGAAAGGAAGCAAGGGTAGCAGCGTGATGCTTTCTAGCATCAATATATATCTTGTGTGCTCTATTTTTCATGTCAAGAAATACGGTATTCTAGAAACTACTATCAAATAATGTCATACAAAAAAATGTGGGAAAACTGAATTAATTGTTTGAAAATTCATGCAATTGATTAAAATGTCCCGAAACATCTTTGTGTAATTTTGTGGATCGAATATAATTACAAGTGATAAGTACTAACCATTCAATTGCCGCATGCGCTAAAATTCCAAAATAACAGCTAGGATGACGTGATGTATCTTGAATGACGAATAGGAAAAATTTATGACAGTAGAATATGATAGCTATTAACAGTGAATTAAAATCGAGGAGGACAAGTGCAACTGAGTTATGAAAAGAACACATGTCATAATAACGACATTCGAACCCCACTAGAGTGACCGCTCCAAGTACTAAAATCCCGCGTAGAACTTGGGAAAATTTACCAAATCAGAAGCACTTCGTATTGTCCTCTTACGAGATAATGATATGGTTCCCACGCATTATTAGGACGTCACCACACTCTTTGGAGCAGGTGGAGGAGCTCCACATGATTGGCAGACGGCTTAAGCTCATGACCTTCAAGTTGGGCGCGGGGAAAGCCCTGAATAACCACACTACTGCAGGTTCAACAGTCCCGTGAACCTTCACTTTTTTGATGGCGTTTTGCCTTGGCCACTGGCATGGAGACACCGGTGGTTGTACAGCAGAAACCGCTCGAGTTCTGCTGGATCGGAATTTCTTCAGTCGATGGCGGGATTGGGTTGAATATATAGTGTTGAGGGAATTGATGGTATACCCAAGTAGAGATGAAAATGGCTCATACGATATATGTGTTTGGTTGCAGGAGCCGATGCCGTTAGTTCCATCGAGATTTCTTTTGTTCTGGAGCTCGTAGTAAGTAGGGGTCGGCCATTACTCGTAAAGCAACTGGCTTTACGTAAATCGGCGTAAGTAAAGCATATATAGCTTTACGCCTTACTTTACGTGTACGCAATGTATCAGGTAACCTCTAGCTAATTAGATAGCTCTAGCTATAGCCTAGTATATACTCTAACTTCTACTTCTACTATTACTACTACTACTTCTTTTATATAACATCGCTATATAATATATAAGAAGGCTAGAGAGAAGTTAATATAGTTATACTATTTTATACATAAAAAGATATAAAGCTAGGATATTACTAATTATATAATATATAGAGGCCTTGTAGGTTATATAACCTTTCGTCTGATCTAAGGAAGCCTTTATCTACTATTATAAATTAATTAGGAATTGATTAATTCTAGTAGATAGAAATTACAGAGTTATTAGAGTTTATATAATATTAGAATTTAAGAGCTTCTATAAAGCGAGACTTCTCCTGTACCTCTAAGGAAAGGCAGAGATTAGTTCTATACTAAATCTAATACTTGTTTACTCTTATATAAGATTTAATTTAACTTATTGCCTACTAACTACCTTATAAATTATTATAAACTCTATTTACTCTAGTACTAGAATTATTATAATAAATATATAAAAGAGAGTATACTACTAGCTAGTAAAGAAGAGAAAGTTAACCTATTATTTTAAGCTTAAAATAGTAGATAATAGCTTTAAAAAAGAAAACCTATTTATATTAGTAGTATTTACCTTTAATACTAACTTCTCTTTATTTAATACCTTTAAATAGAAAGTCTTCTTTACTATTATATAATTTTACCTACTTAATCTAAAGCGCCTAAGTAGAGTTCTTTTTAATAAGTATAAGAATTATATAAAAGCTAAAGTTTATAACATTACTAATAACTTATATTACCTCTAAATTATTTCTAATAATTTTATAAATATAGTAAAGAGTAGAGAATATCTCTTAATAGATAATATCTTATATTACTAGAATATAATAAGAGAAGAATTAGAAACCTAGAAAGAAGAATAAATAGTAAAGAATATTATTAAATATATAAAAGATATTATAACTACTATTTCTAGAATATATATATTATAAAATATAATTCTTATAGACTTTAGCTTATTTTTAAAAAAAATTTAACTTTAAAGAAAATTCAAAGAGAAGTAACTTATAAAGTATTAATAAAAACTTCTTCTTTTATAACTTTAATTATAATATATAGAGGCTGTATTAGTTGTATAACCTTCTGTCTAATCTAAGGAAGCCTTTATCTACTATTATAAATCAATTAGGAATTAATTAATTCTAGTAGATAAAGTTAACAGAGTTAACAGAGTCTACGTAATATTAGGGTTTAAGAGCTTCTATAAAATAAGGCTTCTTCTATACCTCTAAGAAGAAGCAGAGATTAGTTCTGTACTAAATCTAATACTTGTTTACTCTTATATGAGATTTAATTTAACTTATTGCCTACTATCTACCTTATATTAATACTCTAGTTTTCTACTTTATAAAAGCAAATAAGTAGTTTATACTATTATATACTATTATACTTATTAAGTATAGTGTCACGAATTATGTACCAGCACGTGATGAGTAAGTCTAGACAGCGTTCTGACAGAACAAGATACTATTAAGTAGATATAGGTTATAGGGATTAGTTAGAGTAGCTAGCTAATCCAAGGACTTTCCTTAGTATAAGATTACGTAATATTTACATCGACTACATCGACAGGCGATGTTAGCGATCAGGGTCGACAACATCAACAGGCGATGCTAGCGATCTATAAAGATGAAGGTTCTATATATAACTAGCACGTCTGCTATTAGATAGAAGCTTTGTGCTCAACTTAGTTTATTATCTTAGTTATTAAGTTATTACTTCTGACTCTTTTGATATAAGTAACAAGTTTACTTCTAAGTAAATACTTTACACGCTCTTACCTCTTACTGTATACTAACCTTCGAGACTAGTCACGTTTGTTTAGACCTATTAGGTAGTTTTGTTATACTTTAAGCACCTGCTTAGAAGTAAGACTGTGATTATATTGTCCTTCTCTGGCTGTGAAAGAGACTATACTCCAGCGCCTACACCACCTCTGACACTAGCAATAGAGAGACTAAATGTTACTCTCAGAGAGAACATTAAGGTTCCTATGTCTAACAAATATAATGGAAACCTAGCGACGCTTAGAGAATTTCTTATAAAATCTTCTATGTACTTAGGGTTCTATGAGGACAAGTTTCTAAATGAATCCAACCAAGTCTGTTAGATAGTAACTTGACTTGTGGGAGATACCTATAAGTAGATTAAGCTATACATTAAGGAATATTAGAAGAGATAACATATAGACAGTTTGCTAACTGTGAAAATGAGTCTTGTGACTTAGGGATTATTTTTCAACGTAAAAGGATTTAAAGTAGAACTACAGAGAGTGTTTAGAGATATTAACATCAAGAAGAAAGTAGTTAATAGGCTCTAACACCTCACCTAGACAGGGTCTACTGTAAAATATACATTGGAATTTCAACAATACTTAGCAAGAGTAGGATAGAACAACAGTGCTCTTATTAATCAATACTACTAAGGTCTCAAGGACGTGGTAAAAGATAAGTTATTACACTCTGACCTGCCTACTAACTTAAAGAAGCTAGTGAACAGCTTAATTCAAATTAACAACCACATGTACAAGCGACGCCTAGAACAAAAAGAGAACTATAGCTACTTCAAGGAACGCTATCTCAAGAAAAGTTACGACTAAGGGGATTCAATGGAACTTAATGTAACACACAAGTCTAGGATTAAAGAGAAAAAAGGTAAACTTTCCTAGAAAGAACAGAACCGCTGACGCAAGCAGAATTTATGCTACTTATGTAGCTAGTTAGGCTATAGAGCAAACGAATGTAGCTCGAAGAAGTAAGCCAACAAGGGAAAACAAGTCAATGCTACCTTCTAAAGGGAAATAGCATTGCTGGAAACACAAGAGCTCTCTGATAAGGAATTAGAAGCACGTGGATATAGAACTTAGATTAAAGAAGAGAATGATTCTATCCTTAAACAATACTATAACACTTGCTCAGAGAACAAGTATAAGTTACTATTGTAGGCCACTTATAAATTACCGGCCAGCACTTTAGAGGAAGAGTCCTCTAAGTCATCGAAATCGTCTAGCAAGAATAATTAGAGTAGAGAACCCTAGGTAGGGGATACATAGGTCTTTATTAGGACCTATAAGAGAGGAAATTGTTAGGTAGACATGAAGAGTAAAAGGCCAGACTTTTAGTCCCTACATGCTACTATAGGACATGATCCTATTCCTCTCTAACAGTATATTATTAATAATAATCAAGTAGGTTATATCTGCTTTAGACACGAAGGTTCTAGATACATCTCTAGAGAAGAGAAAGAATATAATTACACTATAAACCGTAACAAGACACTACTGCCTAAGGAATTCTACTACCTAGTAGAAGGAGAACTTTAGGCTGCTTAGACCCTAGGTTCCTCTACAACAGAATAGGTATGTCACTGACTATAACTAACATCTAACTAGACATTAGACAAGCAGTTCACAGGAACACTGCTAGACTATTAGATAGAAGTAGAATACTAACAGATATGTAAAGTAGTATACATAGATCAAGAAAAGGTTATATTCTTTCCATAGGCTCAGAATGCTATAGCCTGGCTTGACAATGCTGAAAATAATATATTCAACATTTACTATATTAGACCAGAACTATATACTACTTTAGAAGAAAGTTAATTTTATGTAATTGTAACTATTAGGGGAAAGAAATTACAGGTTATAATTGATTCTAGAGCAACAAGCAATTTCATATCCTTGAAAGCCTACTAGAGGCTTAACATCTTAGTTAAGAAAACTTTACTCTACGTCTTAAGTATTGTTGACAGAACTAATGTCACTTACTAAAACAGAGTTATTAACCAGCGAACTATCCCTACAAAGACTACTATCGACAGACACTGTTTAGACATATAATTTAATGTTGTTGAGATAAGAAACAAGGAGGTAATACTTAGTATGCCCTGGATTCAAGAACATAATCTAGACATTAACTAGAAGAAACATAGTATTACTTTCAGTTAATGTAACTGTACACAGTTATGACTACAGGGCCGGAAGAAGGTTAGCGCTACCTCTTTCAAAGTGCTAGAACACCTAGCCTAGGGTCCTCTACAGGTTAGCTGGACTGCTAATAACAAAATACCTGTGTAGTATAAGGAATTTATAGAATTGTTTAATAACCCAGAGGACATACAAGCCCTCCCTAAACATCAGCTATAGGATTATAAGATTAAATTAAAGAAGGGTCATAACCTTAAGAAGTAGAAGCTTTGACCTTACAATTAAAGGAACTTGTAGCTTCTTGAGAAGTATGTGTAGGAAGGAATTCAGAAAGGATATATCTGAAAATTAGATTCGCCAGCTACTTCTAATATACTTATTGTATTTAAGAAGGACGATCTAAATAGAAGAGTTTGTGTTAACTATAGAGATGTTAACAAAGCAACAGTTAAGGACGCTTACCTATTGCTAGAAGGCTAGTACTTGCAGGACAAGTTAGGAAAGGCTAGGATATTTACTAAACTTAACTAGCGAAATGCCTTTAGCTTAATACAGATTAAGCAAGGGGACAAATAGAAGACAGCCTTTGTCTTGCTATTAGGCCTCTATAAGTATACAGTAATGTCGTTTAGTCTAACTAACACACCTGCTACTTGTTAGAGACAAAACAACAAAATACTTAAGGATCTTCTAGAAATAACTGTTATCTGTTACCTAGATAATATCCTTATGTTTTTAGAAAAGTTAGAGGACTATAAGAAGTATGTTAAGAAAGTTCTACAACAGCTTGCAACAGTGGACTCTTGCCTTAAACTTTTGAAATACAAGTTTAGGGTAACTTGTACTATCTTTCTAGGGTACACTATTACCCCTAGACAAATGAAAGTAGATCCTAAGAAAGTTAGAGCAATTCTGGAATAGAAGTCACTAGAGAACGTCAAGGACGTCTAATTCTTCTAGGGATTTACTAACTTCTGTTAACAATTTATTAGAGACTATGCTAGGATCTTAAAACCTATAACAAACCTTACAAAAAAGGATGTTTCTTTTATATGAGACAAGGTTGTTGAGACAGTATTTCAAACAATAAAAAAGAGGTTTACTAAGAAACTAATTCTTAGGAACTATAATGCTAACAAACCAAGCACTATAGAGACAGATGCTTCTAATACAGTAGTCGCTGCTGTATATCTTTAACTAAACAACGAGAGAAAACTTATACCTGTAGTATACTTCTCCAAAACACTAGATTTAGCTTAGCAAAACTATAGTATCTATAAGAAAGAGCTTCTTGCTATAGTCTTGGCTTTAGAACATTAGAGGATCTATCTACAGGGTGCGAAGCACTAGGTATTAATTCTCACTAATCATGAAAACTTTAAAACATTTACAATAACAAAAGAACTTAGTAACAGACGCCTTGCAAGGTAGTCACAAACCCTTGCTAGATTTAATATATTAATTCATTATGTTAAAGGAACTAATAATCTACGAGCAGACACTTTGAGCTATTAATCTAGTTACAAAGGAAATAAGAAGTATAAAAAGATTACAATCTTGAAAACTCTAGAAAATAGAGACCTAGCGCTAGCTATACACAAGATAGCAGTAATAGGAACTAACAACCCTTGGACAAAGAAAATCTAGAAAGCCTAGGAATTAGAGTAGCCAGCTCTAGCTAAGCAGAGACAAAATAACAAAGAACAGTATACTAACAGAAGATTACGTGTCTCTAAATCCTACGCTAAAGAATTTGTTAAAAAGTACTATACAGCCCTAGCACATAGTCACCAGGGAGTTTAACAAACCCTCTGGCAAGTCAAGCAACACTACTATATTAATTACCTATTAGTAGTAGTCAAGGAAGTAATAGCAGAGTGTAATACCTGTACTAGGAACAAGGCTTTCTGCTATACACCTTATAGACAGATAAGCACTACTCTAATACTACAGATACCTTAGAGGTCTATATTATAGGATTTTATAGTTAAGCTACTAAAATCCAAAGACTTAATGACAGGAGTCATGTATAACTCAATCCTAGTTATTGTTGAATAACTCACAAAGTATATAGTACTTGTACTATATATAGAAGTAAGTACAGCAGAACACTTAGCCTATGTATTCCTTTGGGAAGTAGTTGCTCTACATGGTCTACTAGAAGAGATAATCTCTGACAGAGATAAACTCTTTACCTTGAAATTTTAGACAGCCCTCACAGAGTGTCTAGGTGTAAAAAGAAAGCTGTTAACAGCCTTCTACTCTTAGACAAATAGAGGTACTAAATAAATGAATTAAGTTATCAAAGTATACTTGAGATGTTATGTAAACTATAAACAAGACAACTAGGTTGAACTTCTGCTACTGGCATAGTTTGCCTATAATAGTTTAACAACAGAAACCACGCTTGTTACACTATTCTACGCTAACTATAGGTATGAATTAGTTGTATATCAAGACCTATTGCAGAGTACTGTCGATAATGACAAAGTAGGACTAAAAGACTATGAACTCAGGGAATTACACAAGAAGCTTGTAGAGCAACTTTAGTTTGTAGCAGAACGTAACACACACTACTACAACAAACGACGTAGTCAGGAGCTAACGTTAAAAGAGGGGGATAAAGTCTATTTAGTTAGAAAAAACATTAACACTAAAAGACCAAGCAGTAAACTAGACTACAAAAAGCTTAGGCTGTTCAAAATCAAACGCGTCAAAGGACCTTTGAATTATAAACTCGCGCTACCAAAGACTATAAATATCCATCTAGTATTCTATATATCCTTGCTCAAACCAGCACTACTAGAGGCACCACCAGCCCCACTCACAGAGATCTAGCCTGTCAACCCCAACGTAGAATACAAAGTTAAGAAGATTCTTAACTATAAGGTTGTCAGAGGACAGGTCAAGTACCTAATTAAATAGTTGGATTACCTACATTTAGAAAACACTTGGGAACCAGAGAGGAACCTTAACTAGTGCTTAAAGGAACTTTAGGAGTTCTACCACCAAAACCTAGGGTTGCCCACATCTCGTGGTCAGCTGGAAAAGACGCAAAGAAGGCTGGGTCAAGGCCCAGGTCGAGGGCGGGATTAGAAGAGTCAGGAGTAGGAAGGGCGGCCAGCCTGGCAGTCTCTTCCTCTCTTCTGTCTTTCTCTTCCTTCTCTTTCTCCTTCTCTTTCTCCTCAGCACGGTCTAGCTCGTCGAGGGACAACAGACTGCGCTAAAGCATTTCTTGCTTATAGTCATCCAGGAGGCGTTGCTGCTTCCTTAAACGAAGAATCTTGGCCATTACTTCTTCTTCTTTGTCACAAAGCCTTCTCCTTTGTTTGTCAAGGGACTCCCAGTCAAAGGAGGACAGAGCCTGGTTTTTATCCCTCACATCACAAGTCTTGCCTTGAAGGGTGCAAGACAAACATTTGTCCCCACTGGAAAGAGTGACACAGCGTCGCCCTTCCTTGCCACCTTTCCAACTGTTTGCACAACAGGTGCAGGAAATCATCTTGTCTCCAGATTGTTTAATGCATAGTGCTACGTTAATACAATATTTCTTGAGTTTAGATTTAGTTGTAGGAAGACTCATGTTGAAAGAAGAAGAAGGCCACTAGCCTTCTAACAATATTTCTTAGGTTGTACTTAAGCGTAGGGACACGCTAGGCTAAGAAGGGGATAGTGTCACAAATCATGTGCTAGCACGTGATGAGTAAGTCCAGACGGCGTTCTGACAGGACAAGATACTATTGAGTAGATATAGGTTATAGGGATTAGTTAGAGTAGCTGGCCAATCCAAGGACTTTCCTTAGTATAAGATCACGTGATATTTACATTAACTACATTAACAGGCAATGTTAGCAATCAGGGTCGACAACATCAACAGGCGATGCTAGTGATCTATGAAGATGAAGGTTCTATATATAACTAGCATGTCTGCTATTAGATAGGAGCTTTGTGCTTAACTTAGTTTATTATCTTAGTTATTAAGTTATTACTTCTGACTCTTTTAATACAAGTAACAAGTTCACTTCCAAGTAAACACTTCACATACTCTTACCTCTTACTACATACTAACCTTCGAGACTAGTCACGTTTGTTTAGACCTGTTAGGTAGTTTCGTTATATATAGTTTTATTAAGTATTTAATAGTAATAGTTATTATATATTAGAGTACTTAATTTTATTAACTTAACTCTATTATATAATATAAAGATACTATTAAAGATTATATCTAGTATTCTAATATAAGTAATAAATAGAAACAACTTCTTATAAATCTAGAATAGTAGTATAATATCTTTAGTTTTTATATCTTTTTTAAGCTTTTATTTAAAAAGTGAAAGATATTAGAAGACTTGTGTATATAAAGAAGATATATTTATTATAGAGAATATATATAATTTTTTAGCTTAGAAGAAAGTAGATAAGTAAATTAAGACTAATAAGCGCTCTAGAGAGAGGAATTAAAATAGAGAAAAATTAACTATATAATACTATAATACTTGTAGAAAAGCTAGTTATAATTATAAACTTACTAGAAGCCTGTAAATAGATCTAGTTCATTAGATTTAGAGTAGTTCTAATTAATTTTATATATATAGTAGTTTAATTAAAATTTAAAGTAGTATATAAGTAAAAAGTACATGACTCAGTGTTATATATAACTTAGTATATAGTTATATTATATCTATAAATTAGATAGATAAGCTCTATTTTATCTATATAAATTCTAAGTCTTTATAAAGAGTAAGAAGTAAGGAACTACTTCTTAATAAGAGGTAAGAATTATAAGTAGAGGTATAAAGAGAGGCTCTAGTTATAGTAGAGACTTAGATATAAGTCCTCTAAGTAGTAGACTTTAATTATAGATTTAATAAATAAATATACTCTTTTATACCTCTTTTATACCTTTTTTAGCCTTATTTATATACTATAAGTAAAGCAAATCACTTTACGTAGGTAAAGCGCTTTTTCGCTTTATATAAAATTATTACTTTACGTTTGGACGTTTGGCCGACCCCTAGTAGTGAGACTTTCTAGGTCGGAGGAGCCCCTGTTAAAATGGCTCAATTTCTGGGGGCACTTTTGGGTTGGCAATGCATCAGTGCCCTATCATCTTGGGCCATTTCAAAGCCTTCCTCTAGAATGGGCAAGGTTGCCCCCACAGTCGCTGTGATGTTGAATGCTCCAAGATGCCTAGTAAAGCGACCGAGTCCATTTTGACGCAGCAGAGAGGAGACGGACGGTTTCAATGAGAAGCAGAAGCTGCGCCGACATGATTCGGGTGAAAATTGTGCGCAGAATGAGTTGAAGAAAGTGTGGTGATTTTCTGAGAGGGGAGTGAATAACTTGATAACCTGATAACTTGATTAAATGTGGGATTGGCTCGTTTCGGCCCCCGTTTAGCCAGCGCCCCAAAGCATGACGGAATCATCATCCAGGTCCTTGTTATTTTAGCGTCAGAAGCAAGTTGCTCTAACACCTACGGACTTCCAACTTAACACTCTCCCAATCCAATCCAATCCAAACACTCAATCAAACTCCACGAATAATTCCAATGGTCGATCTTTAAGAAAGATACATTTGAACCCCATTTCGTAAGTTAATTACCCATCCATCCCTCGTTATAGCTGGGCTTTTGCCGAGATCTGCGTTGAGGCCTTTCGAGATCACAAAGGCTGAAGCGGTCTGGTATCACCAACGCCTGCTCACTGCTTGCGGAACGAGCTCTTATCCTCCATTGGCAGAGCCCTTATCACTCGTCAGCATGCCACTATGGGGTGGACTACGGCTGCATAAACCCCTGGATTATCACATATCATTCGAGAGGGCTAGAGATTTATCCAAGAGCCATTTGTAGCGGATGCCGTTGCGTGACTCGCTACAGCTTTTGTTTGGTTGAGCTGCAGAGACTGACCGCAAGATAGAAACTAAGCCCGCCTATACTCGACACCCCCTCGATCCTACAAGATGTCGACATCAGTCCCTCAGATCCCTCCTCGTCCCACCCGGGCCCAAAAAGATACTCCAGCAACTTCAAGTTCTTTGGGTAGCGAGATGCCTCGAATTCCTCCTCGTCCCGCCGGGCGTCGTATTGACCGCTCTATCTCACCTACCCGTGAGAGCTTCGCTCGATCACCTTTGAACGAAGCCCCCTTCATGGCAAACCAATCCAAGTCATATCTGGGTAGCAATGGTCATGGCGAGAGCCCCAACAACGACCAGCCACAACGTCCTCCAAGCGTCGTCCTTCCATCCATTGGGCAAGAAGGAAGCGAATATGCCGAAGTTTTTGTAGTTCCTGAGGAGCAGGCTACATCGAATACACAAACCCGTAATGTCGCCAATGACCTCCAGCTTCATGCCCCAAAACCTTCTCTGCCAGTTTCAAGTGCCAAACAAAGAGTCTCAACCGTCACTCGTACAGATTCAAACCAAGCTGCATCCTTTGGCATTGGCAAAAGCCCGGCAGATGATAAAGAGCCCGGTGGCCATCCATTGAAGGCAAAGGCAAGCTTCGCCAGCCAAAATCAATCGGAATCGAATGGCACAGAGCGTCCTCCATCTAGTTTAGAGAGTGAGCATGGCATTCCTGAAATCGGTCAGCGGGTTCCCATGTATCCAAACGCTGGTGACGTGCAAGCACCATCTCCATCTCCTTTCCAGCAACCGTTTACTCCTGGGATCGGCTTCCACAACGATGGATCGAAACCTCGAAATCATGCTCGCAAACTCAGTGCCCGCGATCACGAAGTCCCTCTCGAGGCATACGGCAGACACGGACACCAAGTCCTTCCTCACCACCACGATCGTTTTGAGAAGGCATACTACGAGAAACACCCAGAACTTTTCAAGAAGGAGCTTGGGCAATACGGAGAGGGTAGGCCAGAGTGGGCCATGAGCAGTGATGATTTGAACAAGATTGTGAGGGATACCGCCAGCAGGGGAACCGGACTTGGTAAGGAACACAGTTGTGCAATAATTTGCACATAAACGACCCGAGTAATCTAATATAATCTAGGAACCTCTCCAGCAGTCGTCGGAACGCCAACTGAGCAAGTCGGAATTCAAGCCACCGAAGAATACGCATCTCGTTCTCGCATTTCATCTCCCAAGATCCAGCCATCGGGATTGGGAAACCTTGCACATTCAAACTCGTCTCAAACACATGTTGAATCCCCTCTGGGAAAGGAATCTTATCCCAATTCTGGACAAAACGAGTTTGAATCGAGTCTTGGTAGGAGTCAAAATGCACCATCAAATTTGACTCTGGATAGTGAAATCGAGGAGGACGGTGTCATTCATGTGGACCCTAACCGCCCTAGCAGCAAAGTCTACAGCGGTAGTCACCTTGGCTCTGCCGAGGATTTTGGACCTGCTTCAGGCCACGGAGACGACGAAGGCAAAATTCACGACGAACACCACTATTCTGCTCCTATTTTGGCTTCTGATGAAGTCGCAAAAGAGCCATTCGGCTATGAGCTACAACCGGCTGTTTCGCCTCTGAATGAGCGTAAGCATAATTACCACGAGGAAGGTGGTTTCTATCAACACAAGTCTAGTAGTCAGACCAGCTTGTCTAACAGCAGACCAACAAGTCGCCCTGGAAGTATTCACGGGAATGTTCTGGGTCTTCATTTGCCTTCTGGCTCAATGAAATTAGAAGATCTCGAAGAATACGAGCCACTTTTCCCAGAAGATGAGAAAAGCCACAAGGACAAACCATTGACCGCAGCAGACAAATTGAAGCGTCCTGAATTGAAGAACCGAAAATTCCCTAGCCAAGATATTTGGGAGGACAGCCCGGATAGCATGCATTATACTGCCACTGTCTCAACGCCTCAATTGCCAGAGGAGGAAACCGAGACATCAAAAGATGCCGAACAAACCCCCACCGATGAGAATCCAGGAAAGGCCTTTGCAAAAAGGCAAGAAGAACTAGCGGAGAAAGAATCTAACGATAGGGAGAGCTTCTTACACAAGGAGAAGAAGGCATGGGGAAACAAGTCCCACATTGTCGCTGAGACTCGCCCCGAATTGAAGCAACGCTTCCCTAGTCGTGATATCTGGGAAGATACACCTGACAGTCTACAGCTACAAACCACCGTCGGCGGCCCTCAGTCCGAAAACGACGCCCCAACCATCCCCGAAGAACGCCCCACCACAGGTGCTGTCGTATATCATCAGGAAAAGGCTGCCGCGGGTCTCGAATTGGGAAGTGAAGAAGGACGTGCGACTACTGGGGTTGCCGCCCTCATGAAGCCATCCATTCCTGCTCGCCCAAAGTCCAAGTTGTCGGAATCGTCACCCGTAGATAAACCTTCGATTCCAGAACGACCACGAAAGACGGCAGATACGACTTCTCCCCCTGTGCCGATGAAGACAAAGCCCCAGGTTCCAGCTCGGCCTTCGAAACCACTTGCTCGTGAGTCATCTGAACATGTTCCATTGTCCCAAGTAGCATCAAACTCTTCGACAAAATCGATCGGATCGGATCAAGGTATAGCCGCCGCAGCAAAGCCCAAACCCCCAGTTCCTTCGAGGCCTGTTGGTAGTAAAATTGCTGCTTTGCAAGGTGGTTTCATGTCTGATCTTAACAAACGTCTTCAACTTGGGCCACAGGCTCCTAAGAAGGAAGAGGTTGTTCCCGAGCAAGCAGAGGTTGAAAAGGAGAAGGTCCCATTAGTCGACGCGAGAAAGGGTAGAGCAAGAGGTCCAGCACGCAGAGCTCCAGCGAAGAGCCCATCGCCCGCTGCCGCCGGAGCTGCAACTGCTTCTGCTTCTGCTCCTACTCAACAGAGCGCTCCTGTTCTTGCCTTCATGATGCCCTCTACGCTTTGGGAAATTGACCCGGAAGAGGACAGTTTACATGTTGCTACACATACAGACAAAGCAGAGCCTGCTGTGCCGACCAAGGCGACTTCTTTAGAGATACCAGCGCCTGCGACTAACACAGCCCAAAAGGATTCGCCTACAGAGGCAGTAACATCAGCCGTTGAAGAAGAGAGCCCAAAAGAAGCGGTGGTTGCGGAAACAAAAGAGAGCAGCCCCGAGAAGAATGGCTCGCCAATTATATCGAAGAGTACATTGGTAGCACCAGAAGTCGAGGAAGAAAATATGACGGCGTCGACGGGAACCTTGAAAGCTGGCGAGGAAAATGTAGAGTAGTAGAGTTGACATAAGGGATGCTTGTTCAATTAGTTACCCGTCAAGGGTTCTTTCTTTTTAAATTTTATTAGGTTTTTGAGACGTATTACAAGAATATGATTCGTTTTAGTGGGAATTCTTTTTTTGGCTTGTGTTTTTTTGGTGATGGAGCTCGTTTACCCCTCGTCCTTTTCCCTCGCCGCCAGTCTTAACCCTGGTCCACTCGTTTAGGTTCATAAGAGATCACTATCGTCCTTTTTTCATTTTTCATTATCATACTTTTCTTGACTTCACATCCCTCGGTTCCTTCCTCTCAATTTCTCGACTACTCCTTCACGCTTATCTACCCCAGCATCTGCCTCCCCTTCTCGCCCATAATCCTAACATCCGCCCACATCTCTGCTTTCTCTTCGCCCCAACCGGTTAGAGTTGCGGATATTATGGCGGCGGCTAACTCGGAGACTCTTATTGTTGTGCTGGGACCGAGGAGCCAGCCTGCGATGTCGGGAGGGGATTTAGGGGTTGGTTGGATTACGAAGCCAGATTTTATTATTAGTGTTGACCCTGTTTTGTTGTGAGTATGTTGAGAGAGTGGGAGAGGTGGAAGGGAGGGAGAGGGAAGGGACAGGATATGGTGGGGGACATACATAATCCTTTCGTTTCTGGGTTTGATGGGAGGGCGAGGAGGGTGTATTCGGTTAGGCTTTTCTGTTTTCGCATTGAGGATTTGAACCACTGTTTTGGTTGTTAGAGTTGCGTTTGCCGCAAGGGGTAAGTTAGAGGTGTAGGTACCAGTTCTTTTGATTGGTCTCTTTCTGTTGCTGCGCCGGAGAGATGGATCCAACGAAGGGGATGGGATGTGGAGGGGAGTGTAGAGATCAGGGCTGCAGTGAGGGCTTTTGGGTAATCTACTTCGAGGGGGCGATTGGGTTGGGTTGTTCCCATGCACCTTTTTGGGGTGTCAGCTCTTTTCTTTGAATTTTGTGAAGTTTGGTTTTGAGATTCTTGGATGAGGGATTACCAAGAGCCATTCATTTTCTGGCCTGATTAGTTGAGAAATTTGAGAAATATTGACTCACCAGATACAAGCATCAGCCCCCGAAATATCATTTCATCACTGATTCTGGGTAAGTATTGAAATCCTCTATTATCACAACTTTAAGTTTTGGGTCTTTTTGAGGGATTGGTCGACGGGACAGGGCGATTATAGATATTATTTTAGGGTTGAGGAGACATTGTGAGAGGACTTCTGAGCCGATGAAGCTAGCACAGCCTGTAAGTATGAATTTCATTCTGGCGAGGGAGGATTTGATGATATGGGATTTTTGGGGCAGCAAGGTTGGGTTAGGAATTCAAATTTGGTTATTATTTGAAGGAAAGGAATAAGTGAGGAATAGATTCCGTCAGTTTGAAGGGAACAATTACGCAGATATAACAAGTACTGGGGAGAGTAACAGTAGTATCTCCGTGTTATCCTCGAGGTCAGAATGGCCATTCCAACTTCACTGAATGGACCATGATTTGACATAAGACTCAGCAAATCATATGAAGTCTTACTTACGAGATGTCCTATTAATATCACCAAAAGTAAGACTGCCACCTAAAATAATTTGTTGTTGTCACTCCTAAAAGGGGGTTACCCCACATCCTCGCTTGGTGGTGGAGTTTTGGACAAGGCTGCAGCTTCACAAGGCGGAACCTCTGCCTTCTACCTGATGTAACATCAACATTAACAGACATCTACAAAACACAACCATGGCCTCCGCAAAAGATGTCCAAGATCTCCTACGTCTTTTAATTACAGGCCGTAACAAAATCCCCATGATGGCGGCAATGGGACGCGTCAAGACACTCCAAAGCGCCGGTCTCCACAGGCACATAACCCCCACTACATCATCCAGATAACTTGCTAATGTTGGCCCAGTATCTCAGAAATCGCATCTTCATCCCTCCCCGACCTCACAATTGCACTTGCAGATGAGAAGACCGCGAAATCCCTCCTCGCAGCCTGCAAAAGCGCAACCAAAAACCCACCAAGCACAAAACGCCCCGCCACCGATCCCCTCTCCCCCTCCTCGAAGAGGATGAAATCACAATTCTCCCTCCACGATACGCCACAAACGCCACGAAAACTCGAGAAAACCCTCGAATTACCAGCACCTTCAACAGATGAGGAGGCGATTTCGAAATGTACTATATATACGAACAGGGCACCGTTGGTGTTGGCTTTCGCGGTTCAATTGCTAAGGTATACAATGCCGGAACAGCCGTTGAGTGGGAGGCTTAGTTTGGCACAGGCGGTTGTTAGTGTGAATAGTAGGAGTAAAGCGCAGAGTTTGGGAATTAAGGAAGGGGGGAAGGAGGAGGGGTGGGGGAGTGGACAGCCTAAAGTTAAGGTTATGGGGAGGGAGATTGGGGTGCTTAAGAGGAGTGGGTATGAGTGGAAGGGGGAGGATGTTAAGGAAGAGGAGGTTGTGAAGGCAGAAGAGGGTTTAGAGGAGTCACAGACTCAGAGGGATGGACCTGATTTTGCTGGGGAGAGTCAGGTGGGAAGTTCGGCTGCTACGATGAAGAATGAACCGGAATTACAACCTTCGAATTCGGGATGGACGGTGTCAAGTCCGATTACGTCCAAGAAATCGACTTTTATCGCTCGTTCCATTCCTGTAACATCAACACATGCCGCCTCTCAAGCACTCACAACTCTCCTCCCCCAAGAATCACTCGCATCCGCCTCCCACAATATATCAGCCTACCGCATCCTCACATCATCAGGCTCAATCCTCGAATCGTCTTCCGACGATGGTGAAACAGGCGGCGGGAACCATTTATTATCAATCCTCCAATCCTCCAATCTAACCAACGTCCTGCTCGTAGTATCCCGCTGGTACGGTGGAATAATGCTCGGTACAGACCGTTGGAGAATAATGACAGATGTCTCCCATGATGCCCTCTCCCAACGACTTCGTGTCTCTGGAATTCTAGGAAGGGAAGCACTTTGGGGGTTAGATATGGAAGGGCTCGACAAAGGCTCTACCACTGGTTCCCTCCCAATTCACAGACCGGAAGGTGCTCGTTCTTATATTTTGAAATCATTCCTTACGCCACCTCCGACAGAAGGTGCCGATGGAGACGGGAAGAAGAAAAGGAAGAAAACTCAAGCACAGATTCAAGAAGAGAATAAGGAGAATCTAAGCATGCTTTTAGGAGCTTTGGATATGTTATTCTCAAGTTGGAGTCAGTGGATTAGCAAAGAGGAGTTGGATCGCAGGGCTTGGGGTTGGTATGTCGCTGTTAGACCGGATGTTCAGGATGGGATTGCGGGATGGGGTGGGAAGGGGGTTGTGAAGTTGGGGGATATACTTGTGTTGAGGAGGAAGAGCTAATTGTTGACTTTACAAATAACAAGCAGTCACATATTTAAAGAATTGTGCCTGATTGTCTTAGTGGTTTTGAGAACTTGGGATAGTGCTTCTTGAGTAGGCGAGGTAATGCTTACATTTTTGAATTACATTCTATACCATTTGATAATTTGAGAGATTGTGAAGAACGATTTCCCAATGTTCCTGCTCGCTTAAATTGAGTTAAGCTCCTTGTGAAAGGGGTCAAGAAACCAATTAAACAACCTTGTACTATATAATGGCGCAGAAGGCGTAATAATCCATGTTAAAATACAAAATATTCTCCCCGGGGGTTGTGTAAAGGAGATAAAATCGAATTAATATTGCTGCCAAGGACATCTTGAAGTTTTGCATCCATGACTTAGAATGGCATCACGTAAGAGTTCCTGGCATCGTTCAACCTACACTCACTGAAAGGCATTACTCCAAATTATCAAGGATAATTGAACTGAAACATATAACTTAATGAATTGTTTATGATAATAGCGATTCGTTTTTCTTGATTCTTTGACGTATTTCCGAACAATTAAATAAATCATCCGAGATATTCTAAACAATACAGTATTCAGGTATACTGAAAAATGAATATGAACTTCGTCTTTCCATGACTAAAAGAGCCAAAAAAGAGCAAAAAAATCAATTTAAACTTCCCCGCGCTGGAGGAGGACACATGACGAGAAAGCCCTCTAGTATAGTAGCCAAACTAGTACTTTTCCGTCTATTTATTCCGTACTAGCTTTCCATCACATGAATACATAGCACCGTGAGCTCCCTCACCTTTGGTGTGAATCAGCTGTTTACCCAGTATGCCGTGAAGATCTGTGAGTGGATGACTGGATAAATGAATTAAGAGCCAATGCGCTATTTGAGAATTTGAATTTGGAGATTTGAGTAGAGCAGGGGACGGGGTATTACCTAGAAATAGAGGCGAGGGAGTGGGAAACCTGACTTTATGATGCTTACCTTTGCCTTCGGACGACGAAGACCCCAAGAGAAAACGAGTCGAATTATTAACTCGAAATACAAGCACCGTTAGACAAGGAATTTGGATGTATTCAGACAACTCTAGTAAACAAGTGGTATCTAGAAACTCGCAATCAACAACACCATCGATCCTAGCCATAGGGGAAAAGAGTAACCTGTCAATTCCACGAAGCCTATCAATCCCCTACTCATTCTCTGACAATATCCAGATCACTATCATCATCATCATCAAAATCATTAAGCAAAGCGGCCTTCGCGGTCTCCCCTCCAATGCTCTCCCTCCCCGCCTCCCGAATCCCCTTCTCCGTCACAAACCTGGTCTTCTTCTTGACAGGTTGTAGATTCTGGCCCTCCCGCATTCGACCCAGATCTTTACTCAACTCATTGCCCCATCCTCTCGCCGCCGTACTAGACGTCGTATTTGCGCGCTTCCGTTTGATGGGACTTAACCGTATATCCCTGGCCTTCCCACCTAAAAGTCCCAAACTCGCAGCATCTGGAGGAGGTGGTGGTCCCTGATCATCGCGTTGTTCAGTCCTCGGTCCAGCTCGTGATGTTTGCTTTGCACGCATATAATCCGCCCCCATCCCATTGCCGAATTTCCCCAACTTTCTTTCCAGCTCCCTCTCTTTCTCTTGGGCCATGAGTTGTCGAGTCATTCGCTCTTCCTTACTTGACCCCCGTTGAAAATGATCCGGGTCATAATCGACGTCATCCAATAAATTCGTCGTGGTACGTTTGCCTATGAATACTGTGCTGTGGCTGTCTCTGTCGTAGCGCACTTGTTCTTCTGTCTTTGCCTTCTTCCTGTAATCGAAGTGCCCAGTTACATCTTTAGAACTGAATTTCTTAGTTCCATAATCGCCCTTTCCAAAGTTCATAGTGTTGACTTCCATCCTGGACGCCCGCGTTTTCTGGAGTTGAAGATTGACGTGAAAATCACAGAATTCGGTATGTCGTTTGTCGATCCACGAATCGCAAACTTTGCCGTCTTTCTTGACACTTTTGCAAAATCCCAAGTCTCTAGCATTTCCAATTTCCAGAATTGTATCAGCATCCGAATTCAATACCAGACTAAATTTCCCGGTATCAGCTTTTCCTCGCGGAGGTGGCATAAATCCAGGATTTAGAATGGCTATGAGAGTCCCAGGAGTGAGTTTCCAGAATTTCTCGAATGCAGAGTCGAAAAGCGCCAGATCCAATTCCCATTTCAGGTCTGTCAATCCCATGATCATGTATTTCCCTCGTTTCTCGCTTTTCCCATTGGGTATGTGAGATCGAGGTTCCGTTTTCTTCGCGATAATAGCAAATAAAACTAAATCTTCCTCTATGTCGGGACCTGAAAAATCTGGGCCTTTGACTGTTCTTAGTAGGTCTGGAACTAAAAATGTCTTTTTGCCAGACAAGGTACGTGTAAGGACATGGTGAGGTATTATCCTCTTGGAAAGATGGGTTTTTGAGAAGGGTTCGAATTGAGAGTCCTCCGTTTCGGAGACCTCACTTGGGGATATCTTTCGCGTTCTGGGTGGTGGTAAAGTCGAAGAGGCCCTAGATTCTGATCGACTCGATGATACAGCACTCGAGTCGAGTAAACTACTGTCTTTCATGGCTGACCGGAGACTTGGTGTTGTTCTGCTTCGTGACATACCACCAACGGCTGGTTTGTCGAAGGATTTCAATATGTCGTCTCTGCTGAATTCAGTCGGTCGTCGAGGAGCTTCTGGTAATTCCACTGCAGATTGCTTGTAACTTTCCATCTGCTCGTGATCTATATCGAAAGCCATACTCCTGTTCTTCCTCATGCGCGCTTCTCGGTCCAGTCGTTCCGTGTCCTGAGCACGAACAGCCGCCATGCGCTCACTAAAACTTTTTGGTCGACCATCATCTTGGTTTGAGTTTATTGAGGAAGACGGATGTCCATGACCACCAATTTGGGATTGTGGTCTTGAAAGAAAAGGTCCCAACCGCCTGTCTGGTGCATCCGCACCGTCCTTTCTCCGCAAGCTAGGTGCCCTCTTCAACGATATATCTCTGCCGGTCAAGCCCTTATCGATGCCCAAAAGAACCCTTTTTGGGGAGTTGTGAGGCTCCGCGGCAGGCTGGGCCCTTCTGACTGGCGAAACTGGAACGTGTATACTGGCCTGCGATTTGGATCTTTGCAATTGTCGTTCTCGTACCCCCTCCACTCTGGATTGTGCCCGACTTGCTGCGACAGAATTGGCCCTAGAAATCCCCGGATTCGATTCATTATCGGTATCTGGGTTTTGCTTGTTCTTCTTCTTCTCTTGTGCCTTCTTCAGCCTAAGTCGCATCTGAATCTCCTCTAGCTTCAGTGCTAGGGTTTCCTCATCGTCCTCTCCATCGCTCCCATCCTTCACTTCCAGCATCTCTTTGGGTTTGCTGTGCATCGAGGCTGTTGATTTTGATCGCTTTATTGGTGACGGGGAAGGAGAGGCGCGTTCTGCAAGACGTCGTAATCGATCTCGTCCACCGGGAGTACTTATAAGTGCCGCATGAGGAGACCTGGGAGGCCATTCCAGGCCGTCATCTATTTGTTGTTAGTAACACCCTTATAAATTCGGCAGAAAGCTCACCTTGAGACATAATATACTGGCCTACAGGCCATCAGTCATTCGAAGCCCCCTTGGTGTTGTTGGTCGCTCAATGACGTTGTTATTTTTAGATTTGAGTTGGTTATGCGCTTTGTTTATCGGAAAGTAAATAGATGCAAGGCGTAGCAAAACTTCGTCGGGATTTCTGATGATGATTCGCAAAAGGTCTCGTAATTTCCTAGAAGCTCAACGGGCTTATTCCTCCGTAAGTAAGACCTTGCACAACTCTGTATCCCAATCCCAAGCTAAGATTGTACAATCTGGAGAAGTTGCGACCAAGACCCCTGTCGCTTCCCCAGTTTAGCCGATTTGTTTCAGTCGCGGTGCAGTCGCGTGGAAGCGCGTCTTCTCGGAATCGACCTCGAAAATCAATTAAAGTTAGGAACTTCAACTTCGTTAATCACCTCAATTGTCCCCAATCACCCTCAACATGCCTCCTAAGACTCGTGGCAGACCGTCTAAAAAAGCCGAAAAGGAAACAGCAGAACCAGCAGTTGTTTCTACGGAGCAAAAAGTCCAATTGAACCCCGAAGTCGCCAATCCTCCACAGCTTTTTATATTACCAGAAAAGCTCAGCGCAGAAGCCCGAATAGTTCAAATCGAAAACCCACGCCATTCCACGAATAGCCCTTACGTCGTCTGTCCTGAACGCGGCTTTTTCGAACTTACACGAGTATCTGCACCGAAGTCAACACCACGAAGTTGGCTTTTATCGTCAGACTCGGAGGAAAATGGGGAAGATGTCAAGCAGCCAGAAAGCGCGGCGGATGCCACAGACAAATTTTCAACCAAAGGCTACATGCTACGATATGCCAATTTAATGGTAGCAACACCAATCGATACATTATTTCTCATATTACCGGCTCTCACCCCCAAATCAGCAACGAAAGCCTCAGACAAGAAGCTGTTTCTTTCTGGGGAAGATTATTTGGACAGGATGGGATCTGCCTCACCCGAACTTGCGCCTCTATTAAAAAACGAATCGATACGATCATCAATTGAAAAGCGAATGGCTGCTGTATGCGACACGGTTGAAGCCGGGGACGAAACAATGTATCGGGTCAATGAAGAGAAGATTCTCAAAGTACTATTGGGGAAGGCCAAGAAAATGACGAAACAGGGATTGACTCCAAGTATGGAGGAGAAGTTTGTGAGAAAAGCCTTGGAGGTTCCTACTCTTGTTATTGCCATCGAGGAGGACGAGGAGGCAGTCAAAACCGCCAACTCTGGAACTTCAACGCCTCACGCAGACACCCCAGATACACAATCAACTGCTGCTTCATTTGAGAGCGCAACGACCTCTTTTTCACAAGCTTCCACGTTTGCTACTTCATTTTCCGAAGACTCTTCTGCTACTGTCACAGTCAACAAGAAACCCGCTCTCCCACCAATCAGTGCCCCCGAAGGTGTTGCAGATCTCCTCAGACTGCAAACTGCCATGTCATTCCTCTGCTCAAAATATGTTGCACCACATATGAGCGAATCTATTAAAAAACTGGCATCTTCACCGGATTCTGGTACCGACTTTGCGCCTCTCGAAACTCATATTGCTCATTTGGCCAAGTTGCGCCAGGAAGCTATTGCCGCTAGATCATTAGGCGATGCTTCGAGGAAACGAGGGTACGAAGAGGACGACGATGAGGGAGAAGGACGAGCCGAGAAGAAACGAAAAAAGGAAGAGGAGGAAAAGAGGAAGAAGGCCGGAGAAAGTAGAGGTGTGAAGAACCTGAAGAAAGTTAATGTTAGCGGAATGAAGAAAATGAGCGACTTCTTCAAGAAGAAGTGATTGTCATAAACTTTTTGTATGATTTGGAGTTTTGGAGTTTGGAAAAGGGTATTTTACCAGGAGAATGACATCTACAGGATAAGGCCCGGCGTTCGATTGTATGGCAATTGTAGGATAATTTATCATATTCGTTTTCTTCATCTTGGACCCCGCCTACCCCGCACACTGCCAGTTCCTCGTCCTATACCAGTTCCAGATCGTGTTGTGTTTGATGAACCTCGACTCCCCCCACCAGCAGTATATCCACTACTGCCGTAACCACTGCTCAAAGCTCTGCCTGTGCCTCTACCTCGTCCTCTCGTTCCTCGCGTGCCCCTCAAGGTAGTACCGACCTGGCGCGATCTCTCTTCTTCTTCCGCTCTTCTCCTCGCGTCTTCCCGTCTTCTCTCTTCCTCAGCCGCTCTTCTTTCTGCTGCTTGTGCCTTCAATACTGTTTCGTTCTCCATATCCACGATATCCTGACTTGCTCCTTTCCAATTGGGATTTAGAATCAGGCGTTGGTTATGCTCCGTTTGTGACAAAATTCGAATCCACGTATTCAGTAAAGTTGACGCAGATGTAACTGTCCTCGATACTGTCTACATAACCAAAGAGTCAGCTAATCCGCCATGCGCCCATGAGATACAAGAAGCAGTCTCCAAACCTACCTCCATATTCCCTTTTGCGCATTCAAGACTTGATACTACGCCCTCAATAACCTCATTGATACTTCTCACACTCTTTAATTCCTTCCTCAGTGAAGCTTCCCGCGCTTGTTCAGCATCATATTTTGACTCGCCGCTTCGCTGTGTTGATGCATTGTTGCTCTCCGCCTGCTTGGATACGGACTTCTGCCTGGGCTTGGAGACTTTGGAGGGGGATGCGAAGAGGTCTTCGGTATCGGAATCGGAGAGATCCAGCTTGCCAATGTCGGGGGTGGGCATGATGTGTTTTGGCTTGGATGAGACTGTTGTAAGTTAGGTTGTAATTGTAACAAATTGCCCAAGTGTTACGGAATAGCCAGCCTGTTGGTAATTAACGCGTAAAAACGCGTCCACCTCAAAATACCGAGTATCAAGATGAGGTGGGCTTCGCGTGGTGTCAGAGCGGGGAGCCGGCACTTGAAATTATGGGGTAAAAGCGGCGGAATCTACTAAGTGACTGTCCAAGGGAAGTGGACTTTTTAGAATAATAATTGTTTATACCTTTAGGGGATTTAATTCTTAATTAATTCAATTCCCTTAATAACAATACGCAAGAATCTTCATGTTATCACTTGAGTTATTATTGTTTGAAATAACTAGGTATGTGGTCAGTTATTCAAGGCCGCTTTTCAGCAGCAGTGTGGAGCCAATCAAATTGGCGCCCAGTTTTTGAGGCTAGTGCGGCCTGACAACAACAGCGGTGGCTGGGAGCGAAAATCAATACTCCAACCTCGCTCTTAATATAATTCAAGTCTGATATTTTGCGACCACAACACACACGATTGCTTCCCTACTGGCACACGTATCGTTTGTTTGCTTCTCTTTCTGATTGCACCGTCTGCATTGCTCTGAAAGCGCCGTTATTGTCTCCTCCCAGGCCAGCTGCCACTCTTGAAAGCTCTCATCCCACCCAGCAACCAGACAAGCAACGACCAATTCACTCCCTTGCGACGAAAAATCGAAATCCCAAAACCATATTCACGCAGGCTCTGTCAACTCAGCCACCATTCCATCTTCCTATTGTCGCTCCATCAGGGAGACAGCCCTAAATACCGTCATGGCGACTGCTACCACTCCACCACCTCCCTCGATTCTTCGCACACCGTCAACACCACGCTTTGGAACTTTTGGAGACGATTATCAACCATACTCCCCACGCAAGTCCAGTCGTGTTGCGCAACGATCTCGATCCACGCATACACCACCTCGTCAAGTCTCTGGTCATAATTTAAGAACGAGCCCTCAAACCGCGAAGAAGTCCTCGGCTTCGACAATGCTTGACACACCAACCTCCCCTAAAACTGCCCCCAAGAAGAGAGCTCCGCGCGCATTAGCAGAGTCTAGTGGACGAGTAGGAGCCCTCGACTTCCACTCCACAACTTCCGCCGCATCGGCTCTAGGACTTCCTACCCCAACAAGAGCAGACAAGATGGATTTCCCAAGTGCGGTCGCGCGCAACAATGGCATGTTACCTACGCCTGCTAAGACCCCAACGAGACGCCCAGATGGAAAGAACCCAGCCTTCTCAGGAATTTCTCGCAGCCTCTTCACCTCTCGTACCGACTCGATGGAAGATGTCATGCCAACCCCTCGAAAGAAGAACCGACGAAACCACACCGGGTTCTCTTTGAATAGCTTCCAAATTGACGACGCCGATCCCGATATTCAGATCTTTACCGACTCCAATGACCGCGTTCCAGAGGTAGATCGAAGTGCCGATAACCCTTTCTACGGAGAAGGCGCCGCTAGCCCACCCGAGCCAACCAAGCGAACCAGCAAGCGTCGAAAGGTTACCATTCCCGGTGAAGGTGAACAAGAGCTTGAGGATGTCAAGGATCGTGAGGATGGTCTGGCATATGTATTGTAAGTTCAAGAACACAATTTTTTTTTCAAATCACCACTAACTTAAATTTAGTCGAGGAAAGAAAGTATGGCGTAGTCACGAGAAGAATGACGCCGGTGCGCCAGATGAGACGGACGATGAAGACGGAGAAGACCTCGCTAAGGATCTCGAGATCGAGCACCTTGGCCCAGTCACTCGTTCGTCTGTTAGGCCTCGCCTTTTGTATCCTTCCAAACAGCAGCTGGATGCCCGCGAGAAGAGAATGCAGGCTGTCGAAGAGGAGGAAGCTGATACCGACATCGAAGAACCAACTACTCTCGTTTCTCGCAGTCCTAAGAAATCCTTCAGCCTTAACGAAACTCCAGCAGGCCAATTAGACAAGAATCTGTCCACCCCTAAGGCCCCACGGTTTGCATCTTCAGCGATTACTCCACCAACCACCGCACGTGCTACCAGATCCAAGAAGGTCTATATGGGAGTCAACGACAGCAGTGAGGATGAGTACCCTTCAACTCCAGTGCGCGGTACGCCATCTCGAACGGCCAATAATCGCAGTCCTTTTCAAGATTGGCGAAGAGTTAAGACCGACGAAGAAACAACTGCAGCGGCAACCAAGAAGCGAGGAGGTGACACGATGACTCGAGGCTCTCCCGGCAAGCGAGCTCGCAGCTAGGCACGCTCTTCTCTTTTTTTTCCTTCGACGTGTTCGCCTAGTGGGTCGATTTCGCCAATTCGCTGGAAACCGAAAAATTGGTCGATTACTGGAATTTTTTGATCTTTGGTACCTTCAGCATTTGTTTGGGAGCGAGCGTTTTTTTGATGTTATGATATCTGCATGAGGCGGTTCCCTTTTTTATTACGATACGATCATGGTCTTGGGAGCGATAAATGATTTCTACTGTGGTCTGTCTGGTGGATGGGGTTAATCGAAAGAGATGATGTGTCTGTACTTATGGCACTGGGTGTTTTTTTGATGATTATTTTCTCTTCTTTCTTGCGAGCAGGGTATGAACTTGAAAGTCGACCTTGGCTTGGTTTGGTAGTTGATGATTGGTAGTTGTGGATGGGTGGTTGGCCCTAGATAATTAGTTGTGTTTAGGGTGGGGAGGCTATTCATGTTTCGTGGGGGTAGGTGATTTTCGGTTGTTTTTTACTTTTGAGAAATTCAATATGTATTGGACCGGATCTGGATGTGCAAACCTTTTGATGACTTGAGTGACTTTCGTTCCATTTGAGCTTTTTCGTACGCAGTAGTATTTGTTTTGAATCGTTGGTCGGGTAGAAGCCAAAAGACCCAACAGTTCACTAATATGGGCGCAATGGAATTGTGTGGCCTATAAGCGAAATACTCCTATTGAACGAAGCACACAACAAGCTCCACCATGTATTTAGCTCGGGGGTGTCACATCACAGCCTCTTCCTTGTAGCAGGCCGGGGCACCAGTGTCGCACAAAATAGAATATGGCCTCCTCTAGAAACCTTTGGACGGCTGGGGCTGGGGGATGTGTGCAGGAGTTTCATGATATTATGAATTTGCTTGTATCAACGTCCCTGGTTCACTTTTGCGGGGGGTTTGTTAACTTCGGAGTATGTTCATATTACTCTGTTTCGTCAAGTAAATCTTAAGAGTCCGATAGTCAGCGCAGGTATATTTCAAACAATTTTGTTTTTCCAACTCGAAGGGTTACTGATTAAATTCATGATAGGTTTCGAACGACGTTGATTTGTTGGTGAATCCGTCGATTCCGCATTTCTGGTAAGTACAATTTGCTCAACTTCGTTTCTCCTTGTAACTTTGAGGCTTATCAATTAATTTAGTTGTGATTTAATTATTGAAGAACACTTACTTTGTAAGTACTCGTCAAATTGGCGTTGTATATTTATATAGACTTCGTGATTGAGAGAGAAATAGATTTACTAATTTAAGATATTTAGTTTTAGGTATCTGGGTTGAAGTTGGGTGTTATGGTTAACTTATACTTATACACTCATTGCTCAAGTCACGAGACGAGGAAAGAATCAAGATAAGTTGTTTTTGTTTTATAGGTGATTGGATACTGTCATTTGCTATGGTCATTCTGATAGGATAAACTAGTTTTTCTGATGATTGTTTCTAACTCAAGTTTCAACTTCCACGAGAAGCGAGCATCCGAATTATATCAGCAGTACAACTTGCTGGAGTCATAAGGTTTATTACTACAGTTGCTACATGCATTGGAAAAGTCACTTGCATGTGTAAAAGCTGACTATCTCCAGGCTAAGCTAGTTAATTTAAAGAACTCAAAGTGTTTGTAGCAAGAGCAACGCTGTAATGAATGGACTAGATTGTTGACTATTCTGGTAGACTGTCAACTTAAAGAATTTTAGGTTCACGGAAACCCGGTAGAATAAGCTCCTTAAAGGATAAACTCCCCCATTCTGTTTCCTCCCTTACGTACCAAAACAAAAGTGCCAATTTGCTACTTCGGAACGGCAACGATAACCGAATCCCCCAACGGCTTCGTATACGTAAGAATCTCCCTAATTTTCAACCCAGCACTATCAAGTAACTCACGCCACTGCTCATTGGTTCTCTCTCTGGCACCAAGGGCAGACATCATGTGCATATCCACCTGCGCAGCCTGCCAATGAACCTTCTCATTTGGAAGAACGATATCATCGATTAGGATGAGGGAGTCGGGTCCAAGAGCTGGAATGAGGTTCTTCAGGATTCGAATTGCTTTGTCGTCGGGAAAGCGGTGGATGATATTGCGGAGGTAATAGAACTTTGCTCCTAGAGAGGGTGTTAGATTGTGGGAAATTCAAGGGATGGGGTGATTGTCAATATGTGTGTTAGAGTGATTGTAAATTCAGGAGAATACCTTTGACAAATTGAGGTTCGAAGATATTCGAAGCCATGATTTCGATACCGTCGAGTTTTGGGATATGTTGTATTGCTTCCGGCATATCTTGAAGCATCAACTTGCCCGCAAGTTCTGGGAATTGCTCTTTGATGACAAGGGCCTGGGTAATAATGCCACCTCCGATATCAACGAAAGCATAGTCTTCCTTGAAATCACCAAACTCTTCCTTAAATGGGAAGACAGAAAGCTAAGTAGGACCGGCACGCTGAACCTTCATCACTTTCTGGAAGTTAGCGAACTTTTCGGGTTGCGTTCCAAACCATTCGAAGGGATGGAGTTCTGTATTGAATGCTTTTTGGAAGGCGGTGTTTTTGCTGTCTGTTATGCTTTGGTATTTTGTCTCTGCTAGGAAGTCGGGGAGAGCTATGGTTGCTGGTCCTACTGTTTCGAAACTGAGGGTTTTTTATTAGTTGAGTGGCTTAGAAAGGAGGGAAAGTGATTACAAGTGATGGATTCCACCTTGGTAATTCTTGTTTGCAAGAGTGGCTGTAGTAAAGCTTCGGCTAAAGTGGTCTTTGCTTATTTCTTTGATTTGACCGACTGATGCCAAATATCGTAAGATACGACCTTTAAATATGTTAGCTGAAATTTGGCTGAGTCTGATTTAGTTTCATACCCAAGACTTCTGGCTCAGCACCATTCCTCTGCGCTAGTTCGTCAATACTGATGGGTGCTTTGCTCTCATTAATAGCATTAAAGATACCCAAGTCAACTCCAATTCGAGCTGCAGCAATCTGAAGCGTCTTGGAAAATCAGTGACTTGTTTTGTGGTGAGATATGAGCTACTTACCAATCCTACAAAACGCTGGAGAGTATCATTTGGGGTTTCGATAGAATACTGTAAGGTTTGTAAGGTGTCAATTAATTGTTTGCGTCCAGCCTCGTCTGCTGTTTTGGCTAAGTTCTGGACTTGAGTAATGATGCTGTCCATTTTTTATTATGAAGAAGGTTTTTCTTGTGAGGGTAGAGATATTGAAACACAGAGTAATGTTTCGGAGATAAATAGATTTGAGAAGTATTCATGAAAGAGGGCGGGATGACCACAATAATTACGTAAATTACGAAAACCAACCTATTACCAACAAATTTCTAACACACGGATGAATTCAATATGCAGTGAGATATGTTTCCATCTTCTGAGAATGCAGAGGGCGATTCTGAGGCTCACTTAACCAATAGTTTCTACTCACGAGTAGAAACCAACAGCCACCTGCCATCCACCAACTTTCAACGTTTCCTGCCTAAATACATCTCACGGAACATCCATATCTGAACAAAAAAAGAGACCGGTATGCTAGCCAATGCTAAAAGAAACTGAAGTTGCGAAATTTATGACTTGATCAGGACCTGCGTTCCATATGTAGAGATGCGAGTTTTGCCCTAAGAGATGCTGTCTTTGTGCGTGGTTTGGAATTTGAGAGCATATCGGTTCCAATTATCCGTCAGAGGCTTACAGCCACGTAGAAAACCACTAAAGTGAGGGCAAATAGTTGTTGACCATCCATACTTGATTTTGTGAGATGAGTAAATTCAGAGAGAAGAAAAACGTTTGATTGGGACTCTGTGAGAGAGTGTGTAATTATTCGGCTTCTTAGGTTGTGATATTTGTTTCCTTCTTGCCTGGGATTATGTTAGATGAAGAGTTCCTTCTCTCAAATATAAGCGAGAAAGATTTGGCTCCCTTCAAGTACGTTCTGCTGTCAAATTTGAATCTACCTTCAAATCTCCTCCATCCTCACTTCATACCTGCCTTAAAAAGAGCGGAACTTCACGCCAATAATAACATTTTAAATGGCATCTGAAGATGTATATCTTGAAGATATGTTTATAGTATATATCTTGCCGCTTAGTCTTGAGTGGTTTCTTTCCTTTAATGTTTATAAAATATGTTCTGGGGTGCCTATTAAATTTCTCCACGATTACTCTGACTGGCCCTACTTTTCTTTCGATTTTGCGAAAAGGACTTGAATAATTAGAATCATTGCTCGAGAAGGTCTAGAAGAACTAGATCCTTAGTTTCTCGATTCTCCTAAGCAACCTGGAACAATATCTCAGATTATCCGAGATCTGCATAGACACTAAAATTGGGTGTATAAACCAACAAGTCTTTTATTATCTATAAAGTTCCATGGATGGTTGGTCACCACTCCGCTCGCAACGAAGTTTAAAATACCGGGCACTCTTACCATATTAGCTACTATTCCGAAGTGATTGAGATTTTCTGATATGCAAAGGCGTGAAAGGTATAAATCTGGGATGATTTTGATCTCATTACTGCATGGAAATCGCATCTGGTAAATTGGCAATCAAATGCGACAGTGAACTATAGGTAATTCTCGTATTTATTGGAGGAGAATGTGGCAAGGTATGAAGAAATCAAAGAGAACATATCGGAAGGAAGTACAGAGTGGCTTCGAAATAAATGCCGATACAGGATCTATCTATATCTCTAGCGGAAAACCCCCCATCTAGTTGCAATGAAGGATCCATCAAGTCAACCTCCCAAGGTCTACAACCGCGAAACCCGCTTTCGACGGCAACCCCGAAGTTGACAGCAAACCAAATCATTTGGAATTTCTCTCCACTCGACCAAGAACAATATTATCTAATGAGAAGCCCTGAAATCTATCCTTTTGGTATTCATTTGGGCGATCAATTCCCTCTTGCTCCTCTCTTCACAAAAACAACCCTGCCACCAGCACACCAACAATGAAGCGTTTTATGTTGTGCGTATATAGTTTTTTTCCATCACACATGGTGCTTTATTTGAAACATTATACAATGAACTTCTACAAAATATTCCTGCATACTTCTGACTTGACTCTTTTCTATGTTGACCCAGTCAACAAGGTTATCGGTGTAGGAGATTCGTATAATAATGAAAAGGATTTAACCACCTACTGCTGTTTACTCAGCCAAAGAGGGAAAAATGTTACTGTCACCAGATAGATACCACTTTACAAAAGAGTATCCTTTGCTTGAGACAATTACTACTGAACAACTTTGAGATCCTTGAAGAAAAAAATTGGGAGAGAGGGGGTATTTGTAATAACTCGAATGTCTTGGGACTTCTGAGTAGCGCAAATATAGGAGCTTGACGCCGATATTGAATCTTGTTGGTGCTCCGAGTCCGCTCTTCCAATCGAAATACCAAAAACTTGCAGCAAATCAAGTTAAAATTACTCCTATCTTCTCTGGCACATGACGATGAATCCGTTTGCTCCACCAGCCCTGGGAATTTATTTCAACAGCAAGACCAAATTTCGACAGTAAGCTTAAAATTGACAGTAATACATCAACTCAAACCTACGCTTCAAAGAACAAAACGCTGTTTATCACTTTAAACATCGTCTTCTACCCACTTGAAGTATGTGAGACCTACTTTTCATTTCTAACATACAACCGACGAAGATTCTCCCGACTTACGCTTCACCAAAAGCACTATGACTGTTCCCGTGCGCCAGGTTGAACTTTCATGAGTATTTACTTATATGATGATTATTTCTGCTTGTGCTTTGAAGCCTGGATAGACAAAAGAAGATCGAAGAAGAACTACAGGCTTATGACTCTTTACGTGTACGTAACTAAATCCAACAATTATTAGAGTAGAGTATTAAAATTACTACCTCAGATGCTTTAGATTAAATTTATTAACAAGGGTTCTCGGTATCGGATATCTATGAACGGGATTCTAGGAGAATTATAAGTTCAAGGTCAACAGATCTAATCAAAAGAATGAAATTTTCAGTAAGAAGATAAGAGAAAATAAAAGCTAACAAGTGGTATTCGAGTGGGGAAATAAGATATAAAGGGAAGTGCAACGAACACGCTTTCCATATGAGATAAACCTGTTCACACCCGGATCATTGTGGAGTGAAGAAGGTTGACTGAATGGGCCAATGGCGAAAGTTTTTGAGGAGGAGATACATACTTTCAATTTCTTTCTAGGAGCATTCAGTCAGTTCTCTTTCTGGAGCTTTAGCGCGCAGGTAAATATAAATTTCTAGGTTTAGCTACCGATTTGGAAAATACCGTCGAAATCAAGGCAATTTTCCGGAACTTCTGAGAGCAATACGCTTGATGCCTTTCCACGTATATCAGGAACTCAGAGCTTGTGAGCGTCTCATCAAAAGCATTTTTTTCACTAGTCAAATGTCTCACAAATGAAATCCCGACCACATGTGGAAGTTTTGATTAGGAACGTAGACTTGTATCTTGTCAATTTGGATTATCAGAAACGAGTGCATTTATTTGATGCTGTGTGAGTGAAGATCTTGAAAGGATATTGCGACGGTAAAATTACAACTTTCGCCTCGCACTTCCAAAACACCTAAAAGTAGTAGATGTCTATGTCTTGAATGGACATAAGATACAGCCACAGAAAATAAGTAAGCAAGATGACTTTGATTTATAACAACTGTTCCACAAAGCCACTTATTACCAGAATTGCCAACGCCAAGAAGCTCGTTTAGAAAACCCCATGAAGCAGAAGCTTTCTATCTAATCTCTCCCCAACAGATGGTGGAAATTCATGATAAACTGTGACGTCAGCAAACTCCACATGTGGCCACAGCGAACTAAATGCCAGTACGACTAACAAGTATACTACAAAACTGGAAGATTCAAGAGACGTATTCAAGTGACGAGAAAAGAGAATAAAGCGTAACTGATATCTGAACCGTGAATTACAATGTTTTATTGTCGACTTTGAGGGTGCTGTCGATTCCATATGTCAATGTTAAATTGTAAAGTAATTTCTCCCTAAGTTCGAAAAAGGTGCAGAAGGCTTGATTACTGTTTCCAGAGCAGAATTTGAGCTCAAAATTAACACTTGGAGAATATAGTTCAACGCAACACCAGGAATATAGCGACATGGGTGTCAATCGAGATTGTTGAGAGAATAAACCTACCGAAACTACCATACGAGGTCGTGTCTGAGACTAAATAATATCAAAGTTAGAGATAATTCACGAGCTCTTAAAATCAACCTCACAAAACCTGAATTTTTTCACTTTTGAAGTTGAGGAAGTAACTCGAGTTGAAAGGCTTCCCCGTATTTTTTTCCATTCGGCACTAGTTAGTGCAACATTCAAGAGATTTTCACATTAAATAGACATCCCTCAGATAAAACCGAGAGTTAGAATCAAACAAAGACAACTTGGATTTCGATAGTAAAAGATCTAGGGCAATTAACACCCTTTAGCTGGCCACCAAAGGCTCTATTAAATCAACGTGCCTTCCAGAGCTCACCTAAACATACCGCATCTCAGACCTCTAATCAAACCGTTTTTGCTTTCTGCCAGACTTGTCAAAGTCCTAGTCTTCCGACTACTAATGTAATAAGAGTCACTTCCCGTATGAAAATTGCTTGAGTTGTAGGAATGAGCCTACTTTGGAATCTAGAGGTCGTACTATACTGCCGGGTTCGCAGTTGCTGTCGATTTCAAGTCTTCTTCACTTAATTATCTGGTTTGAGTTGAAGGCGGAGAAGGAGATGGAGAGACGCTGAATCTACAGTAAAAAGATCCATGGTATTGATTCTCTCTTTCTCTTGTAAATTCTCATCAGAACTCCAAATGGACTCTTCCTCGACGATGAGATCAGGTCGCTGTCTAAATAGTTTCGGTCAAAGAGACAGATATATTTATATAACTTCTATAGTTCTTCAGATCAAGTAAGAGAAACGCCTGAGTAAAAGAAGAAACACGCGATATTTAACTTAGAGTTGCTGAATTCGACTGTTGACTCTAGAGGTTCGATCCTGTCAGTTGCGAGTTTGAAGCAGTTTTCTCGAGCTGTCTTTGTCGACAAAACCTCGCTTGGAAAAAGGGACCAGGTCAAAGCATATTCGATATCGTGAAACAGATTCTTGCCAATACAGAAGGACGAAATATATTCTCGTTTTGGTTTGTTCTCTAGATTTTTAGACAAGTAGCAGTGCTCTCAACTTTGAAAAGTGGATACACGCATGACGTCACTCGACTGCCCCTCACCTAAGCAGGGCAACTGAAGAAACAGATTCAGCTCGGAGAAACTGGTCTAATAAACACCCCAGAGTTATAGCAGCTGCACATAACCCATGACTCCTCACTCTCCTGTTCTCAATCCTCGGTGTCTCTTTCCACTCAAGACCCTGAAAAGTGGCGTGGCTTGTGACCATTGCATTTAGCCACTCGAGGCGCAGACCATCGCCAACAAAACCATTGTACGAGTGCCTTAAGTTTTCTAGCTACGGCCACTTGTGCCGCACTTAACAGACAAGCACTTTTTAGAGGCAAGGAAGAGCCGCGCCGGTCGAGCCCGACAGCTTCGTTGGCAGGCGGTTAGGCTGGAAAGTGCAAAGCCCAATGCTGTCAGGCAAATGACGTTTCGTGTAGCGCTGTATGGCAACCGGGAAGATGCTGTGAGGTGAGGCTGGATTTGAGACGAGTCTGAAGTAAATAAATAATCTCCACGCCCAAGATTGGAGGCTCTGTGAGGTTTCGGTGAAAGAGGCTCCAAGTAAAAGAGTCGGGCGACACGTAAACAACCAAGTTGAGGCGATAGAGGTGCAAGTGGTGTGCTTAGTTCAAGACGGCCTGCAGAACCGCAACCATTAATTAATTCACACCCTTCTCGAAGACTCTTTCCAATAGTCAAGATTGTTCTGTGGACCGCCCACAAGCATCGCCGCAAGATTTCCGAATCAAATCAAGCCAAATCAGGATTTGAAGGGTCCTTTTCCCAGGGTTCTCCTGCGCAACTTGAATTTCGGGTGGATCGTACAGCCCCAGCCTCTCACCGTTTCTCACCCCTCATTCATCGTCATCAGTGCGCAGTCCGAATTCACCATCACCAGTTCATCAAAGCACCACTTACTCATCTACTCTGCAAAAGAGTAATACATTCACGACCTTATTCCACTCACACTTCAACTTCGAACATTCGCCACACCACTTTAAATAGCAGATCCTGACTTGGCAACCTCGCATAAGGTCCAACCAAAACAGCCTCGTTGCAACCATCACACCACGAAATGTCTTCCCTCGACTACGACGAGCCCAGAAGGCATAGATCTCATTCCCACCGCCATCGCGACGACAGAGACGGCCGTGAACCAAGATACGTCGAAACACAAGAAACCTACGTACGAAGCCCAGCTCCCATGGCACCCGAACCACCATACGCTGTTAGGCAGACCGAGATGATCCGCCGTCCAGTTCGCGAGGATAGCGATCTATCCATCGAAGAAGTTCGAAGAGACTTCCCACCACCAGGTGCCGGAGCATATGTTCAACAACGATCCATGGTTCGAGATGATCGGTATGGTGCGCCTGTCCGTTCTCGATCCGCTGAACGACATTATGGTGCCTACCTCGACCACCGAGTCGACAACCCACGACGCTCATACAACGACCTCGATGAACACCGAAGCCGCAAGAGCACTACCTACGCCGAACAAGAGATTAGAGAAAAGCCTCGTCGGCGATCGCTTTCGCGAAACCAAAAGATCATCGCAGCTGCCGGAGGAGCAATCATCGCAGCAGGCGCAAAGGAGCTTTACGATCGAAAACAAGCAGATGGTCGACCAGTAAACCGAAACCCACTTTCCACAGCAGCAATCGGCGCAGCAGGAGCCTTTGCAGGATACGAAGGAGCCGAGTTTATCGCCAAGCAACAGCAATCCAAAGGAAAGGAAGTTAAAACATATGTCGCTCATCGAGGAAGAAATGGCGAGGTTGAGGAGTACTACGATTCAGATTCCGAGTCTTATGTCAAGCCAAAGAGATCCAAGAGCCGTCGCAAGTCTATCGTTGATGGTGCTCTTGCTTTGACAGGACTTGGAGCTGCTGCTAAGGCTGTTGGAGGAGGAGACAAGCACCACAAACGACGTGGAAGTGGTGATAGCTATGTTTCTGGACGATCTGGACGATCTGGACGATCCACACGTAGTCGTTCTCACGGAGGCCGTGGCGAACCAGAAGGTGCAGCAAAGTTTCAACAGGCAGCAAAAGCAGCCCTCCTTGCCGGTGCCACTGAGGCATTCCGAGTAAGAAACGAACCTGGAGGTTGGGGTGGAGATAAGGGAAAGCGAATTCTCACCGCTGCCATCGGAGCTGGTGGAATCGATGCTGCTGCAGATCGCGATCCTGACAGAAAGAGCAAACGACACATTCTCGAAGCCGTGGTCGGTGGTCTTGCTGGAAATCGATTGATCAACGGATCACGAAAAGAAGTAGACGACGATGGAAGATCCATTCGCTCCGGCAGATCACGATCTAGATCAAGAGGACCAGGAGGGAGTGGAGGAGGCGCGGGACTCGCTGCTCTTGCAACAGCAGGTCTGGGAGCAATTGCAGGAAAGAAGCTGTTGGATCGATCTAAATCCCGCTCTCGGTCAAGAGGAGCTCGATCAAGATCTCGTGGTGCTCGTCGACGAAGCTACAGCTCGGATTCCTACGATAGTCGAAGCCCATCTCCAAGACGTGGTAGTGGAAAAGACCGCCACAAGAGAAGCAAGAGTGTCACCGATTACGCCAGAAAGGGTCTCGCTGCAGTCGGACTCGGATCCACTGTTGGTGGCAGAGACAGATCTAGATCTCGAGATAGAGAGGTGATCGAGGAAACCCAGGTTATTCACAAATCACGACGGGGTGGCTCAGACGACGGTTACGATTCCCGACGCTCTCGCCACGGAGGTTCCTCGCGAGATGTCTACGACGACCCACGCTACGCAGATTCTCGTTCCAGCATTGGGGGTGGCAGACGTTCGAAGAAGGATAGAGCGAGGGGTGCTAGAGATAGGCGCATTGCTGAAGGAAAGCAATCGGCCTCGGATTCAGAGAGTGATCTCGGTTCATCGTCCGGAGATGAAAAGAGGATCAAGAAGATGAAAGGTAAGCAACTTCTTACGGCTGGTTTGGCCACTGTCGCGACTATTCATGCCGCGCACAATGTATATCAGAGTATGGAGAAGCGTGATGCTCGGCACCGAGCGGTGGCGGAGGGAGAGATGACACCAGAGGAAGCAAGAAAGTTGAAAGCAAAGGTAACTCCCAATTCTCGGAGCATTTATGGCATTTTTCTAACATTTTGAAAGGCCACACTACAAGATGTTGCTTCTGTTGGTATCGCAGCTCTTGGAATCAAGGGGGCTGTTTCCGAAATCAAGGAAGCCAACTCGATGCGACTTGTGTGCAGAGAACTACGAGAGAAAAAACAGGAGCGTCATGAGAGACGACTTCAACGCTTAAAGTCAAGCCAAAACGGCAGCAGTCAGGGCGGAAGGAGACGCAGAAACGACAACAGAAACGACGAATATAATCCGTCACCCATCACTCGTTATGACGATTATGGTCCTCGTTATGTCGACTCCAATCCCTATTCTACACTTCCGGCTCCTCCGGTTGGTTACGACGACAAGCGGTAGTTTTTGTTTTTTGAGACTTACACATACGTTCTTCTTAAACACCCGCCACGATTTTACGACCATTTACGAAATTATGAAAGACAAGATAAAAATGCCTGTGTCATCTTTCGGAGTTTTTGCTTGTTCATTGGGCTGGGAAGAAAGGAGATTAAACACACACACGCTTCATACTTGCTCTAATTTTCTTTCTCTCTCTCTCTCTTTTTCCTCAGACCACGATGTTTTAAAGAGATCTCTTTCCATTTACTTTCAATTTTCATTGGGTCTTGATTTTTCGTCATCCACACGATAGAGGGTTTCAATTCTACACAAACCCTTACATAAGAATTTATCACTGATTTTGATCACTTTGTGTCTACAGCTTCCTCGCGATATTAAAAATATACCGTACCCATACCATATATGCAAGTGACCTGCTATCCAACGCAAGCTTGTATCCGTTTCCCGGCAGTCATACGCTACGCAAACGCAACAATTACCGTAACGATAAACGATTAGCGACGTACGTACCCGTTTACGCGAAAGGTCTAGATTGTGTGAAGGGGGAGGGGCGACGGGAAGGGGGGGTTAGTTTGGGTTAGTTTGGGTTGCATTTCGTTGGTTGGGACGATTACTAGATGCGGGGGCGGATTCTTTTTTTCGGATGACGATGGGATGGGATTGGTACATTAGTGCGGCTCGCGGGTATTCTTTCTTTTGTTCACCTCTTTTTTCCTATCTTTTTCCGCGTTTTTCGTTACTGTTGCGCCTTTTCACGATACACGAGATGCAGTGATGATCTGGGGGGATTGGGGACGGGAGGTGGGATCGGGGGTGTGGATCGTGAGGGGTACAATGGCTGGATTTGGGATGGGATGGGGGGATTACGAATCCTTTTTCTTCTTCTTTTTTACTATTTTTCCTTTATATTTTCATGGGCTGAATTGTTCTTTTTTTCTTTCTTCATGAGATATGTGTGTTTAGTTTATGAAATTATGAACGATGATATCCCTATTTTATTCCTTTGAATTTTGTGAGAGAGGGTGAGGAGAGGGAGTTGATGGGCGAGGGGGGAATAAGCGGTGAGAGAGCGTGAGGTGAGTGAGGGGTTTTTAGGAGGAGGGGTTGGGTATCGTGAGATCTTTGTTTGTGTGCTGATCTTTTGCATGTACTGGTGAGGCGGTGGTCTAGACTTCTGAGTGGGTACCAAAAATAACTTGGGGTGCTTGAAGACAATACATACTTGGATAAGTTATCGGAACTCTCTTCAAGAGCTGGATCTCATAAAGTAGGATATACTACGGCGTGAATGATCTACATCCATCGAAATTGGATACAAGCGTTGTCGGTGGCGTATGCTTGTCTGTGTTGGCAGTTTGGCAAATAGGATGTTTGGAAAGTGTTGATTGGTTTGATCGGACTTTGGAGTCTGCTTTCGGGATTTTTTGTGGGTTTTGAGAGATTGAATGAGTGGTTGGATGCGTGGTTGCGTCATTGTGCTTTTCTTGTGTGAGATGTTGTGTGTTTTCGGAACGAGGGGAAGGGCGAAAAGCGGTTAGGATAAGGAGTGGTTGGTGAGGAGGGAATGTGGCTGGAAATTGTGTTTAGTTGTAGAATTGAGGTTTGAGGGGTTGGATTGAGGAAGGAGATTGTTGGTAAGGAGTTGCAGATGGAGGGTAACATGTAAGCTGTAAGTAGGGATTCTGGTAATATTGAAAGACCCTGATAAGGCTTGTTCATGGGCAGGTTGAGGGTGTGCTGGAATCAGAGGGAGAAGATAGGGATAAATTAGAAACAGGTAGATCGTAGCACAAAACTCGCAACTCGCTCTTGTTGACTAGAAGTATAGAAGCATGCAACTTTTAGAAAGTGTCAACATGAGACGAAAAGACTAGCTCAAAACTCTCAATTAAGCCTCCCAAGAATAGACCCCGCCAAGTTATTAAAAGTTACCCAAAAAAGCTTATCTCGTCCACCTCTGTTCCAGCAAGAGCACTCACTCAACAAACAATCCCTTCTTCTTATGCCACCCCTCAATACTATCATCCCCATAGTTTTGATGAACACTCTTTTTTCCCTCTGGCCACCTCACATAAGCAGGTTTACTATCCCCCTTCACACAAACCATCTCCTCCACAACAGGTAATTCGGTATCAATCGCCGAAGCAAAGGGATGTATCAATTCCGGCCAGGTCTTATCCCATAGCCATAGCATGGTTGAGCAGTTACTGCAAAAGTTTCTTTCAGAAGAACATTTTTGGGCTGTGGGGAGACCGCGGTCTTTCGTTGCTGTGTATTTTCTGGAGGTTTTGTGTCAGTAATGATGGAGAGGGATTGGGGTAGGAGGGAAGAGGCGGGAAATACTTTATTGATTCTGAACCTTTGGTTATTTGGAGGGTTGATGCTATTCCTCCTAAGTTTACGGAGCCACCGTAGCCTCCGCATTTTCGACACATGGAACAGGCGCAGAGTTGGTAGGGGACTGGTGTATGCGATTCGAGTTTGAATTCTACCTCCCCGCAATGGCAACTTCCTTCGAGTGTCCTTTGTTTTTGTTAGCTAGATTTCTATAAAGAGAGTGTGTAAATGGGGTTTGAAGAGTTTGAAATGAATGATATACATTGGCATCTTGTAATCTCTTTTTTATACCGGTTTCGAGCAGTGACTAATGGTGTTGTTGAATCGAAATCGGAGTGCTCTCAGGGCGAGCTGCGTCATAATATGGGGAAGTCTTGGCAAAATCGGATACTCCCGAGGCCTCAAAATTGTCGGACGAGGGAGCAAGACGTTCAATTGACCAGCAACCATGAGTACATTTGGAGGTCCAGGAGGACGACAGATCAATTCAAAACCTTCACCGTGAGTCTCACATCTACAACCTATCGCTGGCACGCAATGCTAACCTTCCGCGCAGACCCGAGCGTGGTAGCTTTCCTCTTGATCACGATGGTACGATGCCCCTCCCCCGCGCGAACGAACTGCTCTGCTGGACTGCTGGATGGTGATTGGGATATCTGCTGATGGATGCATATAGGGGAATGCAAAGATGTTATGATGAATTACCTTGCTTGCATTAAGAAGGTCAAGGGGACCAATGAGGCGGAGTGCAGAAATATTGCGAAATCATATCTGACCTGCCGAATGGATAGGTGCGTGACGATGGTATTTATAAATGCATGAGGAGCGATTGCTAATGGGGGTACATGGTGTAGGAATCTGATGGCTAAGGACGAATTCAAAAACCTTGGGTTTAGTGAGAAACCAGAGGTCAAGAAGGACGATGGCGCGGATCCTACGAAGAAGGGAGAGTTGAGGTGGTGATACGAATATAAAAACGCAACTCAAGAAGCCTCCGGGTATCGTGGTATATTGGGGACAAGTTGAAATCTTGGTATGCTGTAATGCTGCCGAATTTTGGCGGCCCGAAGGGAAGGCCCAGAAGCAGTTACTACAGCAACTTTTTCCCCGGGTGTACAATCTATCTGTATTAATACGAAGCCACGAAAACTTCCTCCTTTGTTTTGGGTATTATTGGCTGGTGGGCGAAGCCGATGAAGCAGAGAGTCGAAAATTCTTGCTCTAGGCTAGATTGTTGTCCCCATTGCTGTTAATTTCTAATGGTAAGCTCTGCTTATCCTGAGTTCTTCTCAATGGTTCTCTTGGGACCATTTTGCATCCAAATAACCCAAGTATTACCATTATCTTCATTCATGGTCACCAACGTTGTTAAGCTAGCTAGTTTCGCAGCCTCCCACCCCCCTCAACAACCACCTCCCTACAACCATTCAAATCCCAAAATAAGTAATATGCTCTCAATTAAAAGCACAACTAACTCCGTTGGTCTAGTGGTAAGGCGTTCTCCCACACATAGCATGGTTCTCTTCTCGTCATTCGAGTTGACTCACGAAAATCAGAGGATGTTCCCGCTCGTGTTCCCTCAGAAAAGATCATAAGTTCGAACTTGATATGGAGTATCCTCTTTTTTTCTTTTTCTCTCCGGGTCTCTTAGAATACTTTGGTTGATTTCCGAAGCGAGCGTATGCGGAAACATAGGCGCGCCTTTGGGTTGGTGTTTGGATTGCGACTTATTCTCGTCCTCTGTCGTTCTTACTAGCAGATAAGCCTTTGGTGTCAAGATAAAATTCCCCACCCACACCCTATTATTAAGCTGGCTAGGACACAGATACTCCAGTAAAGTGTGCCCAGTCACCAGTGCTCTATAAAAAATGCATCGAAGTCCGCCCGTGCTTATCAGTAGCAGCCTTTTACATAATTAGGGACACAATCTGTAATCTTTGGCAGATAACATGCGTCCAGACGTGCCGCGAGCTACTTACGTCTTTGAGTAATCACCTCGTGGATTCAATGCACAGTAGGGCTTCTCGTCTTCTCATTCTTCTATCGATGGCAATATGATTCACCAATTGAGGAGCCAGAACACATTTGACTGGGCCGTCAGACTTGAACACAGAGGTAAATAAATTTTTTCTTATTAAAAGTAAGTAAATGTATGCTACTCAATTTATGAAAGACAGGTAAATCTAATACTCACTTCATGAAAAATAAGCAAATCTGGTACTGACTTTCCTTGATCAATAGCATAGGAGCTTTACATTCACACCCTGTCATTCAAAGCTCTAGTCTCTTTTCAGAAACCAATGAGTGCTCCGCGTTCACTATATGTTTTTTAACTTTGACCCAGAAATTAATTAGACACACCTTGTCACAAGTCTGAAGATGAATGTTTCGGTCTTTGCTCTGCTATTCTAGTGATTCTGGGAAAATTACAGGTATCACACTAGACTACTCCAAGTATCCAAAAAACGAAGGTTCTAATTCTTCCAAATCTCTTGAACGAGATGTTTAATTATCCTAGGTTGTTTCACAGAAACCTCGTATATGATTCGCAAGTTGCCACGCATTGTCCCTCAGGGGTGACACACCCCACGCCTCCATCAGGCCTTTCCACCCACGCACGTCTGGGTATTCTCCGAGGACCTCCACAGTCCTCGTTTCGTTGTCAACACTAGCTTCGCCTGAGAAAGGGGGAATAGTTCGCCAGAGACGTCAGCGAAACCTCCTATCACTTTGTCTAGCAACCATCTCTCAATTTCATTCCAATAATTAGGCCAAAATAGGAGCAGGTCCCTAGCAAGCCTCAATTAATGTTGAAAAAGCACCTTCACGAAAAAGGCCATTAGGCAACGACCAACACTCTCCAAGCAATACAGCATTCGAGCTTAGAAAAAAGATAATGCCTAAGCCTTGTATTGATACTATTTTTGCTGCAGATCAATGTATAAGTGCTGAAACAAGACGCAGCATGCGTCAACTTTGGACGACGTGCATGCTAGGCATAATGGTTAGAAAAGCCTACCCCAACATTTCCTTGCCGCTATTGAATGCAAAGGGAGAATCTCTATTAAACGTGTAAGTATTCTGTCATACTATCGACCTGTCCTTTTCAGAAGACCTGCATGTTATCTGAATCAATTTAGTCAATTTGATAATTCTAAATTAGAACAAACTCTGTACCTCTCGCGACAAAGGGCTTAGCGTAATTTGATTTCACCATCGAAACTGTCCAGACTTTTTTGCACATCCAAACTGAACAACTATTTTTTCGCGTCTTGTTTTTATCTGCACTTTAACTCCATCACAAAGGGGACATCTTGAATTGAGGCAGACCCACTTTCGGTTAGCAAAATGAAGCCGCCAACAACCAACCACAAGCCGTGCTCAATGCCACAGCTTCTCTTCCCATCCAGGAAGCATCTGAGCGACGCACAACTTATGCACAAACAACTCGCAGAGATGGCGAATGCAAAGGACACCATGAACCCTGGCCTAAGTGCCATTGCATTGGTCATTCGCGCCAGAGAAGGACCCCGCTTCGTCTTTCACTACCCCCCGCATCCCTCTAGCAAGCCAACTACACGCGAAGCTAGATTTGGCACCGAACTCGATACGGAACTGGTTGAAGAGGAGAACGAGGAGGATAGCGATGATTCCGATCTAGAGGAGGCGTGTTACCCTGCTATTGGGAAGATCGATCTGAACGCGGAGAATGGCGTCGCGAAGAAGGCGAATCACGTGGAGGCGCCGGAGGGTGATAATCATTTCACTAATAAGAAGGGAGAGAATGTTGCGCCGTGGGATTATTTATGGGAGTTTCATACGTCTGATCTGGAGAGTATCTTGACGCCGACTCGGGCTTATCACAAGAAGAAGTTTGAGTTGTCGCTGGATCCGGTCCAATTCATCACCTACCCCATGCACATTCGCGAGAATGGAACTTGGAAGAAGAAGAAGGCCAAGAAGTCCAAGAAGCAAAAGAAGGAGGATGAGGCTGCTGAGGCTGAATCAGGAGAGAAGAAGACCGGTTCTGATGATGGTGAAGATCTGGGTGGAATGACTATGTTCAATGTGGTTTTCATGCTGAATGTTTCCAAACATGAGGAGGATGCACGAATCGCCGAGATCTATGAACATGTCATCAAGAAGTTCAATAAGGCTCTCAATCACGCTCAAGCATCGGACAACTACGTTTGGAAGGAGTCGGAGGCAATCTTGACCATGAAGGACAAGGCTCGTGAAGAGCGTAAGTCTTCGTCTGAATTAATTCCGAGATAGTTGCTAACCAAATCACAGGTCGTCCCATGAGTTGGCTCTGGAACGAGATCTTGCTCAAGTCCACACTGGCTGGTGCTATCAGAGATGTCTTCAACGCGGTGTTCAATAGCAAGATTGCTACCTTGCATCTCGCCACGACTCCCCCAATCGATATATCCCTTCAAATTCCGGTTCCTTGCTTTCTTACCAGCTTCCCGAGAGCCGATGATAGAGCGATGCTTGGGCTTCTACTCACATCTGCAAACGCCATGGTCGACGAGGAAGGCAATGAGGATCCCACACATCTAAACAAGCACTTTGCACTGTTGCTTTTGGATGACGAGGAGAAAATCATCACCGAGATCCAAACAGACAATACCGAGCTCACCGCACCTCTACTTGAATGTATCCGACTCTGCTCACCAACTCTCTCCTTCCTCCAAGTAGCACAAACACAAAACGTTGAACTCAACAGCCTGCTCATCCTCGCCCAACATCTCATCTACTGGCGCAGAGCTGTAGCAATCCCACCCATCCACGGTCGTGAAACCTACATCGTATCCCCTAACTGCGATTCTCGAAAACTCCCCACCGCAAGCATAGCCTGGAAGAAAGCATTTCCCCTCGCCCCCTCTCTCCCCAGTTATCTCGCATCCCTATCTGCAGCCCCCCGCCCATACAAGAGTTTTGCACCCAGCAAGAACCACCGCCCAACCTACCTCGAAATGCTAGCCTGGACCATCCGCGGCGGCTGGGTAACCCAACTCCGAACCTTCGCCTGGATCCTCGTCTGGCCCGAAATAATCTACGAAGTAACCTACCTACTAAAAGCCACCGCAGTCGAGAAAGCCAAGAATAAGGCTACCTCTGAACCAACATCCGGCACTTCCACCTCAGGAACCGACGAATCGAGCACGGAGAAACAACAACTCGATCCCCACGCCCCTCTCACCACCTCTCAAGCAGCCGAAAAAGCCCGTCTCGAGCGTCTAGCAAAAAAAGCTGCTGAAGAAGCCCAAGAATTCACCTCCGAATTCGCAAAACTCCCCTTACCAGTTTCCACCACCTCCCCATCCACAAACAACGCGCCACACCTCAAAAGTCTCTCCCCATATATCATCAAGGACCCGCATAAAGTCTCGCACGAAGAGTCCCTTTACATTGCTGCATATGGAAAGCGATTCTCCGATCCGAAGATCAAGGATTGCTGGTTCCGATTCTGTGGTAAGTATTTTAATGGACGCGAGGCGTTGGAGATGATTGCGTTGCAGGAGGGCATGAAGAGAAAGGAGACTTGGGGTGTTTTGATGGCGTTCCAGGAGATGATTATGGTTTGTAAACATTGGTGAATGGGCCTTTGTTGTACTTTTCCTTGATATCTTCAGTTATTCTGAGGTTTATGGAATGAGATGGAGCATCGTTTGGGGAGTCTGTTCACGTCTGATGAATTTTCGATGGAATGGATCTATAATCTGGGGGTTTTCATATCATGGCTTGAGTATCACTGGCACTACTAGGCTACTAGGGGATCATAGGAAAGCGGGAGGCAGGCGTTCTGATTTATTGTGCTAAGATACCCAGCAAATCATCCAAACAGGAAGGATCATCTACAAAACCAAAGGGAAACGATTAATCAAGAAATAAGTTGAGAAATAAAAGAATTTCAAAACAAAATTGACCATGATATATGTGACAAGGCAACTGCATAAAATCTCATCTTTCTAGTAACAAGTGCTCATGTCATTTCGATTCAAAGAGAGGCATATACGAAGACAAGTCATATCCGGGCGCTCGTTTCGAGAAAAAATGTGGCTATTTGTAGGTTACTTACAAAATGTTAGATACACCCCCACTGTTGGTTGGTTACCTACGAATAACACGATTTTTTAATGAGTATGAAGCTATTTGTAGGTTACCGACAAATTGTTAGAACTCCCCTGGCTATTAATAGCGTACCTACCAATAGTTAGGGGAGTTCGATTCGGCAAGCAGTGCTGTTTGTAGGTTACCCACCAACACCACGACTTTCGACAAATAGTGCGATTCCCAGGTACCCTATAAAGAGCAGCCTACAAACATTCTCCCAAGCCCTTCCTTCACTCTCAATACCATGGGATTTTTTTTGAAACCTTCTGCTTCAGCCCTCCGACTTTTCACTCCAGTACTCCAAAAAACTATCTGTAAACTAGGTATGTAGATAGATTTTGCGACCAGAGTAATACAACCTCATCATCTTCAATCCCACTCGTACTTCCCGGCAACCCACTTCTCAATTTAGCTTTCATACTTATCAAGCACAACTACGCTTACCCTGTTTACTGCTCTTATCTCCATCCCAAACTCCAAACTCCAAACTCCAAACTCCAAAATCCCAAAGCTCCAACTCCCATCCCGCATCATCAACACGATACTCTAACCCCAAACAAGAAAACAATTCCCTATCTCTCAATACCAAGCTCACCAAGCTCACCAAGTTCAGCTTCTCAGCGAAGGCTCACATCATATCTTGGTATTTCGGTACCGGCGATCATATTACTAAGACGACACGATACTCATACTTATGCACTGTAACTTATCCTCAGTCCATCACGTAAGACGGTAATTACCAGCATCAAGGCCTCCATTCTCTCCTCATCGCACTTAACCTCCAACCACATACTGACACTCAATCACACGCATACTCACCCACCAGCCGCAGTAAAGAGCAATTCCAATATGTTCATATCCCCCAAAACGAAGTCAGTAGACAATCACAAGCGGAATCAAAACACCAATCACCAGTAGCGCAAGGCAAAGGCAGAGCAATTTCAATGTGTTGATGTATTTCGAGTCACCACATACCCAACAAGGCAGCAGACGACAAAACAAGAGGATGTAGCTAAACTACTGGGTGTGATAGACGACACAAGTACGAAGAAGCCCTCCATTCCAACCCATCCTATTCCATCCATTCCATCCAGCAAAAGAAGAATCCCAAGCCAAGGCAAACCACGCATCTCGCACAAAAGAAATTTCAAAATAAAAAAATCGCAAAGTGAGGTATCATAGGGCAGCATTTAAATGCCAGCAACGCGCGAAGCAAGTCAAGTACAAAAGAGAGAGCAAGGAGAAAAAAGAAGCCAAAGCAGTCAGAATAAAACAGTACTGTTATGGATGCTAGTGAGAGAGAAAAAAACCCCCCGCCCAGTGCAAACGACAAGTATCAAAGAAAAAAACAAGTGACAGCTGCAAATGAAAGCAAAATAGTCCCTGAACAGATGTAATGAGGAAAAACCTTCGTGTCCGAATATCCATATCCATCCTTATGCTTCAGCTACCCTCGCATTCTGCGAGATTCACCGCGTGTGTCAAGACTGCAAAAAAAGCACAACGCCAATAACCCATCCTTGTTCAAGAACCCCCAAACTGCCTCCAAATGCTCGCATGATTACTCCCCCTCGAAAAAGGAAAAAATCAAAACCCGATGTCAAAGAAAATTAAAGTAGTAAGTAGGTGTGAATGCAGAAAATGCCATCTGCTGTGTGCGGTGCGTGGTGGTGGTATGTGAGAGAAGATTGGGAAATTTCTAGTTGACAGAAATTGGTCATGTATGGCAGCTACATGACTCCCAGGAAAATTGGAGATGGCGGTCATTGGGTGAGATCCATTCCATACTCATCCTCTTCTTTGAAGCTGATTGAGCCAGGCCCGCTTCCGCCGCTGTTATGGCCACTCCAATATTGACCTGCTCCGCCCATGCCAGCTTGTCCAGCATCACCAGTGCTGTGATTTTCTGGACTCAATGAAGTGTCGTTTGGACCGGAGGTTGGGCTTCCAACAGGGTCACCCTTGACATCAGTATGCTTGGGAACTCTTAAGCCACTTCCAGGCGCCCTTGAATAATGGAACTTGGAGCCATCATTCTTCACCATGGCATCCAAGAGTTCGGTGCGCATTCGTAATTCATCTTCGGTTTCTTGGAATGGTGGAGTTCCTCCGAGCTCTTGGATGATGTTGTTGAGCTCATCTTGCTGTTGCATCTTCACGTGAAGCATCCACATAAGATCGCGAGTCCAGCTCACAGCGCCATTGAGAATGTCACCCTTGTTTGGTCCCTTGTCCTTCTCTTCGATTGGGATGCCGGTGGTGATGTTGCCTGCAGTAGCCCGTCGTGCACCAGGTCCGGCGAGTCCAGAGGTGGCTTGTGGAGGGCTCATTCCGCTTGGAGGATGAGATAAGCCGGCTAGTGTAGGTGACAAGGGAGAATTGTTTTGAAGGGCCTTGCGGACTTTCTCATCTTCCAGGCGATGGAGAGGAACGAGGTGACTAAGTTCCTGAATCCGCTCGTTGATGTTGTCTCGTCTCCGTCGCTCGACAAGATTGTGGGACTCCCTTCGTCTTCTTCTCTTCATCTCTTGGGACTGTAAAGCGGGAGCACTGCCAGTTTGGTGGCTATTGTTGAGCTTCGTTGGCATAGAGGCGCCTTTGAGAATATCTGATATCTGAGGATTTGGGTGGACACCTGAGATTGGCGAAGAAAATTCGGAACCGGGGAAGGAAGTTAGGCTACTTGGTGTTTGATCCCACTGGCTAGACAAAGATTTCTGATGCCGGTGTGTTCGGATAGGTGTTGGGTAGCTTGAGTTTTCATTAAGAGACATTGCAGCTGCTTTACCAACAACACCTTTGGTGCTAGACGTCCTCCTCATTCCTCGCATTTGAGGTCGCCTTGGGTCCACCGCGCCATTCTGCATATCCGATCCGGTAATAGGCGAACCATATCCACCCGGTGACGACATGGGATTGTTGAAGTTCTGGCCCTGTTGTATCTGATGCATATATTGGGCGTTGTTGAAAGTGTGTTGAACGAAGGGACTTTGGATTGGGTCGCCTTCTGGTGTATTTGAGTATCCGTTCATATTGGGGTTGACAGACAATGCAGCGGTGCCGTTATGGCCTTGGTACATATTTGGGAAAGAGTCAAAGTTATCAACGTTGTAATCTTGTCCATTACCATGTATGCCACCTTGGTTTGAACGTGATTCGGTTATTGGCGATGCGATATCAAGGAGCTCATCATCACCGAACTTTGCGAAACCAGCGCTCGCATTCTGAGCGCCTTGTGAGCCAAAGTTATTCTGGAACGATGAGCCATATTGGCTATTTGGGATCGCCATTCCGTTGCTTGACATGGTGAGATCGTTGGGATTAATGCTTCCGCTATGCGAACCGAACTGGTTGAATTGCTGGAAGCCTTGCTGATTGCTTCCCATGTATCTTGGATTGTGAGACGAGAAGAAGTGGTCCTCTGGCTCGTCTTTGATGAATGGGCTAGACGCACCCGTGCCAGCCATAGTGATTCGTTGACCAAAGCGTATGTGTATTGGTTTCCAGATCGAGAAAGGTAGAGTTTATAAAGGTTTGTTCGCAATTATTGTAGTGATTGTTGAAATCTAGGTGTGACAAACATTAGCTAGTGCGTAAGAAAAAAAGAGGCAAAAGAAAGTTCAGCTAAAAAGCAAGCATGATGAAATCGCGATTCGGCGGTGAAAGCGCGCTGAATTACCTAGCCTTGGGGTAACGACAATGTCATAGAAGGGAGTCTGCGTCGCTCATGCCCAGGCAATGACTGCGAATATTTCCAGTGCGGGGTCTATGCGGGCATGTACTTGATATCTGAGAGATGTAGTACTTACTTGCGCGGGAATTGCCCCTTGGTTACGGTCGTAGTCTTATCTACCCACCGTTGCGCAAAGATTCGGGTTTCTGCGAAATAAGTGATTTCTGTCGGAAGCTCGTTATGCCACGATGGTATAGTAGTATCGGAGTACGAAGTAAGTGCCCGCGGATTCCCTCAATTGATCAGACAGTCGATCGCAGTCGCCACAGTCTAGGTTATCGTCGCAGGATGGTACGATGGGTCGAGATGCAGGATTCGGCAGAAAGGGGGGTCGAATTTGTACCTGCTATTGAAGAGGCTTAGAGGGATGTGTCGTGAATAACCCACGATCGTGAATGTTGCAACAGCCTCAGATAGGCGGTCGAGTAACGGTGAGGGAGGGTGGTGCTCGCGGGTTGGTTCGGCTTGTTGTGGCCGAAGGGTTGCACAAGAACTAGAAAGTGCGGGAAAGTGGTGAATGGAGAATGTTGGAGTGAAGATGCGATGACTTTGGAGAGGATCTGGTGGTAGAGTCGCCGTGGGTGAAGGGACGTAGTGAAGTGACAATGCGTGGGATGAGGATTGTCGGAGGTTTCGAGGAGTGGAGAGGATGACGGTGCGGTGTAAAGAAATTCTGGGGTACCGCGCTCGGCCTTGTCGGGGGAGAGTTCAATGAATGTATGGGAGCGCACTCTTGCAGAGACAGGAGCCGGAGAATTGTTGGTATAGTGTTGGATTGGGGCGAGGAAAGAGTCAAGAATTGTCAAGATGGAGGTCCAAATGGATAAGATAGGATAGGTAGGAATGCACGCCAGGGTGCCGACTAAATGTGCGCCGTGGGTGAGTGGTGGGTGTTTGGGGGGAGCCTGGTGTGTGAATAGCTAAGGCGCGCTAATCGAGGCAAGCCTCTGAATCGTTCGCTTGGAGGCACGAGTAAGAAGACGAGAACGCAAGCTGCACCGTTCAACTCGATCACGACTCTGTTTCCTTGGCCCAGTTCGAGTTCTCCTCCCACTCACGGATGCTTCCTCCGGCGAGTCCTATGCAGTGTGAATAGCAATCCTCGGCCTGGCGGGACAATAGCCAAGGCAAATCAGGTTTGTCCTTCCGGCGGCCTTTGGTGGAACACCACAATCACTGACTTCCGTTCCCTGGAGATTTTAGGGGACCTTGGTGATAGCTTCACGACGGCCTGGAAAAAGGAGAAGAATGGAAGGCTGGCTTGGTGGGATTTCTTGGTCCTCGGTATTTCGTATTGTACGGCACCGTACACGCGGATCGGAAGAGAAGTTATTTCGAGAACTCAAATGGCGGGGTCTGATGAATTCCGCGCCTCAAATGCGGAGAAGCAAGGTCTGGACGTGGAGAGATAATGCGTTTCTTCCGCGATCAATCAATCTTGCAATCTTCGTGCAGCAACGTTCTGATAAATGCACCTCTACCCGGCCAGGAAAATATTGCTGCTGCTGCTGAGATATGAGATCTCGGGAGTTTTCTCTTTAGGCGGCGGTTACCACGGCTTAAGATTTTGCGCGCCTTGGTCTGGTTCTTTGCGGGTTTCCTGTTTGAGATGCTCGATATTGAAATGCCTCGGTGCTTGCGATCCTGCAATCCAAATATATTGGAAACTTCGGAGTTCTGGTTCCTAAGCTGACTGTAATCTGTCTGATATCAACTTTGGCTTTGCATAAGCAGCAACTCGGTGTCAGGGAGTTTGGATATTGCGGGATGCTTGGTTGGTTGATGGGCAACGAGGGAAAGAAGGGTACGTGTATAGATAGATGGTAATGTAGAAGTACTTGATATGTTCGGAGGGAAGGGAGTAACGTGACATGAATGGGTGTGGAGACACTGCAGCATGAATCTGAGATTGAGATGAAGAGATGCGGGTTGAGCAGATGGGTGAAGGATTAGGATCCTAGGACTTGAGTTGCGCGAGGATAGCTGAGATTATATGTTCTTCGGGTGGAATCGCGAAACCATCATCCAGCCACGGCCTCCTGATGGTTGCTCTTGACCAAAGTGTCTCCAATTCTAGAGTCTAAACCAGGGCATCAGGTCTCACTTTGGTTTGGGAGGGCGTACTTGGTCGGTGAAGAGCTAGAGATGGAGAATGGGAGATAGATGGGGGATAGGGAATGGGAATTCGGGGGTGGAGGGGGAATGAAAGAGGGGTGTCAAGGAGGGGGAGGGGGCAGACTAAGGAGAGGTAGGGGTATAGGTAGGGGGAAGCGATCGAGTCACCGACGAATCGAAATGGAGGTCGACTCTGGTCGACATAGGTCGAAAGGGGGGCCTCGAGGACAAAACAGCTAGGGAAAGCCCTCTTGAGTGCCCGCTAAGTAGGGAAAATGAGTTGAAAGTCTGTCTACTCTCGCGAGGGATAACAAAAGTGACAATTGACAAGGATTTTTCATTGCTCCAACTGGCTAGTATAACATGCGTAATCCAGAACTGGAAAGTATAGATTTTTGGGAGTAGGTAGCTATACCTAGGAACTACTGCTCCTAACCATTTGCGGCCAGCTCCTTGAGGGTGGGGGAGTTCTTGAGACATCAACTTGCATGTCTGTACAGCCCTCAACCTGGAAAGGAAACACCACGACCGTTTGGAGGAGATGTGGCGTAGGTGCCAGTCATAGTGGTACACTGCCTCCATTCCTGGATTCCTGGTTTGTAGCCTCCAAGCTAGCCACCAACAACTTCAAGACCTTGCTTGAGGGCATCGCCACAGCTCACGAGTCATCCTCGGAGTCTTCGTCCGTCAAGTCATACTCTGCTGTCTCACTTGCTCGTTCTCTCTCTCTTTTTGGTGCTTTTTGAAGTCTGACGCCGTAGACGCTGCAAATAGGCAAGCTGGGCGTAACCGGGGAGGTCAACGGCAGTCAAGCTTCATCTGCGTCTGACATTGGCTTGAGCTAGAGGACCCTAGCCTTGGTACTACCTGGGCAGGTGTTCCACGCTCCATGTACCGTGTACCGACGCCGCTCGCCTTTCAAAGGCCCGATCCGCATTCTTTCTGCTGGTCTCTTTGGCTGGTCTGGTGGCGCATCATGGTATGGGTATGGCCATCGTGATATCCCATGTAGGAGGGATCGTATTTGTGTGGTGGGTGTGGGAGTCGTTGCGACTGATGCACCGCTGGGGCCAAGGAGAGCGAGATGTGGCTTGATCAGCGATCCAAGCGTTGCTCTTTAGCGCCATCAGGCGAGAACGTCCAACCTCAACCCTACCTACAACCAACGCGTACACCAGCCTATTCCCCTATCAGTCTACGCAACCACCAATACGCACCAATACGCCTCGCACAGCTGCTACCTACTCAAGCCTTCTGCCTCTGGAGACTGTTCATAAAGGCTCCGTCGCTAGACCTCTTGACTGAGCCCTCTTTCCCGACTCTTCCAGGTTCTATTTTCCCTCAGCGGCGCAACCACCTCCTCAATATTGCCCATCAATCCGGTGCCAATATTTCCGTCCATCTCTTCCCCATATCTCACTACCCAGTTCAAGTCCTCAGATCCAAATCGCCAATCACAGCCTTCCATACAATCACACACCCCCCTCAGCGATAGTCGTTCAGTCACTTAGACTAGATACGATCACGAGGCATCTTTTCGGGTTAGAAACAACCAGTCTAGTTACGACCCCTGTCGACATCAAAGGTCATTGGACACCCTCAAGCAACTCTACTTTCAAACCAGTCGTGTTCCTTCCATCAGGTCGATCAACGCACGACATAGTTGCTTGCAGACCAACTTCATCAGCCCGCCCAGCTGCAACGAGGCTAACAGCCAACATTGCTTGCGGACCTTGCGCCAACCCTCCTCCCCCAGCCTCTTTTCCTCCGTCTTTTTGAAGCACGAAAACGTCCTTGACCAGGCAGGACGAGGTTGCAACAACCTTAAATCCATCTACCGGCCGATTTAGCGCACCAGCCTCAGCCCACCCAACTATGGCATCCTCATCTTTCAGAGATTCCATGAACTCGCTCGGCTGGTCACGCCGCGAACCGGATGTGCCTGTCAATACTGCTCAGCAGACCGGTCTCTTATCGTCGATCAAGTCGTTGAACCCATTCGGAGATAGTGGCTATGTTAGACTTCCCACCGTCGAGGGTGCTGGAGCACCCCTGCCCGCCAGAACTCGACGTGAAGAGGAGGAGGGATGGTTTGCCTGTGAGTCAACGATTACCTACTTTCTACTTGCGGTTTCACGGTCCCTGCAGCAGCCATCTTCACAGACCATGTGGAACATGCAGATATGGTGGCGGGATCGACTTCGTATTATGAGGGGAAGAGGACGTATAGGCTGACACAACTTCATGTATAGTGAGTAGATGGGACCGGCTCCTCCTTTTCTTTGGCTTCAACCTAGGAGCTGCAGCCTGCTTCGTTATCTGTTTTGTAATGTGGCCAATTATGGTCGCCCGGCCTAGCAAATTCGCAACATTGTAAGTCAATATCCTTCTTCGCTCTTCGTCGGTCACTCGATGCGGCTTGAGACAATTTCACCACTCGGCAAGCGCGGCCGCTGCAGGTAACCGTCTTTGCATGCATGGTGCTACCCTCCTAGTCCCGATGTTAAATCAACATGCCTCCACCAGATGCGTTTCGTATCAAATGTTTCAAGCAAGAAACAGCTTTTCTTGATTTTCTCCAATAACCAAGATTCATCATCTACTGCAAAGGCTGACTTTGCCGCGTGGCACACCAGATGGACGCTGGGCTCTCTCCTATTCTTATGTTCCTGGGGAGCAATGATGGGTCCAATGACGTATATTCGGCACCTGATATCAACACCACGTCTCCCCTTTACTGCGGCATATTTTGGGTCAATCGCCCTCACTTTGTATTTCAGTCTTGCAGTAAGTTTTAAGCACTATATCTTTGGGAGTGGGTGAAGTCCGGTTTGTTTTATTGCTGACACGGGAAATTCTAGCTTCACTCTCAGATCTTGACTCTCATATTTGCCTTGATACAAATGGGATGTTTGATCTGGTATCTTGTCAGTTACTTTCCTATGGGGTCTAGCGGCTTACGGCTTGCTACAAGCTTTGGTGCCTCGAGAGCTGCCGCGTAAGTTTTCCAAATTCCATACTCTTGGGTCGAAGTGGAGCTAACGAGGCTTAGTTGGATGACGGGATGAACACGAAGAGACGTAAGCTGATCCCAGGGACGAGGGCAAACTGCGGGCAAATTGTTGGCAGCTTGTTTTTCTTGGTGCGAATGTAAGATATATAGTCATGTGATATATGTTGATACGAATAAGATCCGGAGGAGGTAGTCTACAAGGAGTTTACCTGCCGCCGCTCGAAGTTTTGAGCCCTAACTTAATTTTCGAGAATAAATCATAGGTAGCATCAGTAAGATCTTTGTCAATGAGAGAATCCACGAGATTTCATTGCTAGCAAATGTAAAAATAGCAATGTATAATTGATTGGCGATTACTTTTTGGCAAAATGGCAAATCATCGGATGAGTAACAAGCATACAACTTGTATAAATGAGAATGGAAAGCGAAGCAGGGTTTGGGAGCTTGTCGAATATAAGGTGCTCACAATGGACGGTAAAAACTGCAGTATTGTTATTTCTTGTTGTTCCGACTGTGTTGTATATTCTAATCTGAAATATTGAGCCGAGGCAATTGTTTGAGATAATCTGGCTACTAGTTTCTTCGGCGCCCTTTATCTTATTGTCTGGAATTGCTAAATTTCGAAATTCTGATTGTCCTGGAATATTTTGGACACTGTTTGATACAATGGATGGCTGAGAGCAATTACTAGGCCTTCTTTATTCATTTTGTGCGGGCTACAAGTCGACTAGGTGCGGGTGTACCAACTCCCAACGTAAGGACGCGCGCATGGATAATTTGATATTGAACTTTTAAAGAGTCTGGAGGTTGCAATAATTCGTAAATATGGCCTCTTGGAACTTGTCTTTTTATCATGTCCCCATGTACTGAGTATTTTGGGATTCTTTTTGAGCCGAGGTTGAACGATTAAGGGAGCTAGCCTCGTGATAGGACGGGCAAAGGTAACTAGAACGATTTATTAAATCATTAGCCTAGATATTCTTAGAACTCGGTTTGAAAGAAATATAGGTTGATATTTTTCTACAGTTTGGGTTAACATTTTAAATTCATCTGTTAGAACAAGAAGTATTTACTTATTTTACTTGTTTGTAGGATTCGACCTAAGCTGACTTTCTATTCCTCAAATAAAGAGCCAAAAGACGAGTACGGACAGACAAACCGGACCGTATAAATGATGAACAGACTGAACCTGGTGTTGTTTCAAGGTGCTATTGGGATGATATTGCAAGTTTCTCATAAAAAAAGCACTCACACCCAGGCGAGACGCCGGGACGCCAGAACGCACAAGAGCACTGATATCAAACTTTTCATATAGGGAAACCCTAGTTGGGAGACTGAGGGGGGAAAAAAACTCAACATGGCCAGATCAGGCAATTATTTTTTGATAGTGGGGGTTTTCTATCATGCTTGGACTTTTTTTTTTTGCTGAACCTAATCTCGGACTTCTCGGATGAATGTGCGGGGTGAATAAGTGTTTTGTTTTGATTTGAAAAAGAACTTTTTTTGTTTGATGGGATGAGATGACGAACAAAATCCCGGGAAGCTAGAAGGGACGAGCTGATGCTTGACGGGTTGGTTGGATAGCTACTCGGTGTTGTACGCTGGGATTATAAATATCAATTGTTGGAGACCTTACGGTGTGGACTTTCGTGTTGTATTGGAAGGAGCTTCATTCAGTTTTGAGAGATTGAGCATACCTTATAGAAGATAAAGTACTCTCCAATGGCAAATGCTGTTTATCAAATGCCTTGATAGCAAATCAAATACTTCGGATTTAAGGTACGGAAGTATACATTGGGTTACCACAAGAGGCGAATATGCAACAGAGTGTCATGAAGGCTCACCCTGAAAAGCGGCACTATATCGAAATTCTAGATCTCGTCTTGTACAAATTCTGGAGTACCCGAGTACCACTGCTGAGATATTAAAGCTAGAAGATTCTGGAATAGCAAAAGAAGATTGGTGTTGTCTCGGGGAGCAATGATGATGTGTTCAAATACTTGGGTACAAAACAATCTCCAGGAATTGATCTCCAGTTGGGTGCGGCCTTTTTGCTCCTCTACTCCCTACACGGCAAAGGCAAGGCATCGACGTCGCAGTACAGTAGCTGGAGGAGCATCAGCCAGGTTGTGCTGGAAATAGCATCACCGCACCGCATCGCATCGCACCGTCGCTGTACCCCTCAGTAAAATTCCATTCTACCGAGAAGGCACCCAAGAAAGAATCGTCACGGGTTTGGTGGAAGAATTAGATTTAGAAAGGAGCTCAGGGATAGAAGAAAGAAAAGAAAAGTGGTAGTTGTTCGGTACTTGACGGTTCAGTTCATTCTTGAGGTGGTTGATTGACTTTACCTCCTGACTCTGCCGCTTAGCTTAGCCCAACTAATTTTCGGCTCAATATTCTTCGCAGCGATTGTTAGGGCACCCGGTCGACCACTACCACCTTTCGCCTCTCTTTTTTTTTCTAGACTGACTTCGAACCTTCGAAACCCCTCGGAGCGCCTACCAAGGTCCTACAAGACCGCTCTTCTATTATTTTTCCTTCGAGTTCCTCCATCCTTTTGTCTCCCAGCAACTTGAGCATAATAGAACACGAGCAGGACGTGCCACCCGCTTCCCGACGCTCGACGCTCGTTGACTGCTCGTCAAACGACCTCAGGTTCAATCCCCATCTGCTGGATCGCCGACCGACTTCAATAAACACGCTACCTACCCACCATTCTTCCCGTTGTCCTAGACTTGCTGGTTGTTCAATCCACCGAGGTCCGTCTCTCCGCACAATCCAATCTCATTTCAGACTTTTTATGCCTTCGCGGGCCCATCGTCGCGCATCTCTGCAAAACTTTTGACCATCCGCGAGCCCTTCCTACAAACTCCCACACCATCACCGTCGTCTGCGGGGGCCATCGAGCTAACTTTCTCCTCATCCAGCATATTTTGCCATCTGAGAAATTCACCTTCAGTTGGTTGCCTGCGCCGCCGGTGTCATCCCCTCGGTAGGAAATTGTTTCGATCTACGCGAGCCTTTCCAGCACGTCCAGCGTCACGGCTAGTCCTTGATTTTACTTTCGTATTTGCAAGAAAAATCTAGTTCTCCAGCCTTCCGACAATTGCGCCGTCGAAGACTTTTCCATCATCATACTACCACGACCAGGTTCGCACGCAACCCATACCCTTGATCCATACCATATCGACCTTGCTCGCACGATTCCACCAGCCTCCTGCGACAGATAATTGGTTGGCGCAGTGCGAAAGAAGTGCGGAGAGGTAGTGCACACCTCTCCGGACATCCAGAACTGGGAGGTGATTAAGGTCACCATCAGGTCTCTCTGAATTGGTGAAGTCCAGCCCTCTTGCTTCCAGGAAGCAATTTTTAGTCATATTCATACACGAGTTTCTTCCGGGTTTCTCACGATGAGTTCCACTACTTCCAGGTCAACTGGAGACGTGACTCCAACCCCACCAGTCTTCTCATATGCCCAAGCTGCAAAGGGTCGTACTGCAGCAACAAGCTCAGGTTTTACATCAAATCAGGCAACGTCTGGGGTTAGCACGCCGGCCAAGGGGACAAATTCTTCAATCAACACTCCTTCCGGTGGCTCAGAGAGGGGCGATCAAAGTGTGAACGGCAGCATTGATGCTTTTCATAAGATAGATCAAGCAGTGGAGGGAAATACCGAATTGAAGGTCGCACCGTCAACGAAATCTGCCTCGCAGCCTGGTACCCCAAATTTCGGTTCCGCATCCACATCAACCCTTCCCAAGGAAGATAAAGATGATTTTACATTGGTCGGGGCGAGTGTAGTTGAGCCTACAAAGGAGCGCAATTCAAATTCTGTTAATGCAACAGAAAAGGGCGGAGAGGCCACCGAGGGGCGAAAGGGCAAGAAGGGCAAAAAGCAAAAGAATGCCGAGCGGGAGGCAGCTGAAAAGGAAAAGGCAATTGAAGAGGCAAAACTTCAAGAGATGTTAGTGCCGGCTCCATTGCCAGCAGTCAACTTCTGGGCAAAGCGCAAGGAGGAAGCAGCAAAAACAACCTCTCTTCCAAATCCTCAAGCATCCGCAGACCCTTTCACATCTAATGATGGCCCAAGAAGTCCCGAGGCGAAGAGACGTGGCAAGTCCAATGGGGTTGAGGAGGGCGACAAGGCAGTTGGTAGCGCACAGAATGGGGGTATCAAGGATTCGCCCAATACTACCAAAGCACAAAAGAAGGCAAACGACGCTGCTAGCAAAGCCAATCAAGACCAGACCCCAAAGCGTGCTGGCCCACGGGGTGGTAGAGTTGGTGAAAAGGAAGAGAAGTCACCTTCAGCTCAGTTGCCTCCACCAGTTGGGGACTCAACATCTTGGCCAACGCCTGAGACGGCATTGGAGGAGGAGAAGCGCAAAGCCCAGGAGAAGCTTGAAAAGGATGAAAAGGATGATACCTCTTCCAACAAGCCAAGACCGAAAGAGAAGTGGCAGACTCTTCCGTATGTCCCTTCAGTTGCTTTCAACACGCCTCTACCATCAAGAGGGGGGCGAGGTCGTGGTGGAGCCCGTGGTGGTCGAACAGAAGGTGGTGGGCGATCCTCTCATACCAATGTTGCTGGAACTCCCGGCGACAAAGCACAGAATGGTTCGGCCACTGCTACCGCTTCTACAGCAGAGGTCGATAAACGAGTGAGCAGAGATGAGCTCCCAAGAGCAGCATCCCTCCCACCAAACTCGAATAAGAGACCGTCGAGTGATCCTTCTGGCGCCAAAGACCAGAGGAAGCCTGTTGCAGCATCAGCTGAAAAGCCAAGAGGCGGCACAGGTAGAGAGTCGAACATCAGTGATATCCGAAACACCTCTTTTGGGGAGCAGATTTCAGATATCAACCACGATCAACAGTCTACCCGAGCTGAACGGGCCTTCAAATCTGAACAAGCTCAAGGAGCACAATTTGATGGACAAGCTCAACAGAGATCCGGCGGTGATCGTAAGAGCGAATCGAACATGCGAAGCTATGAGCAGAGCAAGGATAATCATCGTGAAAGAGGCGATGGTCGACCAGAACGTGGTGGCAGAGGAAGTTTCCGTGGCCGAGGAAACCATAACTTCCAGAACGGTCAGCAGCATCCTGCCCATATCTATACCAATGGCCATGGCCCCCAACAGGCCAATGGGTACCCTATCCGACAAGGTTCCGGTCCTTATAGCCCTCCTCCTCAGCCACCTGCGTTCAACAACCAATATCCTGTTCCACCTTCCAGAGGTCGTGGTGGTTCCCGATCCCAAACCATTCCAAACAGTGCCATGTACGGTAGGTATCCCCAAAATGGCGGCAATTCTCAACACATTCCTCCTTTACAAACCTCCTACGACTATCAACCTATGCAACCAATGAGCGCGCCACCATTCAACCCTTACATGGACCAAAATGCTGTTCTCTCCATGGTGAAGATGCAGTTAGAGTATTACTTTTCAATTGACAATCTTTGCAAAGATGTCTATCTGAGAAAACACATGGATAGTCAAGGATTTGTCTTTTTGACATTCATATCATCTTTCAAGCGAATCCAAGCTCTTACTCAAGAGTTTGACTTGCTCTATCACGCCTGTCATGACTCTGAAATTATGGATCTCATCCGTGGCGATGATGGATTTGACCGCTTGCGACGAAAGGATGGCTGGGAGAAATGGATCTTACCAATGGAGGATAGGGATGAATCTGTAAGAAATGCAGGACCTCAATATCACCACGCCGCCCCTCGATCTCAACATATGGGCCAAATGATGTACACAGGGAACCCTGCAATGTCACCGCCCCCTTTCTCACCAAATGGAACCGAGGCCAGTTTTCGAACTTATGGCAATGGTACCGCTCCTCCGCCTGCCATGAATGGAATGAACGGGAACGGACATGTTTACCACCCTGAAACTCCACTGTCAGCTGCCGTACCAGATTTTGCCCCAGGTTTACTCAATGGTTCTGCCGACCCCCTTGACTTGGAAACCACTTTCAACGACCTCGAAGTCGCAAATTTGACCCTTGTCTTCTCGCCTAACAAGGCTTCTAACAACTACCAGCCCAAACACTCTTCGGCATCCAGAACTTTCTCTAATGGTTCAATTGATGGGAAGTCCATAGCAGAAGAGATCAATGATGATGGTCGCCAGGGCCGGACATTGACTAACGGGTCTCGGGTTTCTGAAGCGTAAGATGATGCAACCTGATATATCAACAACAGCTAACTTAGTGATATGCAGTTCTCCCGAATCCCTTCGTCGCTCACGAAGCCCATTTGCTCCATTATCACCTACCCTCAGTAGTAGCCCTCCCGTCATGTGGGTGAAAGGTCAACGTCAGCAAGCCCCAGTCGCAGAGCACAACTCCCATGAATCGTATATTTCATTCCGTGCCCGGGCATTGAAGAATCGAGAATTAACTCTCGGAGGCGAGACACACCCTGATATGAAACTCCTTTACGAATTCTGGTCACACTTCTTGTGCCGTAACTTCAACATCACCATGTACACGGAGTTTCGTCAATACGCATTCGAAGACGCCACACTGAAGGCTACTAGCGGCTTGAACAATTTGGTGTCCTACTATGACGAGGTCCTGAACAGCAAGAAGAAGGTGATTCCCGATACCTTGGCTCGTCATTATGTCGAACTCGTAAAGGCGGAGGATTCTGATAATAGACCAGCCTTTCAACGACTTCGAGCGGCATGGAGGAATGGTGCTCTAGATATGAAGAGTAGAAAGAAGGTTGACAACTACGTCGATCCAGAGTTGCGGGAGGAATTGGAGAGAGGACCAAAGCAAAAGTCCGACTTGTCGTGATGAGTTGAACATGATTTTTTGGCTCTTACACCTTTGGCCCTGCTGTCCGCGAGCTCTTTTCCTGGAAGTTATCTGAGGTTTTCTCGGATAGCATCAAACTTCGCTCAACTTGGATGGCATTGGCCGTCCATTCTTTTGGCGAAAGTCGGTCCTCACATATGGTTTGCTAATTAGGCAGACGATTTTGTGTTGGGCACCCACACATTGATTGTATCTATTGAGTTTTGTTTTGTGTTATCCAAGGCGTTCAAGAGGGGCTCACAGAAGATTGGAGATCTCTACGGAATCTTCTTGCTGGGTTCATCCTCCGCTTACCTGAGCATGAGCATGGCTTTCCTTTTTACACCGACCTTTTTTTGTTGTGTTTTTTAAAATGTTCATATTTCTGGCACCGCTTCCTTCGGCCGACCAGCTCTTTCTTCCAAAAAGTCCCGGCAGATTCTGCTCGTTAGGCGTAATGCTTTCTCTGAATAATGGCCTTACATGCATGCTCGGATTCATGGTTTTTTTTTCACTCATCCAAATCAAAAATTTCGCTTCTGAATAGGATGCGGTTTCAGCGTCTTTTACACGGCGACCTTCGTGTGTGTTGGTGGGGGAGGAACGTCGACTACATATCATAGAGAGAGAAAATCAGATCACCCCTTGCTGGATTGTATCATAGCAAATCATAGCAAGAAATGCGAATACTTTATGCGATTTTGTAGTCTAGTAATATGAATGGACTGTTTTGATAATTGAGATATGGGAACCGTCTTGGTTTTTGTATGTTGAGAGTGACCTGGGCATGACCATTCCTCTAATGCTGCGCTATGAAGGACAGCTGATTGAGGCTTAACTTACCAACTTTTTCTCGTCCCAAATGTCTGTCAGGGCCTCCTTGGGTAAGGGGGGACGGGGGTTGAGCCTACCTAGCGAGAGGCAATGAAAGTGACAGTAGATAATCACAATCACATAATTAACCCAAAGGCTTCAGAATTGCTTATCCCATGATCTTAGGACGACTGCCAATTTATACTAAAGTGGAAAAAATCTACGAGAGGTAAGGTTTAAGTCACACCTGCCATGTCCAACTGTTTACTTTGGCTTCCGCGTCAAGCAATTTCCAAGGTAGATCGAGAGCAAGTCCTCCCTTCGCGCCTTCCTCAAATTACAGCCAAACCGTCATAACTTCACCTACCAGGTACCCAGGTATCATCTTCAAGCTTGAGGTCATCCAACTCTGCATTATCTCGGCTATTCCCTGTATCGTTCCTTCCTTTGACCACCACTTCGCCTTTCTCAAGCCATTCACCTTAAATTCTGGCACCTCAATGCCGTAATACCTCTTTCCCTCAGCACCACCTTTCCAAAAACATATTCGCCAACACCCACAACACAACACAATGTCCACAATGTCCACAATGTCCACCATAACCCCTCAACCTCAGGGTGGTGACGATGCCCAGGATTTGAGAAAGACGTTAGATGAGCTTCTCGTCAGTTTTACGGAGATCACACTTCAAGATGATCCCCGCGACAAACAGATGAGCCATGGCGACAAGATTCTCAAGGCGTACTTGTTCAAGAATGAACCTCACTTTGTAAATGTCATGAAGTATAGAGATCGAGTAGGTATTCTCCGAGATCGCACTCTCTTCCCGAATCCCAACCATTTGAGCTGATTGCCTCTTAGGGATGGGTTCAAAACAAAGAGAAGGGGGATGCATTCTTCAAAGCTCAACGAGAGAAAGCTGACAACACCGACAAAACCGGGGAGAAGAAATTCTACGCCATGATGCAGCAAATCTTGGATGAGATGCATACTCAGACAGGATTTCTCAATTTGGCAGCGAGAGAAGCTGAACTCCATGTTTTCGATATTTGTATGGCCCCAGGTGGTTATTCAGCTGCGGTTCTTAAACATCACCCTACTGCGAAGGCTTTTGGCGTCACCTTACCGGAACAGGATGGTGGTCATGCTGTTCTTATCCCAAGCGATGCTCTCGCTGGACTCAGTGGGTATTTTCCGAGTTATTTTCCCCTCTTTCGGGTTGTTTTAGGAGGATTGAGACACTATTTTCTCTCCAGGCATCTTACTTCCTCCTCACACAATCCTGTTTCGTCCTAGTTTCCCCAAACATACTTCTAGAAAGGACAATACTGACTCCGAGAACTTCCGCAGAGTATATGGATGTCACGATGTTGATCAACGAATTTGGTGATGGAGGAGCAGTTCCAAAAACGCACCCGGATTACAAGAAGTTCATCATTGCTCGCCCTTTCAGCTATTACAAGTTCGACCTGGTCTTTTGCGATGGAATGGTTTTAAGAACCCAGGAGCGTGCCAGCTATCGCGAGAAGAATGAGGTTACACGTCTTATCAATTCCCAATTGATCTTGGCTGTTCAGAGAATCGCTCCTGGAGGTACGCTTGTTATGCTCCTGCATAAGATCGATTGTTTCAGCTCGGCTTTTATACTCTATACCTTGAGTACCTTTGCGAAAGTCGAGGTCTTTAAGCCGGCCAGGAAACACAATACTCGATCTTCTTTCTACATGATTGCCAAAAATGTTCAACCCAGTTCTGAGGCTGCGAAATCTGCGATCAAGAAATGGAAGGCTACATGGTGGAAGTCAACTTTTGGAGATGGAACAAGCAAGGACGGGTCTGCTGATCCAAGAGCTCAGACGGATGAGGGTGAATTGTTCAAGATGTTGCAAGAGTTTGGCCCTACTTTGATGGAGTTAGGACGACCTGTTTGGGACGTCCAAGCAGGGGCGTTGAAGAGAACCGAGTACGCTGGGGACGGTTCTGGACAGCCTCCACCAATGTCCCCTTCCAGCTTCGATTTTTCAAAGTCTGCTCCAACACCATCTAGACTTCCACTATCACCTCTCACACCAATTTCGCCGACGGCAATGATGTCCACCTCTCCAATTTCACCAACAACACCATTTTCTCCGATAACGCCTATCACCAAGACAGCATCATGGGGTAGAGGTTCGAATGTTGACGATAACTCTATTCGCAGCCCAAGAAGCCCTGGTGTTGGTCGTGGATTTCGAAGATTTACTCCTGGTAACTTTGAGGGAGCTCGTTGGGGACCGGAAAGTTGAGTTTTCTTCTTGTTGGGGTTATTTTCGAGGTTATACGGAGTTTATTCGTTTGGGGTGGGTGGAGGTTGGGTGAGATTTTTATTGCGAGGTTGCAGGTTGATACCCATTGAGCTTTAGAGAGGCTATTTACAATACATGATTTTCTTGAATGATATTTTTTGTGAAATTTGAATTGTGAAGAAAATGAAAGTGATCTTTTTCCGGAATTATTCGCTACTTCTCACTTCTCTTGAAATAGGTTGGGCACAGTGAGGGCAGCCAAGCAGTGAATACTAACTTGGATATTTTGAGATGGATTTTTTGTGGATTTTATAAGAATAATTTAATTTATCCTAACAAGTTAGAACAACGAGTGAGAGTGGTGGTTTGCTTCAGTGGACAGCCCTAATTTTCAGGCGCTCGGTGGTTGCTGCATGGCAACAGCCCGTACAGCTTCTATCCACTCAAGGAGCCTTGAGCTCTCCACCAGATAGACAGCACATCACCACACTTGATTCGATCAATTGGTTCCTGGACTACTAGTAGCCTTTTTCTTGCGAATTTTGAACAATCAGACATTGGGCCGGTTATCCTCGTCTCAAGTTCCTGAAATTGATCGCTCACAAATTCTTAGGGTCAATTGCGTCGCGGGGTATTTACATTCAAAGTCAACAAGCCGAGTTGCGCTACCAATAATTATCTCGCCGACACAATGCGATCCAACGTCCTCACACTCCTCCTCCTCCCTTCGATATCCGCTCTCCAAATCCCCTCGATCCTCGCAGACTTCTACGAAGCCCAGACTATATCGAACGATACCTCCCTCCCCGATTCCGAATCCCACGAGCTTATCAAACGAGATGGCAATTGCGCCGTGAATTATAACTCCTGCTCGACACTCGCAGCAAACTACGGAGGCGCATGCTGTATCGCAGGCTCAACATGTACCAAGGATCGAGCGAATAACATAGCATGTTGCCCTATCGGCGCAGTTTGCACAGGAACTCTCGTCTTGGGTTCTGCGGTGGCTACGACAACAGGAGGAGCGATCGTTATAGGAGGTACGACAACGGCACCAGCTAGTACGGCTGTTACCCCTACTTCTGCGAATACGGCGACGACGGGAACGATCACTAGTGCTGCGGGCGTGGTCAACAATCCATATTTCCCCTTCCCGATTATTGCGACCACATATGTAAACAGTGCTGCTTGCGCATCGGCGTACACAGCTTGTTCGCAGAATTACGCAGCCTGCACAGCGGATCTTGGGGGTGGAGGCTTTGCGGTTACGGTTGTTGCGCCGCAGGGAGGTGTTACTGTTTCGCCTACCGTGGCCAACTTAGGTGCGGCGAGCGCAAGTAGTATCTGTTCTAGTTTAAGCCAAGCTGCTTGCTTGAACTTGCAAACTACGGATTGCGCCAAGTTTGGGACTGGTGCTGGAGGTAGTTTTATTGTTGGCAGCACGGCGGTTAATGCAGCACCGAGGGCGAGACAGACTATAGGGTGTTGGGGGAAGATGGGTGTTGCTGCTGGTGTTGGGTTGGGGGTTGCTGGTCAGATGGTCTGATAACTGGGAGATTTGATGAAGGTGGGATGTATATGGTATGATAACTGAAGATGTCCGGCGTTTTATATTCGTAAGATTTTACTGAAGAGAATTGGGATTCGAGAGGGTATTAAGATGAGCAGGCAGTGCTTGATGAAACTTACGGATATGGTATTATGAAAAATGAGAATCTAATTTTTATGAACGTCAATTGACTTCAATAGTTTCCTTTGAACGCCCAAGAGATCCGTAATTACGAAGGATACAGCTGATGTAGGAAAATCACAGAGTGCGCGCTCCCTGGAGAAGGAAAAGAAGAGAGGATTTGCAGTAGAGCTCATAAGGGGCAGGGGAGGGATGTAAATCTATTTTTGTCTATATGCGACTTGGGGCCGAGGAGGACCTACATCCACCGGAGCTCGCCGTTCACTGCTTTCTTAGTGTCAACGAACGGGCCTGGTGTAAGAAACTCCGAAGAAACTTGGAGATAATTGAAACCAGGGAACTTTACTCTAATTTTATTGGTTCTCCTTGTCTGCCTTATTAAGCCCTTCTCCGGCACTGAGAAAGCAATGAAAGCTTCGAGGAAAAATTGCGATTATTCTGGATGGTCTCAAAAATCGCAAGGAGCGGTCTTCCAGTATACCTAGGAAAAGACCCCGCTCTCGATTCTTGGTGAAGAGTACGGGATATGGTATTATGAATATGAGAATTTAAGTTTTATTAACTTGCTAATTTTGGGTTTGAAGAAGGGCCAGGCTTTTTTCTAGGCACTCCTTCCCTTCTTGTTCCAGCCGACTTCAGGTATTTGCCGGCCGTCGTAAATATTGTTCGAAAAAACCTAGAACAAGAAGAAGAAAAACCCGATGTGAGATATATAAGGCTCACTAGAGGAAGAGGGAACTATTCCTGGGTTATCTGGAACAATGATGTGTTGCAGAAGTCGCTGTTACATTTTAGCGAATTTGTTGCAGCTATTGGTAGGTCACCTACTAATAGAAGTTATTGCTATCTATAGGTGACCTGCGAATAGCCGAGAGAATGCTTACGCACTTTTTGACTCTCGTGGAAGAAAGTCTGCACTTTTCCTATGTCAATCCATAAGAATTCTAGTGAAGCAAGTGTAGTAGTGTGTTAGTCTTAGTCGATAGTTGACAGTTCAGTAGTATATCTGGTTTTTGAAGAGAAGAAAAAAACATTAACGGATTCAACTCAAACGACGAAATGGGCGTTGAAGTTACTTTCTTGTGTACACATGAGGATTTCCAGTAAGGTAGAAGGCTCTAGATTTCTATTCGCAGACAGGCTTCGTTTACTTGAGTTCACTTCTTAGTAAGTGTTGGATATTGAGAGCTCATATTATTATTGATGAAATCCCAAATAATCAGTAACATATTTCTGTGCTCTGATTCTTCCACCATCTCGGCACTTACCTCTTTCTTCCCTACTCCATTTTCTCCCTAAAACCATTCTTCATTCACCACTATTAATGACTCTAAAAACCAACACCATTTACAAAAAATGGTGAATTAGTTCTCCGAAAACCCCCAAACCCAGTGAATATCCAACCTACCCACAATTTCCCAACGCAACATAACCACAAATAACCCAAGCCCCCTGCAAAGAAACCAACACCAGCATTTTTTATCAATAAGGATTGATTCCCCCGTGGTCCGTGGGTTGTAGGTTAGTCCACTCGTCACGTTTAGGTCAGAAGACCTTGTTCAAATTTGTCATCTCTTGGAGAGTTGTTTAGACAACTCTGGGTTTGGGAAACCTTGTTCAAACTTGGCGAGGATTGTTGATTGGAATTGTAAGTTGTTTCCTCCTCCCCTTTTCATGGGATACTAGTGTGTATTTTTTGGGCCTTTTTTTTTAAAGGAACGTATTTTTGGATGAGGGGATATTTGTTTATTTGTTTTTTGTTAGAGAGCTTTATGAAGTGACTGGTCAAGAGCAGAGTACATTAGGAAATTGAGCAACGAATTGATTATCCAAGACGGCTGGAAAAAATGGGTTCGTGTTGCAGGTAGTATTCCGCAAGAACCAGGAGAATTGTAGAAGAGCAAGTGCTTTGGACTGCAGTCACGAATTCCTGCAATCCCTAGTGAATATTATACCCCTTGGGAGAAGAAAAATTAAAAAAATATGACATATATTCGCAAGCGTTCTTTCGCTTATTTGGTTTCAATTGTTGAGTATTCTTAGCCCATATTTAAATGAATGAAGTAAGCTTCGAGAGATAACACCCCTTCCTCCCCTTCTTCCTCCTTCGCATTCTACCACATTCCTCCGAAGTCTCTCACTTCCCTCAAATCCCAAAGCAACCTCAGAAAAAAGGCAAAGCCCCGACATCACCCAGCCCCAAGTTCCCCAGTCCCCAATTCTTCTCAACAGTAGCCATCTGACTGTAATGCGTGTACGCCTTGCCATCTGTGGTTCCCTTCAAAGAAGCTGGGACGGCATCTCCTAGGAGAATGGAGAAAACTTTGTTTACTCCAGTGTAGGTTTCTGTTTCATCGAATGCTGCGGAAGAAAGGAATTAGTTAAATTTTACAAGGGGAAATGGGAGATCGGAAAGGGGAGGTAGGTGACTTACTAACTAACACAAGGGTCTTGCTCATAAAATTCGTATTTGTTAAAAGGGGATCAAGAAGGGCTCTCGTCCATTTTCCTGCTACTGTTACACTTGTATCGTGGCCATCGGATGCTACAAAACTGTCAACTTCGAAAGCAAACCCAAAGTCTTGAACTCCCCCCTCGCTCAGAGACAAAAACATGGAAGGTAGAGGAAAGGAAAACAAACTCATATTAGGAGTAATAAACATCCACTGCGGCAACTTATTCGCCGCCAAATCCCTCTCAAACATAGTAAAATTCTTGATCTTGGCCAGGCGATTCAAATCTGAAGTTACGGAATCGTAACTTATAAGAGGACTAGTGCACATCAGCATTCACTCCCCCTATTTATCCCCACCTCATCCTCACCCCATCACTTACCCTTCATTTGAAAGCAGCAGAAGAAAGGAAGAAAACTCACTTATGCTTCCTAACATAATCATTCGCCCCATTCTTCTGATTCACATACGCATTCCCCTCAAACCCACTATACGGTAAATCCTCCTGGTATTCGCTCCAACTAACCCCCTTAGCATCAAGTAAATCCACAATCGTCTTTGAAGAAGAAGAAATCCTAGTAAAAGAATCACCTGTGATACCGTGGAGGTCACCTCCTACTGCTGCGACGTAGTTTCCCTGTGAGGGGTGGGTAAGTGCTATGTAATTCGTCAAAGTTATTCCTTGGGTGGCTAGGTATTTGAAATTCGCTGTAACAGTCGTATGTCAGTAGCTAAAACATATCTCTGTAATTTAGGAGGCGGGAATGGGAAAGAGGAACATACGGTCGGCGGCAGCAATAGAATAATCGGTGTTTTCGCACCAAATTGTTACGAAGCGGTTGAATGTGCTTCCAACCACGTTACTTGTGGGACTTAGAGTTAAGGCTGTCGCTCTGGCTTTTTCTACAGCTGCTGTACCGGTTGATGTGTATTGGGTTTGAGCATATGCACTTGCTAAGAACGCGGAGAAAAGAACGAGAGAAAACATGATAAGTTGTTTTTGAATGCAATATCAAACAAGAATACAACGATACCCAGGTAGGCCAAAAGAAGAACCAAAACTCAAAAATCCTCATCCACCAGGGCTCACTGAATACTTTATCCTAAATCCCCCATCTCCCCATAACACGAACGGGAAATCCCCAAACCAGTAAAAACCCCAAGTCCCCTCCATACCCGGCGATGTTCCCCAGTCGCGATGGCAGATCTCACGCAATCGAATCTAGATGTGCCATTTGATAAACATGCCAAGTGATTGGTGGAGAGCTAACTTGGCTGCCGGCTGTTCAACCACCTGCAGCTAATCGCAGCTTCCCGTTAGGTAGCGCCTTCCAGATCTGTCAAGATATGCCGCCGCTAACTTTAGGGACGGCACTGCTGGCTTTGATGGTGGCAAGTCAAGTTTAGAGGGTGACATGCTTAAGGTTGCTAGGCCTCGGTACCTGCCGTGACTGTGACCATTGTGGAAAGATGGGAAGAGTGGGACCACGCTTTTATATATCTGGACTTTGGTAGGATACCATCTCAGCTGGGGGCAAAATCAACTGTGACCACGTAACAAAAAAGGAAGAGGTTGCGCTTGCGCCAAATAAAGGCTCTTATCCTCGTCCCGCATACGCAGGGAGGACTACTGGCTAGTAGAGAACCCACGGGAGCAACTCCAACCCAGTCATGGAAAATGGCAACCCAAGTAGAACACAATGAACCCTCAGACGTGATACAGAAGCAAAAAGCTCAGTTCGAATCGTGAAGCACCTGGCATCGTCAATTCGTCTCCCAGGGCAGAAATGTAATGAATAGCATCGAGAATTCCTTCAGTGATTGCGCAGCAATGGTTAGTCTGGCTTCCAAGTAGACCCGCCCAGAGTGCCCAACTTCTTACGCCCTCTTCAAGTCGAGTGTTGGACGACTCGTCACCCGGGAGCGAAGAAGGAGGAAACTCTCAATCCGAGAAGGGAGGGGGTTTATACTCCACGCTAACCCGCTTTGGGTTGTGTTCAAGAGGTCGCCATCATCAACAGCTCACCTGCACCTTATGCTATAAAGTAAACCAAAAAAGTGAGGATCCAATCAATCTATTGGAAAAAAAGAACAATGTCGGCAATATATAAAACCCACGGTATTAAACCAATCCCACATCAAATACCCAATCCTACGCCTAGAAATGCCCACACCAAACTCCAATACAAATTCAAGGGCCGCTTCATTTACAACTCTCCATCGTGTTCACCAACCGTCGAACCCTCATCAGAATCATTACTTCCCCCCTCAACTTCAAAAGTACGAAGCTCTTCCTCATCAAGAGTCCCCACAAAAGCACGCTCTATGAATTTCAACCACACCTTATTCTTCTCATGTCGTTTGTGATGCTTCTTCTTCTTATGCTTCTTATGCTTCTTATGCTTCTTATGCTTCTTCTTATGTTTCTCTGCATCGAGATCTTGGTCTTCGTCATCCTCAGAATCTTCTTCTTCGCTGTCTATCTCTTCATCTTCGTAATCTTCATCTACAACATCTTCGAATTCTTCAGTGTCTAGTATCGAATCGCCCTTCTCAGGTTTATACCTCCCAATTCTATGAGCCAACCTCAGATAACTCCTTACAGTCATGTCCTTCAACTTATATATCGGGTCGTTGAACGTATCGTACTCAAATTCGTATTGGAAAGTCTTTGGATTGGGTTTCTTCCCATCGGGATGCTTGCCCTTGTGCTTGCCCTGGCGCCATTTTTCTTCGTTGACATCGTCTTCGTAGTCCATGGATTTGAGTTGTAGGTTGTTGATGTGAGTGAGATTCGCAAAGTATTGAGTGTAGCCAAGCATGGTTAGGCTTTGGGGGGAGTGTGCTGGACCAGGAGCAGAGGATTTAGAAGGCGGCGACGGAGTTGTGAATTCAGGCTTCTTTGGTTTCTTGGGCTTCTTCTTGTGCTTCTTCTTCTTTTTGGAGCCGTCTAGGTCCCCAGACATGATGTCCATTTCTTCTTCAAAATCGTCCTCGTGGTCCAGATGTTGGGTGGATGAGTATGAATTGTCATCAAGGGTATTCAACGGTGACTCGGAGGTCGCGAGATATTTTACATCAGCCCAGCTTAGAACATCTTCAAGTCCAGTGATATTGTACTCGATGATTCGCAAGGTTGGAAAGTAATTTGGGACGATGCTAGGACCGACGTTGGTTACATGAAATCGTTCACCCCATGGTCCGCCAATTTTATCCAGGAGCTTGTCCTTTTTGCTCTTCTTTCCCTTCTTCTTCTTCTTGTTCTGGCTATCCTCGTCATTGCTGTAGCCTTTCAAAATACGAGCAGGATTTGGCAAATCGGACCAATGTTGGCGAAGCTCTTCAAGATAATCGTTCGCAGATTGAATATTAAGTTCGTCTTCCATAGTCTCTCGAACAAAATCATCAGAATATGAAGCGGCCTCCTCTTCAAGGAGCTTTACCTCCTTGGTATCATGCAGCATAAAATGATCGATGTTCATGTGGCCGTATAACCCTCCCACAATGACATCCCGATATTGTTGAAGCCAAAGAGTGTATTTTTGCCAACATGTCTCGTCCCAGAGCTCCTTGCTTTCCGTTCGTGCTGGAGGAACATGTCCGATCAAAATCGCTTTCATTCCACGTTTGCGAATAAATTGTAGTTGAATCCGGAGCCATTCGAAGTGCTCAAATCCCGGTTCAGACCTGAGCGCACATCCATCAACACCGGCATTGTTCTTGAAAAAGTAGAGCGTGTTGAGACTGAAGACAGCCAGCTTCCCAGGTATCACTTCTACATAATACCATCCACCCCTTTCAAAGCCATGCCTCTGTTCCTCCGGTATGAACTTGCTCCAAATATCCGTGTACGCCTTCAACCATTTATTTGGGCCGGAGAGAAGAATATTGTGGGGTAGGATATCGTTGTTTCCGAAGGTAGATACGACAGGGATCGATAAGGTATTCTTTGGATCATCGTGAGCGCTGAAAGTTTCTGCGAATTTCTGGGCGACCCATTTGTTGGTATGCAAGACCTCTTTTTGTGTTCGCGGGATCTTTTCGTCGCTATCGTGCCGCGCCGAGTCTCCCGTCCATACCACAAAGTCAATCTTGTCCTTGATATTTTCTTCGATCCATTTGAAAGTCGAGTTTATGAGGGCGAAAGGGCTGTCGCAATCTGTGGTTTCCGCGCCAAAAGTACCTGCAGCACCCTTCCCGCGATGGCAGGCTTCATCCTCTTCGGTCGAGGAATGGATTTTGTAGTGGGGATCTGGATGTAAGTCTAGAAGCTAATTAGCATCGCACAAAGATAAGGGATTTTGGGGAGCCTCAAATCCCGCGTACCGGTTATGTGGAGGAATCTTCCATGCAGTCGTCGCGAGACTGGTAGTGGGTGGTGTGGTGCTGCCAGGCCCTCCAATGGGGCTTGCAGCGGTTCCTGGCTCGAACCAACGGGCTTTGCATATGAGATGCTGAACAGCCCCAGTGCTAAACATATTGCGCTTGTACGCATTCTGGCTCAATTTGGGGGGGAGAAAAGAAAAACAGAATCTAGGAAGATATAAAGAATTTTGAGGGATGTTTTAGGCGCGGGAGCCTACTTCCGTGGCAAACCTTCGGCCTGAGAACGCTGACGATGACGGTGCTTGCCCTGCTTTTCAGGGAAGCTGGGGTTGGTTGGGATGTGAAGGTGTTGAGATGCAAGTCAGCAAAATCCCATCCGGAGAATTCGACCAGCGATCAAACAGTCAGTCTCCTTGACGACACACTTGCTCAGCAAAGGGGAGAAAAAATACGAGTCGATGGCGACTCCGCCATATTTGACTCTTCGAGGGTTGACGTTCAGGAATCACGGTCAAGCCATCAAGGTGTCTTTCCGCAATGTCTCATGCTGGCGTGGATTGGTCATCGACGAATCAGAAGCCCACGTGGGGTCAGATTCTGACTTTGGGAGGTCACAAAAGGTCCCTCTTGCTCTCGAGTTCACGAAGGAGTTGCACGCGACATTTGTTGACTGCGCAGTTCGATGCGGTGTGGTGGGTTGGGAGAGTTGACTTGGTCATCTCGTTGGTTGAAATGCCCTTCTTCGTGGGTAGTACAGCTGCGTCATTTAAGTAGTCTTTTATATCGCAGTCCAGCCTCTTTGTTCGGTCTAAACGGCTCATTTTTATTGGCTGGGCAGCGGCGCTTAGCATTCGTAAAAGTCTCTTATATTAAAGATGGTATTGTTGAGAAGCAGTTGTGGCGGCATGTTGAAGTGATAACTAGTCATGTGGGGGCATTAATGCACGGTTGCTCGTGATGTTTCTCAAGGAAGGGTTCACCCAGGATGTGTGCCAGTGTGCTCTTGTTATAATCGTGGGGTAATGGCGTCAACTGAAACATCCAGAGGTTGGTCCGTTGTGTCGTTGTGTAGTGGGAGAGGCCCAAAATACTATATTTCACTATAAAAAACTCGACCCGTGTCACTTAAGGTCAATACAAACTGACATGAAGAGGTGAGTAGAATCCCCGCCAGTCTGGGAAAATTCTTCTCACAAGTGGCCTCCTTCTCCATGCACTCGGCAGTGGAGATTGTATTTTAGGAGACTAAACACTTCACTATAGCAGCCACGAACGAATTATCACCTTCGGTAACGAAAAGTGAGCAATAGTATTGCTACTTAGCGAATAAAATCAAAGTCAATAACGTGGGTCTGAACACTATTCGCTCACAAAACATTGTTTGAAAATGGCTGGGGAAAAGAAAAGACATAAATGGTGTAAAATCTGATAAAATTGATTCCTTAAAAACAGTTCGCTGTTATTCTTTTTCTGGTACTTTTAGCACAAGTGATTCAAGTAAAAAAACTTACAGGCTCGTACCTGCCATCGTTCTCGTTGTTCCAACTACTTGGGATAATTCAAAGTAATTACCCTAGATACTCAGCATAAACTAGAATATCAATTGGAACAATCAACATTGATTGTTCTAAATTATTATTTAAGTTCATTGGAAAGTTAGAACAACGAGCGTTTTACTACGGCCTTTTCTGCCTGCTACGAGGCGAAGTGTAGTGAGTATCAACTAACAAGTGTTTAATATTTTTTCTATTGTAGACAGATTTATATCAATTTCAAGGCCTAGGAACGCGATCCTCTCCATAATTAGCTATCCTGGAGCTATTAATAAATGAATCTTCAGCAATTGTCAAAGTCTTCCGAAAATAGTAGAAAATTTTAAGTGAGAAAACAAAAGACTATTACCCATGATCCATCAAGGGCCCAAAGATTTACGGTACCAACAACCGGTCGAAAAGATTTGCAGTGTGGGCCTGCTCCGGACTCCAGGAAATTATAAAATACCCCATCCCACCTCATTCATTGACTCATGTACTACCCCGCAATCCGAAAAATTTGAGATTTTTGGTATGAAAATCCACGGGAAAAACATCAAAATGGAAGTCCCTCCGAGAAGTGAGCAAAGGTATAAAAGATGAGTTTTCCGTTTTCAATTTGCCCCTTCGATTGGTTGTGGGATAACTTGAAATTCTACAACACCTCAACACACTAAAGGGAATTACGGGTTTACTTCTCTCTCGTTCAGTTGATTGGCTGTATTAATGGGGAATCTTTAACTCACGAAGTGAAAAGCATTCAAGCTCGCCAAAATTCCTCGTTGCAGGATCTTACGAAGTTGCAAACTTTCTCATCCAAACCTCGTATTGTTGTACTCACGGATGTACTCAACGAACCGGATGATTCCATGTCATTAGTCCGATATCTCTTATACTCGAACGAATTCGAAACCCGTGGCTTGGTAGCTACCACTTCCAAGCATTTACGGAATGTCACTCATCCCGAGGAAATTCGGAAGATTGTAAATGCATATGGAAGTGTGGTCGACAACTTGAATTCTCATGTCAACCCTTCGGTGCAATATCAATCCGCGGAGGAGTTGCTTTCACCTATCAGTACTGGGCCACCGTAAGTTGCCGCGGAGAAAACACAAAGGTTTAATGTGCTGATCGCAACCTTTAGCTCCGAAAAACCAGGCTGGGGAAGTTGGGGAGGTCGCTACGGATTAATTTCTCCCGATCAACCACTTTGATCAGATACCGCTGATTCAGTTATCGGCCAAGATGGACTTTCGTATATGAACAATCAAGCTACTATTTGGCGATGGAGGAAGGTGTTTCAAAATGATTTTGCTCCGAGGATGCAATGGACTTTAACCTCGAACTTCTCGGAAGCCGGTCATCCGCCTGCTATTCGTGTTAATGGACAAGCGGGACCGGAAGCTATGATTGTTGAAGCGGTGTATAATCAGAATATGGTTTTTGACGCGAGCGAGACTTATGATCCTGATTGTCCGGGGGATATTGGACGGTTGGAGTTTCAATGGTATCAATATGGGGAGCCTTCTTTTGATCTTCCAAGTGGTTTGGATACTGCTCTTGAGATTGTTTCTTTAGCACCACCTGAGGGATCGAATGGGACGCTTGCTAGTAATGAGGCGGGATTCAGTGATGTGGCTGTTGGACAGAGAGTTGAAGTTAGGATTCCTGCTTTGCCGGGGAGTGCTACGCTGAAGCCGGATTCGCATTTGATTTTGCAGGTTACGAGTAAGATGGCTAAGTTTCCTTTTACGAGATATCAGAGGATTGTTTTTAGAATGTCTTAGCGTCTGTTAAGTAAGATCTTACCTATAGACAGTTTTGGGGCCAAAGCCTGAGAATACAGAGTCAAAGGCCTTGGTAGCTCTTCAGCTTAAATTTCGCTTAAAAAGGGTGACAAAGAACCGATTTGACAATAGCACCCCCCAAATTTCCGGTTTCGCTTGGTAGTGATGGTGGTGGTGTATGAGCTAAATGTGTAGCCTCGAGTTAGTTCTGAACCAAAAGTTAGTTCTGCGCTATTCCAATCTCTAAATCATGAATAGTGCCGATTCCCAGAATTGCGAGCCCAACTTGTAGGTAGTATCCGTTTAGTGTCTACATGGTAGTAACTCCGGTGTGAAACTAAATGAGATGACAGCAAGACTAGTACATCTCACTAATGAGAAGGACTACTGGAACAGTACCTCCCTAGGACAGGACCAATAGAACACGTTAAATTTTCAATACGCACCTCACTTGAGTAGCCTAGTACACGTGAGGTGCATGGTCTACCAACTGGGTACGTTTAGCACACAAACAAGTGGTGTTGGTTTGGTAGAAAGTAGTTGCCTACCTAGAGCTTTGGTGTTTGAAGGCTAAAGTCGGAGAGCTGCCCTAGGATAGTGCTTGAAAGGCACTAGGCACTAGAATATGATTTTTGGACTCGATTTCGTATGCAACGTATTGATCGAGATTCTGTATTATTAGCGACGGAGACCTATATTCTCTCTTTATACTTAAGAAACAGATTTCTTGTTTGATAGCAAATATGAAACCAACTGGTGCAGTAAATAAAGTGCCAAAGAAGAATCGGTATAACGATTACTCGTTTGCTCATATATATATTTGTGTTATAAGTGAGTGTCATTGTTGGTTGTATAATGCATTAGTATGGGATATATTCTTTTTTTGCCTCCTCGTTAGGCTCTGCCAGGAGTTTAACAAAATGAAAACATCGATTCGCTAACCTAAAAGTTCGAATGCTACTACTTATTTCCAACAAATCCACGATCAGGTCGACCAGTACCAGAGAGGGCTTAAAGTGATCATCAAAAATTCACCAGCCCTCCGAGGTTTCGGATACATCCACCTCTGAACTCTGATAAGTCATTGCTCATCATCTGTATCCACCCACTCTCCATCTATATCCTCACGCCCTTCTTCCCTATCCGCATCTTCCTTTTCTTTCAAATGCTTCTCAAGAAACTCAATCATCTCCCTCTCCACCCATCTCTCACTCTCCCACTTCAATTGATCGAGTTCTTGCAACTCTTGATGACCGGAGTCTGCCAATGGGGCTCGACAAACTGGACAAGTTTGTTTAAGTCGAAACCATTTCTCCAGGCAGTCGTTGCCAAATATATGCCCGCATCCTGTCTGGGCGGCACTTGAGCAATTGTTTCCTTTTTCGATGATGGGCACCTTCATTTGTTGATTTTTGCAAACCACAAATAGTCGGATGCAGAACTCTTCCATCATTTCTGCAACAAGCTCTAACACTTTTGGGAGATGGCCCTTAAATCTTTTTAAGATCGGCTTCAATTCTTGTGCCTTTTCCCTGGTAGTCATTGAAGGGTATATTTGATCTTTCTCCTCAGGCGGGTCTGTAAGCTTCAAACAGCATATTGAACAGTCTGACTCTTCATCCGGAAGATATTTCGTAGGGAAATCCCGAGAGATTTGAGGAAGGAGCACCCCGAAAGGCTCATCTCTCTTAGGGTCGTTATATTGGTTGGAAGCCCTGTAATACTATCAGGAGTTAATTTGGCTTTTCACGTTCAAGGCAAACGCGTTGAGGAATATAAGGCTCCATAGGGACGGAATAAACATCGTTTCTAGCCGTGTTAAAACCACTCTTAAACTTGAAAGAGAACGGGCACATACCCGTTGAGCCAGCTTGAACTTTGTTCTATCATTAATTAGCCCTCAGGAGGTAGTTCTAGATTGTTTTGTCTTTTTAAACGTACTGTTGGTAACTTGGTACGCTGCAGCAGTTTTAAAAAAAACCGACGTTTATTCCGTCGCGGCAGGAGTAGTCTCCCAATCACTCAGATAAAAAAAAAAAATCGGAGGAAGAAGAGCCAGTCCAAAGTGACATACCTGTAACTCGTACCAATTGTCAAATTCATCTATAATCTCCTGTAGTTCTGGGTGGTGATCCTCTAGCCAACGAATTCTCTCGAGTTTGATATGTTTCGTAACGTGCTCGGTCATAATTCTAACAGTCCACCAACCCATAGGTGTCTGCCATGAATAGTTTTTGCTTATGGCGACATCTGGAAGCATTGTCTGAGTTCCGAGTAAAGCTGCAATTTTCGCTTCGCCAACGTAGATGGCCGAGAGGATTATTCCGGGAGGTATGTCGTTTTTTATCTTTGACAGGACATATATGGCAGCGACCCAAAGGAGCGCATACTCTGGGTCCCATATCGGTTTTAGAATTTCCCACCAACATTTTATTTGTTCTTCGAAAATATTTTGGATTTCCGGTAGATGAGGGACGTGAGGTTGCTGCGTGTTTGAAGAAGTTGGAGGAATGCTTAATCCTGGATATCCTATTGGAATCGGGACTAGGTGCATATCCAGGTAATAGTTTGGTTGGTCGGTGGCTGTTGGTTGGTTGTTGGAAGTTATAAATGAAAGACATGTGGTATTGAATTGAAAATGAACGGGATAGTTGAGTATTGAGTTGTAAGTAAAGGGAGGTGAAAGTTGGGAAAAACTTTGCACACTCTCTGATCTTTTTAAGTTTTTCCTAAAGGTATTCCCGAAAGTGTATGAATTTGTACAGAAGTAAGAAGATGGTCAGAGGGGGAAGCTAGAGTTATATATTCTTTACTGAAAAACCATACGCAATGGCGTGCCAATCATAACCTTTAGTGTCATTTAGCTTCTAAAGGATCGGAGTAATTATCCTGTCATATGAGTACTGGGATTTTAAAAACACTAAGACCAACAAGAGCTTCTCTGGTAAGAAAAACTCCGTAACAACCAAGAGACTCGGCCATTCTCTACGTGAAGGTGGCTTTCTTTGCTATTACTTGAGCAATTCAATTACGTTTCGGTAAATATTTAATTGCTCGAGACGTTTAAAAGAAATACGTGGAACACTGTTCACCTTTACTGGATATCATTTCTCAATTTTGTAGAAGGTATTTGTGGCAAAAAACGGTCACTAACTAACCACACTAATTATCGCCGGCCCTGAATGGAACGAACTAAAAATCAAAGTTATTGTCGCCTCACCGCTAACAAAACTAGAGTAATGAACAGAAGTGATGACGTAACAAATACAAAACACTGGCGATCGACGCGATACATCGAGTTACCGTTCATTCAACTCTCCCAAACCAGTTAGGAGATTCTAGTCTCTCAACTAGTCTTTTCACACAAGAAATAATTCTTCAAATGAACCATTCCTCACTTCCACAATCACTCGCCATCGGTCCATTGTCATCAATATGTCTCCCTCAACCCGACCACCACTACGAATTTACTAAGAAGCGCATACGACCCCCTACGAACCCATTAACCAAATGACTTCAAGCGAAAACCCCGAAGCCACCGCGGATGATTCCAAGAAGAAAAACAAATCCAAGAAATTTATGAAATCGCGCAGATGACCAAGATTGAACACCTTAATTGCACCGGTTCAAGCGACGACGAGTGCTGTCAAATTTCCTACGAAAGGAGAACAACAAACCTAAAACCGGGTCCAAGCAGAGTCTCAGGAAAGACTGGCCTATGATGAATCACAAAAATCGGAACGAATAGATCTTATTGTTTTAAATCTCTGAAAACCTTTTGAACAATTCTCCTGAAGCTTTGAGTTGAATATCCACTCAGATCTTGGAAAAAGGAGAACTTTCAAGTGTCCGGGTTTTATCCCCCGCGAGGAGTTCATATTATAAAAGAGGAGCGAGGAAGGACACTAGGAATTCACATGCGCTAATAAATCAATGCATTCTCGAATATAATGACGTGTCTTTACAACACAAGAAATTATTATACTATAAATCTTAATATATCAAATGAGCTCATTCACATATTAGCTATTAATCGTTTAATTACACAAGTTCTTCTAGTTCTATTAACAATGTAAGTACCTTGATCATGTTTAAGTGGAGAACTATGAGTGTGGAGTCTGATTATATAACTGGTTAAGAACTTTCTTATCATCCAATCAACAAACCGTGATCACAAACGGCGATAGGCATCTCAGTACGGCCAGATGGCGGAGTGGTTAACGCGACAGCCTAGAATGTTCTTTGAACATGTTGACAGCTGTTTCCTTCGGGAGCGCAAGTTCGAATCTTGTTCTGGTCGAGTCTATATTTTTTGGCTTCTTTTGTTTCAAATATCACTCTTTTGTTTAAGAAATTGATTTTGTAGTGATTATTCTAGAATTATGAAAGTGGGCGACTTATGACCACGGGCACATTTAAGCGAGATCCAGGAACATGGAAGATTGAAATACACGAAAGATGGTTCAATTTCAAATTAATGAAGTTAGAAAGGACCGGTATTCATTTTATTTTTTGAGCAACGCGCATTGGATTGATGCGTTCTAAGAAGTTGCAAGCAAAGTTGCGTGCAAGCATATGTCCTTATAAACCGCATAACAATTAAAATTAAAGAAAATTACAAGAGAAATTTCAGGTAACTAGTTATCCCGTCATATGAGCTATCTGTTACTCGTAGGCTTAATCCTTCGTAAATTAGTAGATATGTAGCCTAAATGAGCACATCGACTGGCTCGCTTGTTGCGTGGCATGGAAGCTGGCTGTTTGGCTGTTTCAAAATGATCTTGGGTTGAGGCTGAGGCTTACTGCGATATACGAATGACTAAACTCAATGATATCGTAGAAAATTTGGGCATGGTGCTCATAAAGAAAAATGTATATAAATTGGGGGAGAGCACGTCTATATTTTCGTTCATCAGCTCGGCAGCTATAATCTGAAAGATAACCTTGGCTACTTCTCTCTGAACTTCACACATTATCATCATGTATATCAACAATATCCCCGTTTCCTTGTGTCTACTTTTCCCACTCCTTGCAGTCGCCCAAAAGGAGAAACAGGCTTACTGCGATATGAAAAAAGCTCCCAACGCCAACGGTTGTATAGATATCAAGGACCATGGTGTCAAAGACAGTGACTTCTACAACGACAACGAATGGTGGAGCGGCAACTGCCGAGTAAACGTCAATGGTGGCAGCCCTTCTATAACTGGCGGCGATCTCAAGCAAGTAATTCAGAACATCCTGGATACTTGCGACTCTGGCTTTGAGTACATTAAAGGCGTCCGCGTCGAAGGTAGGTGTTCTCCGACTTGACTTCCACTTTTTGGGGTGTCTACTTTGTTCCTCCACCCTGTTTCCTACACATTCTCCTCAGAAATACTGACTTCATACTCCGCAGTCAACCTATGCACAATCGGACAGTCCGGTATTACAGTTGAATGTTCGAGCCCACTGCAAATGGTCCGCGGTTTCCCTACCAAAGCGAAGCGCGACACCCTCCCCAGTGGCCGCCGCCATCTCACTGACATAGGCACCAAGCAATCCGCAAATACCAAGCAGGTCTTCTCTCGCGACACCGAACCTTTCGAGGGAATCATCTGCGGAGGTGGACCCGGCAGCGCTAAAGTTGAAGACTGCTTAGAAGTATCAAACGAGCTCAGAGATAAGAAAAACGTCGATCTTCCGTACATAGGAGGTAGTGCAAACTGCCAGGTCCAAATATGGCCAACAAGTAGGGACAAGAAGAGCACTGAAACTAGCCACTCTTCCTATTCTATGACGGAGGATCTTCCGATCTGTGCTGATTCGACCAAAACATATGTTGGCTTTATCTCGAACTACAACGGATACGATTATCATTTCTTCTTCGGTCAATTCTGCGGTGCACTTGGCACTGGAAGTGGGGATGGCTGCTTCCCGGCCTAAAAGAGAAGCACTAGGTGGAGAGACGATGCACCTTTGACATACACGTATTCGTCCATTGATTTTGTTAGAAGAGTGGAGAGGGCCTCGACTATTTGAATTCTTGTATTGAATTATCTTGTTTTGTAACATTATAACCCATTTTTGATGGCTCTCTTTGTTCCCCTTATAAAAAATAGTGATAAATCTTGTAGGAGTTTTAGCATCTGAGCCAAAAAGTGGAGATAATTTATGTAACAGTACTGTCGGATATTTATAACTTGCTACTCGACGACCCTTTATGCAAGATGGCTGCTTCATGACTTGGAAGTGCAAACCCGAGACTCGGAGGTAACATACGAAATGTGACTAGATCTAATTCAATTTGTTTTAGAGAGATCTCTTATAGCCTTATCCGTAATAAAAAGTCGTCAGCTGTCCGTGGGTTTAAGACTGTGCTGGTGAACTGGTCATTCATTAAAAGCAATAGATGAGCTCACTACTGAAGGAATGCTCGGGATGTCGAGGGGCGTAATGCTACCGAAATGAAACTTTTATTACAGGATATTCTAAAGTGAGGTTGCTCCAGAGATTATTAACTCAACCGGGCAGAATAAGACAAGTAAATGAAGAAAATTGCTTGAAAAGAAGTAAGAATTGGAGTGTAAGTTATTTCTTTTTAATTCCTGATCTAATGTTTTAGGTAAACAGAGATGGTAAACGAGAAATCAATCAAAAAGGTGAGTGCTTTTAGAAGATAGTTAGTTGTCGGTTCCTTTACTTTTTATTCATCCGACCTTTCAGATGGATACATTTTATCAGACGGGAACCAGAGGAAAAAGATTGCGATTAAATAAAAAGGCTTGCAAGCCCTAATGGTAAGTTCATTCACTTTGTTGTATTTACTTGAAGGAACAAAACTAGATGAGCGTCAAAGTGCTCACGTAAGCATGGTCATGTAGAAAGCAAAGTAAATTCCTAAGAAAATCTAGTATTGTTATTTAGTTCGTTGTTTGTAAATGTATTGGTCTATTTCCTGACGAAAAAACAAACTCTTAACCCTATCATCATTATTCATAACTGCGCCAGTCTAATTCAAGACGAAAAGAAATCTTCCTAGCACATCATCATAATCCGCAGCAGATGAAAAGGGAGCTCCCAGCTGTAACATGCGCACAAAAGCACACCAAATTCATCGTCAATGTAGGCCATTATAATTCCATCCATCCATCAGTCCATGTGTCAATTTATCGGTCAAGTCATCCTTCAAATCGTCCGATGTTCCGTCCATCGCTCCATCTACCGCGCCCCTTACTCCATTGGAGCAGTGACTTCGTCAAACAATTGTCTCTCCTCCCGAGTTGGTCGAGATGTATCGTAATCTGGCTGACCTCCGTTTCGAACCAACTTGAACAACTTGTACTTTCCGGAGGCGTTCTTGCGTTCTATCTCACGAAATGAATCCACGCGATACAAGCCATCATAGCGAAAGCCTGCCTTGGGAGCTCCGTACCATTTTCCAGTGTACTTGCGAATGACGCGAATTGGTTTTTGGCTGGTGTAGGATGTCATCAGTGCCAATGCGCCTTTCTTTGCCTTTTCGTCGACGTTTGTTACCGCAGTGTTGTGAGCACTGGGCTCCGAGTAGTAAATTGTATCTCCATTGTCGATATCCTCGTCATATCCGGAAGCAACCACAATGCTAAAGCAGCCAGTTTCTCCAGTACCAGTGATTCCGCCCTGCGGCTCTCCTATGAAATGTTAGTAATTGATCCAACCACCGATATTAAAGGATCTCATAACGTACCATGCGCACCATCTCTGAGGAGGCAATATTGAATTGGCCAGCAATCTCCGACCTTCAGACCGTTATGGCCGAACTTGTGCGAAGTTGGCTTAACCTTCTTGTACTCATCGGTGATCGCATACGTGGTCCTTTCGCCCTTGTATTTCTTGATATGGCGCATGATCCCGTCTGGTCCCCAATTGGTGTCGTTCTTGCTGGGTACGAATGCTCTGGCGTTCTTCTTTTTTGCGAGGGGGCCATCTTGAGTTGGTGATGCGCGTTTGTTGGACCGCTTTGCGGATTCAGCTTCTGGAATCGCCCCCGCCACAACTCCCCAATTCATGGCATCGTACTCAGCATACAAGCTTTCCGCGATTTGTCTGTACTCCTCTGGCAGCTTGATTGTTGGATTTTTCAATGTTCCGAGCAAAAATTTGGCGTTGTACTGTGTTCTGGGGGTATGTTAGCTGTGGGGTGTCAAGCAGATTGAAAGAATACATACTGGACCTTCTCCGACATCTCAACTCTTGCCATGTTGTATAGGGTGCAGATTAAGACTTTGACGCTGTTTTCGGAGACTTCAGAGAACTTTCCACGCTTGGATTGAATGGCGAGCTCTCTGAGAACTGGACCATCGTACGAAAGACCGACTTGAGTTGGGTTGTCGTAAGATAGGACCAGATCTGCAAGCGCAGCTCTGGGGTCGAAGGTCTCACCATCCAACTTCATCGCTGTATCGATTGGTGATGCCATTGTTGAGAGGGGGTGTTAGTTTTGGATGTCAATTTAAGCGCAAGAAAGATGCTGAAGTAAAAAAGCCAGGCAGGCGGTGTTGCGACAAAGATGAGGTTTTATAGGTAGTTGGCTGAGTGACGCCTGGAAGTCCGGGGTCCACAAGGTGCGGTCCAAATAAATGACCAGGTGACCACTTTTTCGCCAGGAGTGCAGTCGTAGGATATTCGTTTGTTTTATTAGGTTGTTTCGAATAGCTGGAGTAATAGAACAGCTTGGACGAAGTTACTGGACGTCTTCACTTTGAAAGTCCAGTTGTTTATTAATGTTGTTCCAACCACTTCAAGTAGTCGAATAATTTGCGCGAAGTTCCGGCAACTGATCAACCTAAGGTCCAGTTGTTGGTTTATTTTATCCAGGAAACCTCAGGTAATGGAATGGAAGGAATGAAGTTACGAGGATTTGCAGGCTGAGGACTTGTGACTCGTGACCAGCTTCAAGATCGTACCTTCCAAATTTGGTAATTAAGAACTGTGTTCTAGAAATATTTCATGAACCTGGGAAGTTGTTAGCCATTCATTTCTTTATCTAAGAATTTCCAATGATATAGAGCACTTACAGATAGAATTTTAATTGACTTTTGACCACTTGACAGACTCACTTCGGTTAAGCAAGAGGAGCCCCTTTTTTGAAACTCTTAGAACGATAGGTGTGAGTAGTAATAGCGTGTTGACCCAACCAATGAACTTGATCTGTTGGCGATGCTTTCTTTGTTGTCTTGTGTATTTTTGACAAGAGGTGGATCATCGACAGCCTCACTTCGGTTAGGCCTGCAACCCCCCTTTTCCGAAACACTTGATGACCTGTTGGAACCCACAACAATAGTACACAACTTTGTGATTGTCTTCTGATATGCCTTAGATTCTTATGGCTTTGTCTTTGGCTATGATGCCTTGCTGACCTGAACAGGTATGTTTAAGAGTTCCTTGTTGACAGTACAACAATGTAGGTAGGTGCTGGCAGTGGGTTTGCGAAGTAATATAACAAAATAGATTTGCCTTCCTTGCCACTTGCTGCTAGTGCAAATATAGTATGCAAGTTCAGGTTGACCAAGGGTTGGGCCTTGGAAGTAGCGATGCTAGAACACGTGAATTTGTGTCAATGTGGCGAAGTAGAACGCGGCAGAATTTGCTGGAAACTCGAAGCAGCGACTTGAGAGGTCCTTGTTATGTGCGTGCCACGAAACACGTTTGCTTTTTCTGAAACCCAGCCCTTCTTGGCGGGGTAATAAATAATTGCGTCACAACGACGGCTAGCAACCGCGAGAATTTATTGCTTATGAGATGTGATCTAATTGAGATCTTTCTCGATGATTTATTGTTTCCAGTTCCTTATAATAGGCCTTCTAATTAAGAGCCTGAACGAAGTGATTTTGAAGCCCTTTGGTTCTTGGGTTGCGCTCTAGTGAGTGGTGTGGGGTTCCAATATGCAAGATACAGGGTATGAGGTCCACGCTGGAAAACCAGCACCTGTTGCAATATCACGATGGCCTTCTAGGTTTTTATTTATGAGAAAGAAATACTATACTTACAACAATTAACTACTCGTCTTTTCTATTGGTATGTATGGATAATGCTCCTACTCTGTGATGCGATTTCCGCGTCGGGAATTAATTGTGATTGATGCAGATCCTTGATTGAAGCTAGCGCAATCCAATTGCAATTGTTCGTAACTTGAGATTATCTTAGATGACACTCAGGCAATTGTCAATCTATTTACTCTCTTGTGAGATGCAGTAGACGAATGAGTTGAGTTGATTCCAAAGTATGTTGAGACACGTGGTGATGTCAAATTGATGATGTTGATGAAAAGGGGAGAAAAAACTATGTAAAGAAGAGGATAGAAATCAACCAAAATGGGGGAAATTACTTCTTATATACACTTACACCCCTGCACTTTTTAGTCCAAGTCTGCGACTGTTTATTCGCACCAATGAGACGAGAAGCGATCCGCTTTTCTGCTAAGTCAGCGACCCGCTGAGTGTTCTTAACTGGAAAATTCTAGAAAATAAGACACTCTAAGCTAAAATGAAGACCATTCTTAAAAAATATTTTGAAACTAATAAGAGTTAAGCTATAATCAGTAGCTTAATACTCTTTCCAAGAGAAAAAAATTACTAATCCGAAATTCTTAAAATCCAATTAAGCAGCGATAAAACACGTTGAGAATCGGATCTTACGCTGCGATGTGCAACAAAACTTTGAGAGTCACATGCTTTTTTGTCAGCAATTATTCTTCAAAAATCGGAAATCTTTGATTCCTAAAAGGAAAAGCACTGAATTTGTATCTCATTAACGGGGGGAAAAGCTAGATTTCGAATTCCAGAAAGAAAGACGTGGCAATGTCTTCAGAAGAAACCACCGCACGTGATTTACATGTGAGACTAAATTTCGATGACACGTTGATAACATAATAATGACTCTTCATCCAGCCCGTCAACAGAATATTCTCTCGACTATAGACTAGAAGCTTCTTGAATCCCAAAAAAGCGAGCTTGAAAAATCCTTGATCATCTGACTCAACCCCTCATTTTAAAAAGCCTGACCGGAAGTAACATGATTCTTTCCAATCAAGTAAAGTACAAGAGGCTCCCCCAAACCCAAAGTATCAAAGACCATGAAACAAATCTGGCATGACTGAGTTTAACTAACAAACTTGCTGTAGAAACGTGATCTTCTCAGTGTATATCCCAGACGGTGAGGGCTCAAAGGAGCACCAATAGATATCCCCATCCGAATTCCCAAGCTCGCGATACATTAATTGGTCTGCCTCGAAATCTCACCATCATAGAAGTAACAGCAGCAAAGGAAGCTGTTGTTACAATATGATTTTATAACTACCTATCAATAATCTACACATAATATATACGCAAATAGACAAAATTCTAAATTCTAAATCCTTCCCCTAAATTAAACAACAAACAAAAAGGAAACTTTTATATTAAACATCATCCTATCTATACACCAAGCAGGTATGTATACGATGGAATACACCCCCCGAAAGAAAAAGGAAAAATTGCGTTTCTTATCTGCGATTGAAATTGAGGTATCGCGACTATCATCATCATCAGTAAAAGACTTCAACGACCGCGGGGATGGGGAAAAGGGAAAGAAAGAACTTACACCCAAAAACAAGAAAACCAAATTGCTAACAATAAACACGCAGAAAATCCCCAGATCCCTCCACCGATCATCAAAAGAAATCTGCAGCGCATTGTAAAACTGGTCCCCAACTTTATACGCGCAATACTCGCACGCATTCGTGGCATTATCAACAATATACCCCGGTCCCCCATTCTCAAAAAAGTTCTTCATATAATCACCACACATCTGACCAGCCGGTGCGGTAAAAGTGTTGAGTTCAACATCCGTGCAAGTTACCGGCAGATCATGTAATTCAGTAACGACCATACCACTAATAAGTCTTGTGAAAGGATCAAGTTCATAAAGCCAAGCACGCCAGAACTTAGGCATAGCAGGTTTAGGCACCGTGACACCACAGAAGAGGGCGAATGTGATGATAATGAAGGGATTGATGAGGGCGCTGATGAAGGGCGAGGGTGTGAGTGCTGCGACCATCTGGCCAAGAGTGACGGAGAAGAACTCTGTGATGAGGACCATGAAGAATTGATACCCGGCTTTGTAGGATTCTGAGGAGAAGCCGGGCATGTAGTAGAGTGGTAAGAAGAAACCGACGGCGCAGAGGAGGGAGTATGGCATTTCTGCGACGACCAGGGAAGATGCGAATGCGAATTGGCCGTACATCTTGGAAGACTCTTCTCGGTAGAAGATCATACGCGAGAGGGCGTATTTTGGCTCAACTTGTGCGAGAATGAGTGCGGGAAGAACGGTGACTTGGAAGATGACGAAGACTCGGTATTGAAGAGACGTTCTCGAGTCGTCGAGGTTGAGATATGCAAGACCAGTAAGGAGAGCGATGATAACGTGGTTGAATAGTCGAGTGAAGCCGTAATTTGGAGATCTCCAGAAAGCAAGGTTAGTGCGTCGTTGGACAATCTTAAGTTGATGCATAAGAGGAGTAGCATATTCTTTCTCGTCTGTTGGAGGGCTGCTTCCAACCTCAGCGAGTCGCTCAGTCTTCATTTGAGAAATGCGATCCTTGATGTTAGCCAATTCCGGAGAGTCAGCGAAAATATCGGCCCAGTCTCGATCTCCAACTCGTTGTGCTTGCCCAGCTCCTATCGCGTCGAGCATGTATTCAGCAGGGTTCGCATCATGTGGGCACTCGGCACCGTGTGATCTTAAGTAGTCGAGGAGTACACAAGCATCTTTGCCAATATCACCAAAGTAAACAGTTCTACCACCGCGTTGAAGCAAAAGAAGTCTGTCGAAGTTCTCGAATAGAGCGGCATTAGGTTGATGGATGGTGCAGAGAATTGCCTGTCCAGCACTCGCCAACTTCTTCAAAAAACGAACAATGTTGAAAGCGGATTGAGAATCAAGACCTGAAGTGGGCTCGTCAAGGAAGAGTAACAACTCAGGCTTAGCAGCAAGTTCCACACCAATAGTAACACGTTTCCGCTGTTCAACAGCCAACCCAGATTCCGGGTCACCAATAATAGCATCAGCCATATCCTCCATCTCCAAAAGACTAAGGATTTCTTCAACGTAGGCGTATTTCTCAGATTGAGGTACTTCAAAGGGTTGGCGGAGATCGGCAGAGAATCGAAGGGCCTCGCGGACAGTTTGTGTTGGCTCGTGAACATCCAATTGCTCGGCATAACTAGTTTGACGTTGGAAAGAGGTTGAAGGTTTAAGTCCATCTACGAGAACGTCGCCGGAAATAACACCAATGTTCTTTCTGGAGGCGAGGACATCTAGGAGTGTGGTTTTGCCGGCACCTAGAAGAATTAGTAAGGTTTTCGAACCAATTCCCAGAAAGGTCAAAAGAAAAAGATATTACCCACCACTTGCGCCCATGAGCGCAGTAAGTTCACCCGGTCTCACATATCCATAAATATTGTTCAACAAACGCAACTCCCCAGAAGGAGTAGGAACATCGTAATTCAATCCCTCCCAAGTAAGGACAGCCTTGGAATTGATATTGATATCGGAGCTCTCAGCCTCATTACCCTTAGTAGATCGTCTCGCATCTTTCTTCGCAGCAAGTGCGAGGTTAAGTTCATCACGCTCCTTGTTGGGTTTTTGGAAAATCTTGGCTGCGTTACCGCCCTCACCAAAGGTAAGCCATTCGCCTAATGTTGCGTTGGAGATGAGGAAAGCGATGATGAGTGCGATGATGATGCCGAAATTTCTCCAGAGGTCGCCGGTGTTGTATGCGAAGCCTTCTGAGATGTATGCGGAGCCGGAAACTTGGTCAGTTCCGCTTACACTGCCTGCGATGGTGCAAACTTGGTGGGCGATGTCTGTGTAACCAGGTCCGGAAGGAATTAGAGATTCGGCTGTGCAAGTCAAGTCGAGTCTCCCGAATTCATTTTCCATCAATGCGGAGAATCCAAGACCGAGTGCGTTGACCCAAAAGATCCAGCGGAGCCAGACTTTTTCGGATTGGTATTGAATGAGGTATCCGGAAGTGATAACGAAACAAGTGATGATGGTTGCTGCAAACTTAATAGCGTAGTCAAAATCGGGGCAGAGACATCCAACAGTTCGGAAGAAGAGCGTCATGGCGAGATATCCAGCAACAATCACGATGAAGAAAGTAAAAAACGCTCCTGCATCCAGTACAAGCCCACACATGAAGTACACAATAACCGAGAAGACAAAGATTTGAGCAGACGCGAAAGCCGTATCCACCAAAATTTGAGCAATCCAAAGAGCAGAAGGTCGATGAAACGTGTACGCTTTATGTTTATTAACAATTGGTCGACCCATCATAGTGCTCGCCAATTCCGCGAAAGCAGTAAATGCGTTGAAAAGAAGAGCGATAAAGAGAAGACCTCCACGGGTGAAAGCACCAGCCGAGGTTTTGGGGAGATTCAACCAGACAGTTCCAAGGACAATAGCGATAGTGATACTGGTAATCCAAGCGACAACAAGCGAGAACTTGTCTTGCCATTTGATGAGGTACTGCCGTTTCATGAGGACGTAGATTTGCATGTAGTATGGGATAGTGAAGACGGATTTCTTGGAGGTTCCTTTGCGTTTTCCTTCACTGACTGCGACCTTGAAATCCTCGTGTCTTTGCACATCTTCGGCGATGGATTTGCGGTACTCTGCCATCTCTTCATTTAAACCGGTAGCAATTTTCGACTCGTTGAAGGCCTTGGCTAATGATTCCGGTGAGCTTGGTACGTTGTCTGCTGATCGTCCTTCAGCATATTCTCTCTCGAATTCATCGGTACACCCAGTCAAGAAATCTGGTGATGTTTGTCTAGGCTTCTCCTTGAACCCTAAACCTTCGAAATAAGCTCTCGCTTCTTTCGCTGGTCCATAATAAACCTGTCGTCCATCATCGATAACCAGAACTTTGTCGAATTGCTTAAAGATATTTTCACTAGCTTGGTATAACGAAACAAAAGTCGTGCATTTGTAAACATTGGTCATGACTCGAAGCGATTTGGCGTAATCCAAGGCTGTTGAAGCGTCTAATCCTCGAGTGGAATTGTCCCAGGCGCAAACCGTCCCAGAAGTGCACATCATCTCAGCAATAGAAACACGCTTGCGCTCTCCTCCGGAAACACCTCGAACAAATTGATTTCCAACAATGGTATTTCTAGTATGCTCAATGTTGAACATTTTGAGCAATGTAGTCACCACCCTGTCCTTGAAATCACCTTTTGACATTCCCAAAGGTCGCTTGCCAGGAGTTTTCGTATCGAGCGCAAAGCCCAGGGTTTGGCCAACGGTGAGAGTTGGGTGGTGGATATCGTCTTCCTGGTTATATACAGCTTCTCCACGGTAACCATCGGCGAATTCTTTCGAACTGAAAGGACCGTAGGAAACTTCGCCATCAACCCCCGTATAGCCAAATCTCTGGTTTGCGATGACCTTCAAAAATGTCGTGCAACCGCTTCCAGGTCTCCCAAGCACCAATACCATTTCCCCAGGCTTCGTAACACCACGGAAATCATCCAGAATCTTGACTTCCTTCCCCTTCTTTCCCACCCCAAAAAGATTCATACCTGTCTCGATGACATTGAAGAAGCTGACGAAGGCATCCGGGAAAACCTTGACGAAGTTCGTTACTCCCCCGGTACCAGATACGGTGAGACCATCCCAAATAACACCAATATGCTTCGATCGAATGCCTGATTCTTCTTCAGCGGCATGGTTTCCATGTAATGTACTTTCGAGGTCGAATTGTTCTCCTTCCGACTCCGAAGTCCCATTCTCGATATCCTTCTCCCCACCCTCACCCTTGTGTTTCGACGCTCGCGATTGCTCTCTCGAAAGCTGGCGACTAGCCTGGGAGATTCCAGTGAGTTCCCGTTTGAGGGTCGCAAACTGCTCTTCTGCGACCGCCACATCGATGCCGCTATTCGTGCGCGCAAACCCATTGGGGTTGTTCTGACGGGCATTTTCCCGCTGGGTTTCTTGGTCTGCGACGGTGTCGATTGAGTTTCGCGCTGTGCTGCTGTTTGTGGTGTTGGGTGCCGTAGAGGCTGTTGGCAGCTGTGGTTCAGCCATATTTTAGGTACGCCAACGGCGCTGCTGAGATAGAAGCCAACCCTGAAAGTCCTACTGCGTAAGCGCAAATTAATCGACTTGTAGCCGAGTGGATTAGGAGAGAAGATTTTGAAGACAAACTATTACAAGAATTCAAAGGAACGAGTTGCTTGCCCGACAAGCAAAGGTAGAGAAAATTTTGGGGGAGCTAGAGTATTTACCTGCCCACTGGGATGTAGCTACCTAACATTGGCATGCAACAATGTCGGTCAGAGCGGGATGGGTACAAATGTTCCGAACTTTCTTTGTGGTGGACTTTGTGGACCCCGGACTTTAAATCTGAGGATTTGTCCGGATATCTAGAACCCCTCATTTGAACATTATCTTCACTGAATATGATTTATAATAAGCCCCGAATTATAGTTCTGGATTTGGTGATGTTTTGGGTATCATCAGTAGTGTCCAGTTTCTCTGGTTTCTCAGAAAGCCCCCCGGGTGTGGTTCTTCTACTCTACTCTTTGAGAATGTTGATCAAGTATCAAGATTGTTTGTTCTTCGATGAACAAAAAGCTACAAAAAGTTGACGAGGATAAGATCTCAAAAAGCAATCCTGTCTTGAAAATTATACAAGCGAGAAAGAATGCGCAAATCGATATAATTTCCTGGGCGTCGACGCCGTTGACGGGGTTGAATTACGAACGTCAAAGGATTTGACGTACCCCACCATGCAGCTTACGCGGGGACGAATCATGCTCCAAATCTCAATCTTCAGGCCTGAGTCATTCGGTGAGGCGTGGCAGTGGATTTCTTGGTAAGATTCTTATTTGTACTCCTTACCAACATAACATAACTTGCTCATCTTGTCTTGTGTTGCGTAGCACAAGTATAGTAAGCCAATAGCGTAAACTGTGTGTCTTGAAAATTATTCACAGAATCAATCACTCATCAAGGCTCAAACTCATAACTTAATTCTGTCTTGGGATCGAAAAAAAAAAGAACGAAACGGATCTAAGACTCGGGTTTCCGAGTGCTGGTTTGAAATCAAATCTGAAGAAAGTCGGCTGAACAAAGGAGGAAGCCCTGAAAGTGGAGAGAGTGGACTTCTTATCGGCGCTGCTTGTTTACTTCTTTCCCATTTCAAATTTCCATGAAAACAAACGAGAGAGGGGATCCAATCAGATGCTCTGGAGAGGAAATTGTGTAGTCGGTGACTTGACGTCAACAATGAGGTTGTAAATGCACAAATTGTGCATCAAGTCGTGCACCTTTCGGATACAAAGGGTCGGTAGCATCCCGATGACATGCAAACTCTCACGGCACGGCTCTTTCAAGACCGAGCACCAGGGGTGCAGGAATTCGTGAATGACCAGAGGACTCCCTCTGCTCTGCATCCCCGATTAATTGTTCGACTAAAATTCGGAAAATGAATTCCATTGTCCTAAACGAGTAAAACAATTATATTGGAATTATCTTCATTTTCCTAGAAGTGTTGGGACAATTGTAGAAGGGGAAGCGCGAGGGGCTACAGTCGCGAATTCTTGCAACCCCTGGTGGAGGATTCATCGGCACCAGATTTAGTAGCCCAAGGAAAGAGAGAGACTAGAAGAGACTCGGTAAAGAAGGGGTTGAGTGGAAAGAGAAAAGCTTCTGAAGTCTACAAATGTAAGGAAGTAGTCAAGTCCATCCAGGTATTTTCCAATCCAATCCCGCTTTACATGCACGTACTTCTACAACCGGGCTTCAGAGCCCATATCTATACGTATAACTCAAAACAAGAATCATCTTCGTTCATCGTCCCCGTCCCCATCATCGTCGTCGTCGTCGTCATCTTCATCATCGTCAGCATCTTCATCCTCCTCATCGTCATCATCGTCTTCGTCCCTACCAGACAACTCATCTGCCGCATGATCTAAAGCATCAACAAAATCCGGCCATAGAGTGCTCATCGATGTATATCCGTCCTGCGTGGTAACAAAAGCCCCAGCAATATGCTGATCCGTCAAATTGCTGATCAGATCCCGTTGCAGATCTGAATCCCCCGTGAAGTTGTGGATCAGGTATATCGATTTTTGTTGTAACTCTGGTGGTATGGGAGTTATTCCAGCCTGTTCGAACTTTGCCCAAGTATTCTCGAAAATAATAATTTCGTCTGCCATGTTATACCAACTCGCATCAACAGTGACACCAGGATTGAACGTTATCTTGTTTTTTCCAGGACCCAGCATGTTTTTAGCGTAAGAAGTGACATTTGCCATATAACTGAGATTGTCGGTATTGGGTGCTGATGGTGCCTCGTCGAAGAAAATGCCGGAGACTTCAATATTCGCAGCGGTGAAATTTGCCCAGGACGCATAGCAGTTGATCTCTTGCTCAACCAATGCCATATCTCGAGTCGCCCAGTTCGTAGGTACCTGGGCATGAGGATCTCGGAGTCAGTTTACTTCTTTCAGGAATATTCAAGAGTTTTCGAGTGTGTCTCGGGAGTGAAGAAGCATGACTCCCGAACAACTAGAATAGGAAAAATTGCTCCGAGAACCTCACTTACATATCCCAGTGTTTGGACATTAGTGTAGTTATTGAGGATTTCCAGATGTGTGATGTAGTTGACATCAGGATAAACATTGATCAAATTCGGTGCAATAACGATTTGAAAATTGAGACCCGGATATTGCGCAATCGATTTTGTGACACCATCCCAAGACGAATTGAAGGGGTACAGGTACAATGGAAGAAATATGGCCGTCGCGTTCACCATCTTGAAGATATTCTCATGGAAGCCGGAGAATTTGGGGATCGCGGACTGGCAACCAAGGAGATGAAAAACAAACGACGAAAATAGAAGACTTCAACATATGATTGAGCCATGATTAAGCAACCTTACGGGTATACCAGATATGGGATGAAGAACATCGAAGACCACGCGTCGGAGAATGAAAACTCGGAAAATACTCAGGCTGAATTGGTGGATTAAATAGTCGTCCAGTCGGTGAGCTTGCAACATACCAAAGGCTGAATGACGGGATTCGGCAAGAAGATTCTGTACATTGACAATGAATGGTAAAGAGTGATATTAAGTGCCCAGAACCCATTTTGGGGATCACGATGATGCGTGCCCAAATTCTGGATGGTGTTGATGGATGCCTGGAGAGGATGAGGAGATATTTTGTCGGAGGAAAGGAAAGGAAGGTACCTTGCTGCCTCACGTGACTGATCTGCATTGGCAGTGGCTTGTTTGTGGCTTGGCGACTTCCCCGACTTTCGGTTGCTCTGACTGACACCCATCCCATCAACGTCAACATTCCCTGGATTTTTCGTGCTACCAAACGTCACTGCAGACGATTCGGATCCTCTCCGATATCTTGCAGGCGTACCAAGCAGTAACGTTCCGACGGAAGGTTGCGTCTACATCTAGAATCTCCCTGAAAAAGTGATTGTGCCTGCAGACAGAGGCCTGGAAGTGGGGAAACAAATCAAATAATGGCTCCGGTTAATCCTTTCCACTGGTTCGATGCAATGCCTGGGTTTCTTGACGGTCAGTGTTAATCCGTATCCCGATTTGAACGTACTATCGTCTGTTGATAAGAATGACGCTTTCTGCGAAAATTTCAAACGGAGGCAAGCGCCGTTTTTCAATATACTCTCCTATGGCTAATTCTCCTTACTGAATAAAAGTCATTTTCCCTTTCTACATCTCCGCCTACCAGTCCATTTCCTGCATTGGCAACGTAATCGGCTCTCGTTTCGTCGTCATGGCCCTTCCAGTCATGAAATGGCTGCTTGCAGTCACAGCAGTATTATCCCAATCCTCGGCCTCAACACTCTCTCCGACACCGCCAATGGGTAACTACATGATTCGCCCTAGCAATGCAGTTTTAGCTAATGATGGCTAGGTTTCAACAACTGGGCAGCCTTCATGTGCGGTCTAAACGAATCTCTATTCGTTGAAACAGCACAATCTATGTCTAAAAATGGTCTTCTGGCAGCTGGATACAATCGTATCAATTTGGATGACTGCTGGAGTAAATTTGACAGAGCTCCGAATGGATCTATGGTTGCGGATCCGGAAAAGTTTCCAAAAGGTCTTCCATGGTTGACAAATTTTCTCAAATCTCTGGGCTTCATTCCAGGAATTTACACAGACGCCGGAAAGAGTAGCTGTGGAGGTTATCCAGGAGCTTATGGTTACGAAGAAATCGATGCCAGAGATTTTGCTTCGTGGGGATTTGAATACCTGAAGCTGGATGGATGCAATATGCCTTCCGGAAGTACACCTTACAGCGGAACTGAAAAGGAATACAAGGAAGTTTACGGGAAATGGCACAGCATACTGAGCAAGTTGCCCAAGCCTATGGTCTTCAGCGAATCGGCTCCAGCGTACTTTGCCGAAGCTGCGAATCTGACCGATTGGTACAGCGTCATGGGTTGGGTACCAGAGTACGGAAATCTTGCTAGACACTCACGGGATATAGTCGTCTTCAATTCCACTCTCTATTGGCCAGATATCACTGGATGGGATAGCATCATGTTCAACTACGGACAAGAAGTGCGTCTCGCTAGATATCAGAAACCCGGTTATTTCAATGACCCCGACTTTTTGATTGTCGATCATTTCGATTTGACCTTGGATGAGAAGAAGTCACAGTTTGCGATATGGTCTGCTTTCTCTGCTCCTCTAATAATCAGTGCGTACATTCCTGATTTGACTGCGGAGGAGTTGAAATACCTTACCAACAAGGATATCATTGCTGTGAATCAAGATGCTCTTGCGTTGCAATCCACTCTTGTCAGCCAGGATGGGAAATGGGATGTTTTGACGAAACAACTGGCGAACGGAGATAGATTGCTCACAGTCGTAAATGTGGGAAATTTGACAGCCAGTCACAGTGTATCTTTCGACATAATTGGGATACCAGATGCAAAGTCTGTGGAGGTCAAGGATCTGTGGACTGGGAAATCGACTAGAGCCTCCGGAAAGGTGACTGTTTCCAACATCGGTTCTCATGGAACTGCAATCCTTCGACTCTCCCCTTCCGGGAAATCCTTTGACGATGTTATTCCTACCGGAAAAGTCTTCAATACTTTCTCCCTCGCAACCCTGTCAGCCACTTCCAAAGGACTTAGCTGGGCAAACTCTACTGGAGTTAATGGCCAAGTCTGGCAAACCAAAGATGACTCAAGTTTATCTCCTATTTCGGATCCATCACAGTGTCTCACGGACTTTGATAAGGGCAAGGTCGGGTTATCAAAATGTAACAAAAAGCTTGGTGGTCAACAGTGGGAGTATCTATACTCGGGAAATTTGAGGAGTATTAGCTCTCAGGAATGTTTGACCGAGTCCGCATCTGAAGGTGTTATAACGGAAAAGTGTTTGTATTTGGATAACACTCAGGTGTTTGCTTTGCCAAGTGGTGTTAAGGTTCTCAAAACGTAGTTGGTTTATGATAATACATATTTTTCAGAACATCAAGTGCAGTTCGCTTGGTCTACAGTTTCCATATCGTCAATTATGGAATCAAAGTTAAACCCTAGTGAATCTCTATTCACTCCAATCTTATGTCAACAGCAATAGTTCGCACGTGATAGACTACGGCAGGTTCCCCACTCCTTGACTTCAACCCCTCCTCTCCCAGCTACAATTAGCCAAACTCCAACAACTCCACTCGCGGCTCAAACAACGAACCACAGTCATCTGCTGGGATTCGCCATTCGGTGAGTAAGGATCTTTACTACGTTACATACTTGGAACTTTCTTATCTCCGTCCCGTTTGCAACATCGCATCTCAACACCATGTCACCTGATGGGTTACATACATATCACTTGAGAAGAGGCTGAAAGTGATTCTAGGAATAACACTTCCTCATAAGTACAACGTTTTCTCTCAATCTTGGACACATCAAGTCTCTCCAAGCAGATATTCGCCAAAATGAACGGCACAGCGACAACCGCGAATAGTACCAACGGTACGAACGGTACAAACGGAACCAAAACTCCCCTCCTCGACGACCTCAACCGAGATGGCTTCGTCCTCATCCCTTCCCTCTTGACCCCAGAACAACTCCAAACCCTCCGCACCACAACAACAGAAGTCATCGACCTAGCTCGAGCCGGAAAATGGCCTCACGTCCGCACCCTCCCCAAACAATTCCCTCCCTGGCCCATTGCACCCGGTGCAAACCCAGCAGAGCACGGAATCTGGGGAATCCAATTCTTAATGCATCCTCAAATTCTACACGCCCAAACATTCATCAAGAACTACTTCAGTAATGAAATCGTCGAGGTAGTGAAGGAGTTGCTCCAATGTTCGGATGAGGATTTAGTTCTCGAACTGTTTAATTTACTTATCCGACCCGATGACGATTTCGAGTTGATCTGGCATCGTGATGATATCCCCTGGAAAGCTAGCACAGAAGAAGAAGAGCGTCGATTGGGAGTTGGACAGGAACGACCACGTGCTTGGCATGCGCAGTGGAATTTAGCTCTTTACGATGATAACTCACTTATTATTATCCCCGGTTCTCATGCCAGAGCGAAGACGGATCAAGAGAGGAATGCTGGTCCTCATGAGACGGGTTTGCCGGGCGAGATTAGGGTTGAGATGAAGGCGGGGGATGTGGTCTTTTATGATAATAATATTTTGCATCGCGGGAGGTATGATAAGGGGAAGGATAGAGCGACGCTGCATGGGAGTATGGGACGGGCGGGGGGTGATAGGGATCGCGCGAGGAATGTATTGCAGCATGGAATTGGGGAGTGGGTGGGTGATATTGATTTGAGTGGTTTGGAGGGGGAGGAGAGGAAGAGAGCTGAGGGGATGAGGGAGAGGTTGGTTGCTATGGGTGGTCATTCTGGAGAGTATTCTTTGGAGGGTTAGTGGCGGTAGAAGACCTTAGGGGACCGGATGATCAGAGAGTCTTGGTCTCTGACCCTATTCCTGTGCTCTGGGAAAGTTCTTGGGTTGCCATTTTACTTGAATTGCACAACCGGATATCCAAATTCGTACATCACCACCATCCCCCGCACACCTTTTGACTCATCGTGTTCCGTTATCCAATAATTGCAAATAAGATTGTTCTTGCATCAATTGTCTTCACTGGTGCAATTTTCGATTTTCGTATACTGACCTGACCACGGTCTATAACATGCTATAAATAATTAGCGTCAAACTTTACAGCAGGTAATATTACATTCAGGTTCCAACAACTACTCTTCATGTGCGCTATTGTCGACTACAGACATTCCACATAGCTTGGACGAAAACACACAAATCCTATTGATCCTTCTACATGGCATGTATTTTCTCGTCCCACAGAACCCGATTTGATTGATGAGGATTTTGACGAATGATGCCTTTGCAATCGAATTTCCGTTCCTCTTTGTGAATGAAGTCAGGAGCTCTACCATCAAAAATTAGCTTCATCGAAGTCCAGCAATCGAAAATATGGATTGTAAGGCAACTAAACTCAATTAGTTCCCCAAAATTCGATTGCCCCATTTCAGGAGACCAGAGTAGATTGGGTGGTTTACTATCGCCATAACATATGCTTACTAGCAGAAGGTCGAGGTTTTTATTTCCAAGAATCCATCCCAAAATGACATAGTCTCATAGTTTTGACAGTTCCTTAGGAGATGCAGCTCTCGCCTTTCCTCAAACATCATGATTTAAGACATCCTCGAGTTCCAAATGTAGCATAGTATCGCAATGGAATTGAAGTCACCAGAATCCATGCTGCTGTGGGAATCCTTGGCTAGCAGTCCACGGTCTGTGAAAGACTACATGAAGTATGCTTCCCCCAGTCGGTTCCTCAAACCTTATACTTTCCGCTTCACGTACAGTTACTTAACGCCAACTGTATCAAGTTCTTTATTTAGCCTCCAGGTGCCATCTGCTGTCGTTTGTTTTGAAGAAGTCGATAAATTCCCCTAAACCAACTGTCTATTCTCAGGGTATTTTTTCGCGTCTCGCCTCAGCAAGTTGCTGGTGAGTTAATCCAAAAATGCCTAAGGGCGTTTGAGATTCCAGAATCGTCATGAGCTTCTTGTGAAAGTAGCTTTGAATTTCTGAACGTTTAGTCAGGAGATATTTAGAGATGCGTTTGCTTTTAACTTTGCAAGACTAGGATTTTCACCAAACGTGAATGTCTCTTGTGATGGTGCAGGAAGTGGTTGTTAAAGGTTTATGACATTGATACTTGTGAGTAGAAAACCTGATAATTGTTTCTTATAATTCATGGATTGCGTGAGTGGATCTGAACTTTACCTCTCCACTGGAGCACACCATGTATCCTTGAAGCTGAAGTGTATTGGTATGCAAGATACTCTTACACACCATGTGCTCTCTAGGATGCAAGAGGTAAATTGGCGGCACAAAGTTACAGGAAATACATTTTCCTTGCCAGACTTTCTTTATTTCCACATCTTCAAATAGACTGTGATTTTGGAGTGGGATTCTACAATTTATACTTTTGCTATCGAAATTCTATGTACTGTCGATTACTTGGAGTAATTCATTGTTCAAAATAAGCGGCACTCTTTTATTTTAGTCCAAAGCACTCAACCATCCATGGTTTGAAGAAGTTTCTGAATTACAGCTGATATTGCAGCGTTTAGTTCCTCGGCATTTGTGCCTGGCGGTCCATAGCGGCATTCGAGTCTCCGTCCTAGGCTAAGATGCGAGGAATTTTGGAGATAGTCTTAGAATGGTTATATTTGATGGTCGCCTTTAAAAAGTCCTACAAACCAGTTTAGAGAATCCCTCTTGGCCCTCTGATTATAAGTACATTCACTTTTAACTAGCATAATTTCCACTTAAGCACGCCATAAAATCTTTTTCCTCCAAGAAAAACGCACAAGTTAATGTCTCATTAAAAGAATGTGTTGGGTCCTATTTATATATTCCACATCACTGCCATTGCTATCCACTGCCCTTTCAGTCCTTCGCACTCTCTAAATCTGCCGCCTAGATCCTTTAGAATGTTCCGGCTCAATCGTGGTTTCCTTTTGAATACGCTAATCTATTTTTCCAGTGGCAGGGCTTATATCATCTTGTGACCCGCGTTGTGTGGTGAAGACGAGTCGTCGTTTAACGACTGATTCGGGAGTAGGGGTTACATCATCTTCTGACCCGCGTTGTGTGGTGAAGACGAGTCGCTTTTGGATGGCTTGCTGGTCCAAGGGTGCTGGCTCTGGATTCTCCGTCAGCTCATGACCTTTTGGATCTGGAGCTTTCTGGGGTTATCAAGGGGGTTTTACCTGTGTTTAGCGGATGGGAAGTTACCCCTACTACAACGGCTACTAAAACAGCCGCAATCTTGGCGAAATGCATCTTTACTTCGAACTCGGTATTTTTTAAACTGATATGAGACTCTTCTTCGACGAGAAAGGTACGATAACTCAGAACTTACCTCGAGTTGGTGCTTCCTTCTTTGTAGTTAAGTAGCTTCTCAAACGAGGAGCGTGATCACCCGATATAAGCTTCTACGAGCAAAGGACGCTTGATGTAAGCTTTTACGAGAGTAAACGACACCCGATCGAAACTTTTACGAGCACAAGACAAGAGTTAAAACATTCGTCTTGGTGTTGATGTCCAAGCAAATAAGACCTTGAGAAAAGCAAAACACGGGAACAGACTTGGGCGGCGATATCACCGGTAGCATATCGAGGGGGTACACGATAAGTATCGTATCGTATTATGGATAACCGATATTATAATAATTATTGCCGGAACATAGTTAATCCAACAGAGAGCCAATAGAATGCCTAATATTAAGGAACATTAAGTATCTCTTGAAGCAAGAAAATAATAATGAAACTTAAGTCATGTGATGTTTATTTAGTACTATAGAGCACTAGCGTCAAAAATCCGACAGGTATCGATTATCGTTACTCTTTTGGCGATAATTATAGTATCTCCGCCCAAGTCTGGTCGGGAAGGACTCCTCCGACTTGTTTCTGGAATCTTTGAAGTCAAACAAACCAATTTTCTCCTGGAATTTTAAGCGAGATCAACCCTCTATTACAAGGTGGAAAGATAGAATATCTCCTTGTGCTCGCCTTCCATTCTTGGGGTTAATGATATGCAATTGCTGTGCTTTCCTTCTTATTTAAAATAACTTGCTTCTTCCGTCGCGCGTTTTTATATCGAGGTTTTGAATGTTAGTGTCAAAACACAAGGGTGTGGACCTGGGGGGGGGGGGGGGGGGGGGGGGGGGGGGGAAAGATGCTAATTTATAATAATCTCAGAGTGAGAAATATGTAAGACCACTTACGAGAATGGGCTAGATTGACTGGTTTCGTCGTCGCTGAAGGATTTATGGTGGTTCCCCCTCGGGGCTGATTTCACTGGCACCATATCTGGGATGGACTGTTGTCTTTGGGGCCTGGATTCTTGCATTTGATTTGACTGCTTCGTCAAGCTTGTCTCAAGTTTAATTAGCATATCTTGCTGAATGGCAATACTCTAATATTCGACGGTGAAAGCAGTGAGACATAGATAACGCCGTTTCAATCTCCAGAAACCGAGCTTGAAGTTTTTGGATTTCTCAATTTTTGACTTTTCTCACTATCTGGAGGGCTTTGCTGCATTATTCAAACCTGTACAACTTGTCGTTGTTTGCTGTTTCGACTGTGCCCCGTCCTTAATGCCGATATTCGTTTGGGTTATGGAGCAGCGGTGCCATCGCGGTATATCTCATAAAATGAGAACAATGTCGAAGGTAACTATAATTATTTCAGTTTGGCAGCGGAGTGATAATCGGTTTGCGCAGAATAAGACCTTTCTTTTGTAGGTATCGCAGCTCAACTTTTACCGACTTTGTGTCATATCGTGTCTGTAAGATCATTTTCCAGCAAGCTTTGAACATTGATTGAGACTTGAGAGTTATCCCGTGGTTTTCAGAGCTAGTTGTGGTTTAGGGTGCATAATTTCTGGATGCAAAAGGGACCGTTGTAACAGGAAGGATATTTACTTTGCTCAAGGATTGTTCGCTGAATACGTACCCGAGGCTCTTAGATGTCTTGGGCGCAGAATTATCACTTCGTCAATTCACGCTTGGGGACCAGATTGCACGGAAACTTTCGGAAAAATCATTCGATCTGATGTGAATCGAAAGATGATTACTGGAAACAGTTTTAACTCTCTGGACTGGCGCCTCTAGATCGTGCTCTGGGGTAGGCCTGTCTATTGAATGCGAATAATCGAACGTTCATGAAAAAGAGATTATTTGAACTGAACTTTGAAGGTAAACTATTTTCGTGAACTAAATAAACTGAACCGAAGAGTTACCTGAATATCATGAAGGTTCATATATTCTAGGGGTATTAAAACGTGACTTGGAACAGGAGGAAAATGTCTCGATTCAATTGAATAGAGGCCTATTTTAATTAACCCAGGTTTAACTCGGGTCTTATGAACTTTCACGAAGATTTTATGAAAGCTCATAATTTACTAATCATGAACCTGAATTATTATATTACATGAACATGAATAGTGAATTAAAAAAGGTTGTTTATATCGTTCAGTAAACAGGCCTACTCTGGGGTCGAATCAAGTATGAAACCACGAGCATTTTGTGAGTTGAGTCACGAGTGAGATTCAAGATACACGAGAACTCTGTTGGGAGTGATTTCTAGATGTATCCAGAGACCAAAGACTTGTTGAATGAAGACAGAAGGATCGTCTTCTCAGGCCTCCAAAAAAGCGCAATCACCCCACCACCAGAAGAGGTTTAGTCTCCGCCCTCCAATTAATCCTTGCTTATTCAATCATTCTATAAATGCTCCCCATGACGCATAATGCGGCTCAGTTGTCTTTAACATGAACTCATTTGGGCTTTTCCATGTGGACATTCGTGAGCTGTTAGAAGTGGCGTGACATTTTTCTAGCTATCTAGTCCTACTGTCCACCCAACCATCCACAAACCACTGGCTTAGAGTCAATCCTGTGGTTCCTGCCATGTTTTTATTCCCTCTCGCTTTACTTGATGCTGTCTTTGGGTACGAAATACGTGTTGGAATTGGATGTCAATATCGAATGTTGTGAATACCCTCACCCACTTTTCGTATTCCTCGCTATCACCCGAACGGAATAAATTACCTTAAGAAGCCGGCAATGAAGGAAATAAGCAACGTACAATATGCACCTCTCCCTCCCAGCTGTCCTACGCATCATCACCATTCAAAAACGAATCATTTATATCTTGCATGCAAAAAATCAAAATGATCAGGCCTACTTCCCGCCTTCTATTGCGCAAATCAAATAGATTAAATATACATACTACGGCCAGCCGGTTGGCTGTCAGTGTAAGCTTATTCTGGAACCATTATTTTTACTAGTTTGAAGAATATTGATTTAAGGTACAGGAAAAATCAGCAGGAACTACGAGAATTCATTTCCAAAAACTTAGAAATATTCCGGTGGAGGTGTATCCGTTAGGTATGAGAGTTTTTCGCTTTTAGGGGGATTATAGGCTGATGGGTGGATTAGGAGTTATTGTATCGTTTATGGTTTCCTATGGGCTGTTTGCGATGGGGAAGGCGCTTCTCGTGGGAGATCCCACGCTGAGGAATCGCAGGCAGGCTGGTCAGAGTGTGTGGAAGGAATCCGAGAATTGAATAGATCTTGGAACAGGAGGCAATGGTTGAGAGAGAGACATGGAAGTGACAAGTTGAAGGCGCAGCGTTTGGGACTTCTTGCATTTACAAAATAAGGAAGATGTGGAAATTCGCTTCTGGCGCTGGTGGGATCTCATTAGGTGTTGATTGCAATAGAATAAGTGAATTATCTTTATGAAGTGGACTATCCAAGCATCAATAGCAACTTAGTCAGCTTAGTGTATATGAATCGCAGACGGTGCTTATTTTGCTGAAGCCCCTTGATTGATTTTATTTTTCGTACTCCGAGCTCGGACAGTGAAAATAGCGAAACTCTTCTAAAATGCAGCGCTAAATAAATTTGATTTAATACTAACCTAAAGCACAACTATTAGACTAGTTTTCTCCTCTTGTAAATTTTGCAGCTCGGAACGCTTTATTCGGATTCTAAAGTCATATCGTTTTGTTACGGACACTTTGGTGCACTTTGGGCATTGAGTAGAATTATTCATCAGATATGTACTACAAAAAATAGTTTTTTCTCAAAATTGTGACAGGTTTCTCCTCTCAATCAACGCTCCTTCAGTATGTTACTTTATGGAATCAGATAACTCCTCATGGTATAATAACACTACTTCTAGTATGGTTCTACGTACTCTACTATTCTAGCAGGGTCCTTACACCAACCTGGGAGTGCATCAAATTGTAACCTTTTCTAGCCCGTTGTTCAATCATGAAAGTTATTCTTTGTCTGGAAAAATGAATCACCATCTTGTGTTTACAGTGTAGATTCACTCATGCCTCATCGGGATTATATGGCTTTGAATTGAATTACTTACCAAGAAAACCCGAAAATGTCATGAACTCCAATTCATTATCTCCTATTTAAGGCCTTCGGAAGGCTTGTAGTGATGCTGCCAGAGCTAGCTGATCACAATTTTCACGAATATGCCATGTAGAAAACGAAGAGGATGGCATTAATAAGGCGAGAGTTCGCAGTTATTTACTACCATGTTTTAGTAGTGAAAACTTTGAATTTGCATAAAGTTGCCCAAGGTACTGAGAATTTCTTTCGTGAATCGAAAGTGCTCCAAATTTCGACGATAAAAGAAACGCAACTATTCTTGAACATATCTAAAATTCCGCATAAGAGCCACATGCTATTAGGACCAGGTTTAAGACGTCAGGTTTTGTAGGTCTCAGAGCTCTGCAACCCTTTCCTCTTCATATCCATGCTTTTGTCTCTAACTGTGTTTCTTGAGTTGATTTTAACTAAACATCTGCTGAAGTTCTAGTTCTATTTAAATGGAAAGACTTCGTCTTCTTCAATTGAACAGCTTCCCTACAGTCAGTTGCGATTTAGCCTTTAAATGTTTGGTTTGGTTTGGTTCACCACTTATACCTTTGTAGGAACACCAGGAATGTCAAAAAATAGGGAGATTCTTCTATTCGTCGTCAGAGAACTCGGAGGAGTCCTCTGAGCGCCTAAAGTTGTTGGTATCATTATCAGAGGAGGATCCAAAGTCCTTTCTAGCCTGTGCACAACCCTCTACAAACTCCTTATATGCTACCTCTCCTTCCCGCCGTGCTTCCTCCGCGTACTCGTTATATAGCTTTGTTTCCTCCTTATCCATCGCCTCTTTTTCTCTCTCTTTCTCTCTTTTTTTCCTTCCTTGCCCTCTGCTTCTCCTTCTCCCGTCTTCGTCTGCTTTTACTTTACTCTACTCACCAAAGTCGTTACTCTAACTCTACTCTACTCTACTCCGAGTTACTCCGAGTAGCGTTGAGTAATTGAGTAATTTGTCATTACACTGCTAACACCTCTTTTTTCACCTTGAGAGATGTCTTACCATCTAGCTGTTGCTAGAGATTTCTTGGGGCCCTTGCTCACATAAGAGCCTTGAAGGTTACAGGTGCCATTTTCTCTAAAATATATTATTAAAAAAACCTAGAGCATTGACTGAACCACTGGGATAACTTGTCTGTGAACCAGGATGAGGTTTAGTAAAAACTTTCTAATCTTGATTTCTCTTAACGAGCACTTAATTTAACATACACATCTCATACAAATCTCGCCCTGGCTTTCACATCTCGCTTTCCCCAAATACGACATTCTCCAGGCCCCCTACCACTGTTCCCAAATCGCCGGAGGAAGCACCCCCCTCATAACAGCCCAATGCCCTAACGCACTCTGTTGCTGCCACACCTCAAAAGCATCCGTCTCATTTTTCCTCAAGATCTCCATCACGCCCTCCTCCCTCGCTGCAAAATGTTTATCTAGAACCTCATGTTTCGGCACCAAGAACGCCTTGCGCGCTCTGCTGTTCAAATAATCCCTTTCGTTCGGAGCATTGAAAGAAATAGTCTTTCCAGCTTCCTTAGTACAGAAAATCACCATGTTAGTAAAGTCGCGACCGTCTTCCTCGACCTTTTCGGGAGATGGAGCTTCGGATTCCCGGAATATGCGGCAGGTGGGGAAGATTCGCAGGATTGTTGTGGTGATTATTAGGGAGGGGGGAAGGGTGAGGTCTCCGGCGTAGTTCTGTGTTTTGTTAACAAAGTTTTCTTATCCCCTGAAATTCTGAGAAGGATAGACTTACGATACCAATCACACCCCAGGGCTCAAGCATATCATATAAATCCTGGATAAACTCCAAAGTAAACAGATCCACCGGCTCAGCACCACCTGTGAATACATCATGAACAATATAATCATATTTCTTCCCCGATTTTGCGGTGGTGTTTGCGAATGCTACGGCGTCTTCGATGATTGGTGTGTGATCGGGGGGGAGAGCAAAGTATTTAGTTGCGAAATCGTGGACTATGGGATCGATTTCTACGATTGTTGTGTCTATTCCGTGGGCCATGAATGCAGCAGGGGTTGTACCAATTCCAAGGCCACTATTCTCATTAGTATGTGTGTTTATCAAGTATGATTTTGGGAAGAACTCACATGACCAAAGCACTCTTCTGACGATCCGGAGCCGTATGCTCTACCTTAACCAATCTCACAGCCTCCAACATGACGAAAACTCCATAAATGGGTTCTTTGATTCCCTCAGAACGGGCAAGCCATTCTCCTCCCAGAAGACTGTGATCACATCTCATAACCCGGAATCGATTCTCCGCACTCTCGATAATAGAGATATATCCCGTCAGAGACTCCTGACGATCAAGAAGCGCCCATCCCGTCTTCTGCATAGCAGTATTCAAAACCGAAGTAGAATAAGGAGTCGGAAGATGCGTATTCAAGAACAACGTATGTAAAACCGCAGGAATCGCATAAAGCAACAACCTCGAAGGCGCAAAAAGCGAATAAATCCCCGTCAAAAGTAAACTCAACCCAATCCTGGTCTGAACAATCGTCGCCCCAATCGTAGAATTGATGTAGTTCCCCGAAAAATACTCAACAGTTTTAAAGAAGGCATACGAGGATATCCCAGGGGTGGCATCAACAAGCCACTGCAATCGTCCAGGATTCATCTCCAAATCATCCAAAACCGTCGCGGTACAAGAAACAGAAAGTAGTAACAACGGTAAAAATGATATCCCCTCAATAATGACCGGTCCAAACCTTCCTCCTAAGAACCCACTGACTTTAAACAAAAAGAACTGCATAACCGGAATCCAAGCCGCCAAAACAGGAAGCAACAAAATTGGTTTAACAGGTAACTGCCTCCTCAAAAACAAATTAAAGCTCCATCCCAAAAAACACGCGGACATGACGCCCTTAGCATGGTAGATGGAGCTAGGAATCGAGCCGTAGATGGGGGAGAGTGAGAGGAGGGAGACGTTGGAGTAGATCGCTGCCAATGATAACAGCGTACCAGCTTGGATCAGGACGGAAGCTTGTTCTCTGGCCCATTTTGACCAGGTCTCCTCTTGGGCTTTGGAGGCGAGGGCTTTGAGTTCTTTTTCGAAATTTTCTTGCGTGAATAATGGTGGTTCGGAGGCGTCTGTTACTGTGGCCGGTTTTGGTGACTTGGGGGTTGATGCTGGTCGTGCCATGTTGGATCACCGGGGAGAGGGGAGATCTCTCTGTGTCGTGAAAAGAAGGGTAAGGAATGTAAGGATTATGAAAACTCAATCAAAAGACTTGGAATGCTGGTCGACAACTCTCCCATTACCATCGCATGTTTCTGAAGCTCAACTTTCTGGAAACGTTGCGATATTTCAAGGACAGGCCATTGCGTTGAGCCTGAAACGACCGGACCCGCACGAAACAAATGAAAACAAAATCACGATCACGTGTTCATCCCTCATACAAGAATAATGAAACGTTTCTTCTAACTTTTTGTCAAGAAATTTCCCCCTCTAAAGAACAATCCAATGTAAAAAGAGAAAAGAGGGGTACGTGAGTGGTTGTGCCAATGTGGTTGACGATTTCATAGCCTACTAGTTGGTAGCGTAGCTTACCTAGCTCCTAAAAGCTTACTCAACAGAGCAGCTTACTCGACATAGAACAGCTTAGGTACTCACAAAGAGTTAGACAACGAAAGGGTGCGAATATCATTTCAACCTAGGATCTTTGGATAATTATTTCCAGAATATTAAGACTCACTGAAATTTCTACGAATAAAGCTGGTGAAGAAAATTAATTGAGGGGAAGGAGGCAGGCCGCTGGATTTCAGGGTAGTAATCGCTAATATTCAAATGGTTGCTCGCCAGAATTTAGTGTAGTGATCCCCAACTTCCAGGGGGTCAGTCACTAAATTTCAGGCTAACGAACATTAAACCCGGAGAGACCTATTCATTCCCTAGGGAATACCTTCGTTGCTTGATTGCAGGTCACCTACCAAATGCAATGAGGGCCTACAGACTCGAGAGCAGCTTCAAGCCAATGGTCCCCCCATCCTTCTCTTTTCAAACAACAAATAACACTATAACAAGCTATTTCTTTAAGGAAAAAAATATTCTGAGAACCTATCAAATAAACCTAACTAGTCTAGTTACGTAGTTAAGTATAAACTCTCATACCGCCCCATCTACTAATCCTCACTCTCCTCTCACAAATACCATAACGCACTCTATATGAGAAAGGAATTTCATTCTGAGAATTGCGACGTGAAACAAAAGACCTCTCTTTACAAACTTCCCGTAATTTGTGATGGTCGTTCCTTCCTTCCATTGATTCGACTTTGTTGACCCGTTGAGGTCGCTCGCTCCTTCCCTCACTTGACAACTCAACTCCCGGTCCTTGACCATTGTCGTCCCTTCCGTTTTGCTCAGCCCCAAGTCAAGCACCGGGGCAATCGATCATCGTCATCCTTGAGTTCGATCCTTTTTTCTCCTCTTCCTCGGGATCAGACAATACCTAAGACGAGAGCACGTAGGAAAGTACGACCGTGTATAAACCTAGAACCGCCAACAGCCATCTGCTACAAAACCAATCACCTTTCGAGCCTAGGTCTTCACGTACGGGGATAGTCCATAAAACAAACACAGAAAAATAAAAATAATATTGGTAACAAGAAGCGCACGCCAAACGCTAATGCCTCTAAGGATAACCCACCACAAAAGAGGGAATAAGTTATACAGGATGCCATCGTTGCCCTGCGGACGAGAGCCCAACATGAAAACTCCCGACCCCTTCCTTCCCCTAACCCCCCATTTCCATAGCCTTCCAGTTAAATCTTAATCCCCTCAAGAATAGGTTTCGCCTCCTCACTCTTCCACCAACCACCCTCTCCCCCAGGGAAAGAGAACTTCTCCATACTAGCAGCCTTCATCTCAACACTATACCCAGGATCCATAGGTGTCTGGTAATAGCCCCCCTTAATAACACTAGGATGCTCAAAATGCTCATGCAAATGATCCACATACTCGAGCACACTCAACTTCCCACTGACAACAACGTAATCAATGGTACTAAGATGTTGGGTGTATTCGGGGAGTCCGACACCGCCACTATGTGGAACAATAGGCACGTTGTATTTCTTTGCCATTAAGAGGACGGCCAGGACCTCGTTGACGCCTCCCATGCGGCAAGCGTCAATTTGGCAGACGTCGATGGCGCCGCTGGCGAGGAGTTGTTTGAAGATTACTCTGTTTTGGCACATTTCGCCCGTTGCGACGCCGATTCCGTGGGGTTTGAGGGCTTCGCGGATGGCTTTGTGGCCGAGAATATCGTCGGGGGAGGTGGGTTCTTCGATGAACCATGGTTTGAATTCTTTGAGGTGGCCCATGTATTCGATGGCCTCTGGGACGGACCAGACCTGGGAAGATTCATTAGCCTCTATCAAAAAAGTGTAAGTGGAGGGAGGGAATGCATACCTGGTTTGCATCAACCATCAAAATGTTTCCCTTGTCGTAGCCGATAACTTCTCGTGCAATAGTCAATCGCTTTTTATCCGCTTCAACGGATGTTCCGACCTTCAACTTGAAATGTCTATACCCTTTCGCCAAAGTCTCCTCAAGCAACCCCTTCATTTTATCCTCCCCATACCCAAGCCAACCCGCAGAAGTAGTATAAGCAGGAACAGCCTTACTATCCAACGCATCCTGAATCCTCTTCTCCTTTCCTCCCTCCTCAGCCTTGAGCATAGCAATAGCCTCCTCAGGAGTTATCGAGTCGGTGATATATCTAAAATCGATACATCTCACGAACTCCTCAGGAGACATATCCGCAACAATCCTCCAAACGGGTTTATTCAATGTCTTAGCCCAGAGATCCCAGATGGCGTTTACCACTGCTCCGAGTGCTAAGTGTATAACTCCCTTCTCGGGACCGATCCAGCGGAGTTGTGAGTCGGAGACTAGGTAACGCCATGTCTGGCCCCAGTTGGCGACGAGGGAGGAGAGGGTGCGGCCTTTGATTCGGTCGGCTACGTTGTCGATTGCTTTGCAGACGATGTCGTTTCCTCGGCCGATTGTGAAGGTCTGTATTATCAATGTTAGAGGGGTTGAGTGATGCGGGGAAAGTTGGGAGTGCGTACCATGCCATGGCCTGAGAAGTCGGAATCGGTTTTCAGAATGCAGTAGGCGGCTGAGTAGTCTCCTGCGGCATTCATGGCATCGGAACCTGTCTTATCAAGAGAGGTAGGGAATCGCACATCGCGAGTATCCCATCCTGTAATGGTGACTTCAGCCATGTTGACTGTGTACCTACAAAGAGGTGAGGTTGTTGGTGGGGTTTGAAAGTAGAAAAGAAGAGAGAGAAAGGGCTAACAATAGAAATAAACAGGAAGGAGATTTGGCATATATATACTTCCTCATGTCTTCTTCGGGAAGTATTCCCCCATGTTTGCAAGCTAATGGGCCTGGAGAGAAGAATGGCGGGGCAGCTTGGAGGGGGAGGGGCGATTTGCAGCCATTTGATTGATGGAGAATTGCTAGCGGACACCAATATTGGGGGTCATTCCCTGTGAGCTTCGAGGCTCAAGACGCTGGAGACGCAATGGTTGAAGTAGTTATTTAATTGCCGTGTTTCGTAAGTGCAGCAAGAAGTGAGAATGAAGAGATGTATAGGGCCAGATACCCTGTATGGAGTTGGTGGTTTGTGTGGAAGAGAAGAAAGGATTTCACAGTGGTGGAGAAAAGTTGGTTGTGGTGAAGAGAGGCCTGGAATCGGTAAGTTCGGTGGCCTTGTGCCGAAGCACGGTAGGCAAAAGCGGCGCTCGTGAAAATGACGCGCTGAGTTTTCTTCGTGCCCTGAGCTCAAGTCCTTAACTCTTCACTCACAACACAAGCAATTATTCAACAGCTGAATACCTGGGCGCGCGCCTGACCAAGGTCAATCGCTAACCATGGTAAGCCATAATCTCTTCTGTTTTCTCCCCCGCTATGATGAATATCCTCACGGGTTCTGCAATTCGGATGGCTTCGGCCAATGTCGAACTCTTCATACATTACAACATTTTCTGAGCACACTTCAATTCATCAACCCTTGATACATAGCACCGAAGCACTGCTAACATCTCAGCCCTCCATCAAAGCAGCTCCAGGTCCACCATAACGTCCTCCCACAACTTGGAAGCCCTTGAGAATCTCATCGATAGCAGCCAAATCGCTGGCACTCAATTGAACATCCTTCGATTTCGCGTTCTCTACGATACGATGCCCGGATACAGCCCCGGGAATGGGGATAATCTCTGGGTTACCATCTTTCTTGGATTGATGTTGGACCCATGAGATGGCAAGTTGCGCGGGGGTAACTCCCTTAGCCTTTGCGATTTCTTCAACCTTGACAACGAGTTCGAGGTTCTGTGGGAAGGTATCGGGTTGGAATCGAGGAAGCATACGTCGGAAATCTCCTTCCGGGATATCCTCAACTTTCTTAATCTGCCCAGAAAGAATACCTCGTCCGATTGGCGAGTATCTATTTAATTTCAATTAGTTTTTTGCAATGATGCGATCGCCCGGAGTGTACATACGCAACAACAGGAATCCCATGCTCCGCACAAGCCTTCGCAACACCATTGGAGAAGATATCCAAACTCCAAAGCGAAACCTCCACCTCAACCGCCACAATCTTCGTAACCTTCACAGCCCTCTGCACCGTCTGCGCAGAAACCTCACTCAAAGCTACACCCCCAATCTTACCGGCCTTAACATACTCATCCAAAGCGCCAAGCGTAACCTCAACAGGAACCTTCTTATCCACCCTCGCAGCCTCAAAAATATCAATGCTCTTCGTGCCCTCTAGAATAGCGAGGGAATCATCGACGGATTTCTTGATAGCATCGGGGCTTCCGTCGGGATGTAGATTGGGTCCTAACCCACCTTTGATTGACAAGATTACTTTGGATGCATCTTCGGGGTAGCGGGTGAAGTATTCTTTTACTATGTGGAGGGAGTTGTATTGGGGGGTTCCGTAGATTATGCCACCGTTCCAGAAGTTGCAGCCGGAGTCGAGGGCGACTTTGAGGGCTTTGATTGAATCTTCGAGGGGTTGGGCGTTGATTCTCCATGAGAGGCCTGTTTGCTCCATTAATACATTAATCAATTGGAATTATTAAGAGCCACGAACCCATCATGCCGTAGCCGATAGGGCCAATTTCCTTTCCTAGGAGTTGAGGCATTTTAAAGTTTAGTGTTGCGTTGTGTCGGAAAAAAGTGTTGCAGGGCAATCGCGGGGCTATGATGATTGAGGTGTGGGGTTGTTTGTGATGATAACAGAGGATTCCCCTCTACCTTTATAATAATCCCTTTAAACAATCTGTAGAACCTCTATTCAGTTGAAGCTCCACGCGGTCTTTACTATTTCCAAATGGAGATAATTTCCATTCGGCTTCTTAGTTCCACCGGCTCACAAGGAGTTAAAAGTCTACTGTTGGTTGGAGATAAGGCCTGTAAAATCCGGGTACTGGATTTTTAGGATTTTTGGCGGTGCCGTTCAGGGCCTTTCAGGCACGTCATACGGGGCTTGATGCGTATCCAATTGATTTTGGTGGAACTGTAGGTTGAGGGGTGTTGTGTTACCTGGATTACTTGTACTTGAGCGGCTCCCACTTTTATCCAGGCTGAGCCAGGCCTTGAGGGCTCCATCTCATCACTACAAGTTCAGATGTGATTCTCTGAGAATCACACTCGCTACTTGAGCGGTTGAACTTTACAGAGAAGCATGCAAATGGTATACTTCTTTGAGACTGACTTGCAAAGTTCGTGGAGTTGGTCGGGCTTTTGTTTGTCCGTACTTGAGGGCTTCTCGCATGTATCGCATGTACGTTGAGAAGAGAGTCGGCATGTTGTTTGACCGTTGTGGATTTTGAGAATTTTAATTTCAACTTCGAAAGGTTTTCTTTTTCTCTCTCTATTTCTAGATTATGATGATGATATGGTCTTAGAAGTACTTCTCTCAAAGAGCCACCATATGGATGGTTGTACATACAGAGATCGTGTCTTACTGTACTTGCGGAACGAGCCGAGTTGACTTTTCTTCTCAAAGACCTTCTTCTATGTAACTAGTGCAACTTACAACACTCTATCTCATATAAACTTTATACTCGACGCCCCAATACTCTCCGCAAATCCACCTCCAAAAACATCCACAGGTGTCTGAAACCCGCCCCTAACCTCACCACCCAAAACCCGCCTCGCAGCCTCAACAGAAGCCAAAGCTGTAAAAGTATATCCATTAACAGTATGAAGCACTGCCCTCTTCACACTCCCATCCTCAGCTGTAGCAACAACAGAAACTTGATATGGATTTGCTTCCCTCTCCTCGGCAGTCGGACCATCAGGTAACTCAGTCAAATCTCCCGCTGGAAACCCCCCTGGAGCGTGGACGAATGTCTTGATGTTGGGGACGTCGGTGGATTTATAGAGAGTGATGAGATCTGGTAGTGTTACGGGGAAAGAATCAAGGGGTCCTTTTCCGTTGTCGAAGTCGAATAGGACGAGGTCGCTGGAATCTAATTTTACCAGCTTACCACTGGATCGGTGGAGAGTCTCAGTAATGTTTTCCGAAGCGCTGATCGCTGAGCCTCTTGACATTGGTCCGGAGACTGCTATCGCAATATCAATCGTCCTCGTCTTTTCCCCAACCACACGACTAGCCAAAGACCCAAACATGGCAACACTTCCCCCAGCCCCAGGCATCAGCATAACACACCTCTCCTTCGCTTCCCCATCCTTTTTCTCTGCTATTTGATAGCTATCCAATTCCGCGCTTACATCGAGGTAATGTACTTTATTTCTTATACAAGCTTCGATCAATGGTTCTGCGGTACGAAAAAAGGGACCGGAACAGTTTAGGAGGACTTTTGTGGTTTTTAATGCTCTATCGATACCTTGGTAGTCTGAGACATTGAAGACGAGATGGGGGACGGAGAGTTTGGTGGCGAGGGAGGAGAGTTTTTGCGGGTTTCTTCCAGCTATTGTAATGTTTAGGTTGAGTTTCTTTGCTTGGATTGCGGCTCGGTGGCCTGTGTAGCCTGTTGCTCCGTATATTATGAGGTCTGTCATGTTCTTTTGGGTTGTGGGAGGTTGGAAGTTTGGAGGAGGATAAAGTAAATTTGTACTGGTAAACGAGTATCTGGATGGTGCCAAAGAATGGATTAGGTGATGTGGAGGTTTTATACACGATTCCCATCTAAAAGCTAACATGTAATGTACTAGATTGATATCATTGCTGAGTAACTTGGAGTTGAAGATTTGAAAAGTGATATTGCTGAACCCGGAATTCCGAGATTTGTCGGCGTTAAGATTAGGAAATTGAGTACATTTCTAGACACTCAGAAGTATATTAATGGAGTGCACTCATACTCGTTGACTTTACACTTCTAGCTGTAGTCGCTAAGTGAGCATATGTATTGTCGCTTAAAATGAGAGTAAGTGTTGACATACGACGTTTTTGTCACTCAACAATATGGTAACGCCCATGTATGTACATAAAATGTAAATGATTCCTGAGCCCACAGCAAAGATTCTATGTAGCGCCTTAGTTCTTTATATTGTTTCTTGTTATTTGTGTTAAGCTGTGTAAAAAATGCCAAATGCCAGGTGCCATTTTTAGTGTGGCTTGCACTGTGGCTGGTAGAGTCTGCGGTATCCGATTTTTGTCACTCACCGATGAACCATTAATTACACCACAATCACGGTCGGAAATGCTTATTTATTACACAAATATATTGGCGCAATTGATTTCTCCTATTTCATCGTTATAAGTCGAAGAATGAGTAGAATGAGCCTGGGTGTCATTTGCCTGTACGCCGAGGCTGCCTCCCGGTCATTCCTTCCTCTTTCAAGGGACGTCAGTAGAGAACTTCACTGTTTGGCTTTACCCCAAGTGGATTTCCGAAAAGTTAATCTGAAGAAAAAAGACACAATATTTTCCTCAAGACAAGAGCGATGGACAACAGCAGAGAGGTTTGAAGGGAGTGCATCATTCCAAACGCCACCCAACCTCCTGTTATGTCACCGACGAGAAAGACAACCACTAGGAAGGACTGGAAGCAACCCCTGAAGTCACCAAGGTTACACATCCAGTTGTCAATGTTACACTAAACCGTCTACCCCGCCCAGTCAATTTACACGTACCCCACTCTCAGCTTCTACTTTGAAGAGCTTCAAGAGCATCATCATCATTCAAGACTCAAACAAAATGGCATCCAAACTCCCCTTTGAGGTATCTTTAAATCCGTGTGTCAGCCGGGTACCTAACTGATAGATTCCAGCTTAAAAACAAGTCCCTCTTCAAGGACAAATCCTACGTCAATGGCGAATGGGTGGAAGCCAAATCCGGGAAGAGATTCGATGTCGTAGGTCCGTTATCACCGCTCTAGCCATTCCATCTCATGCTCACCAAAAATAGATCCTGGAACAGGAAACGTTTGGGCTTCGGCTCCAGACAACAATGCAGACGATGTCGATATTGCTGTCAATACTGCCTATGAATCATTTCAAAGTTACAGAAAAGTCAACCCCAGAACTCGTGCCCAGTGGCTTCTAAAGTGGGATGCGTTGATTCGAGAAAATGCTGATGATATTGCGAATATCGTCACCTACGAGACAGGGAAACCACTAGCTGAATCTCATGGCGAAATTGCTTATGCTTTGGGATTTACTTGGTGGTTTGCCGGGGAAGCGGAGAGAGTCACGGGGACGATTCAAACTCCTTCTGCTCCTGGCCGAAGAGTGTTCACCGTGAAGCAACCTATTGGTGTTGCCGCTGCTTTGGTACCTTGGAATTTCCCGGTTGCGATGATTTTGAGAAAGGCTGGTGCTGCGTTGGCTGCTGGTTGTACTTTGATTGTGAAGCCATCGCCAGAGACACCACTTTCGGTTTTGGCTTTGGCGAATCTTGCTGCTGAAGCTGGATTTCCAAAGGGAACTTTTAGTGTGTTGACTACTAGTTTGGAGAACACGCCGCCTTTGAGTGAGGCACTTTGTCGTCATCCTCATGTCAAGAAGGTTTCCTTCACTGGATCTGTAAGTGCGACTTCAATCAGAAATGATCTTTGCTAACTTTATTTCAGACTAGAGTTGGCAAGTTGGTAGCAAAGATATGCTCAGATGGGTTAAAGAAGGTCACTCTTGAGCTTGGAGGAAACTGCCCATTCTTGATTTTCGATGATGCAGACCTCAATCAAGCTGCGGATGGTATGCCAGTTCTCCTTTTCCTTGACTTTTGGCTTACATTAATCAGCACTTATGGCCTTGAAATGGCGACACGCTGGCCAAGCTTGTATTACGGCAAATCGCGTCTACGTGCAAAGTGGTGTTTACGATAAATTCGCCAAACTTTTCAAAGAAAAGACTTCACAATTGGTCATCGGCCACGGATCGGAAAAGAGCACGACAATCGGACCTGTCACTACACCCCAAAGTCTCGATAAAGCTTTCAACCAAGTTGAAGATGCTAAGAAACATGGTGGCCAGGTAATTCTTGGCGGAAACAAAGTGACTGACAAGGGTGGCTATTTCTTCGAGCCAACAATTATCCTTGGGGCGAGAAAGGAGATGTTGATTACGCAAGAGGAGACCTTTGGTCCAGTTTTGGCCCTGTATTCTTTTGATAGCGAAGAGGAAGCTGTCACAGCTGCCAATAACACAAGTGTAAGTTTAAACCCTAAAATTTGTTAGTTGATCTTGCTGACTGAACGACTAGATGGGTCTCGCTTCGTACTTCTTCACGAAGAACGTTGACCGAACTTGGAGATTGTTGGAGAATCTTGAAGCCGGCATGATTGGTATGAACACAGGTAACTCATCTGCTGCAGAATCTCCTTTCGGTGGTATCAAAGAATCCGGGTATGGAAAGGAGTCTGGCATGGATGTTGCCATCAATGAGTATCTGATTACGAAAACGGGAACATTGACATTGAATGGTCATTTCTAAACGAAAAGGAGAGCAAAAAATGCATTTCGGCTATGGCGAGGAAAAGATATTCACTACAGGGGCTGTACATAATCACAATTCATTTTATGGAATAATTTTCATCAGCTTCTGAATTTTTCACTTCTAAGTAGTTCAGCACTTCAGGATTCTCTAGGTCTCTACTCATAACAGGGAATCCTCTGCATGCCGAACAGCCCACCAATCAATCCCATGTCAACTTCATAGGCTTTTATCCTCGAGAGGGGAAGACGCTCACCAAGTATTATACCATTGGAAATTAGAAGAGGGGAACTTGCATAGAGAGCTACCGTATTGAGAAATTCCCTCGTTTCAATTAATTCAATTCACTCCTTTTTTGATACGTGCGTAACAACGATCGCACCAACAACACTAGCATCCTGCTTTATAGAGGCAAAGCACCAGCCAACCGAGGCTCAATCCAACCCACCCTCCACCAACCATATAAATTTTCAACCCCTCACCTTCAACAACTCTTCGAATTCCCAAAGCACAACACGATGCCGCCACCACCAAAGCAAAGGCTCTCCCTAATTGGGATCCTCAATTTTCCACTTCGTCTTTCTCTTACCAATCCTCTCATCACTGGGTCACTTCTAGCAGCAATTCTATACGCACCTGCTCGACTTCGTACCCTGCTCCCTTCATCTCTCCACCAATATATTTTCTCCCCCTTCTTCATTCGCATCCTCAAAGCCTGCTTGAGCTTTCAATTTTTGAAGCGAATTAGTGCATTTGCAAGTGAATTAGCTCTTAACAATTGGTCACTTCGCGGCGATGGAGGCTTTGGCAGAGAGAAGGAATTGGTTTTGATTACTGGGGGCAGTAGCGGCATTGGAGAGGCGATTGCTAGGGGTTTCGCGGCGAAGGGAATTGAAGTTGTCGTTTTGGATTTGATGCCTCCTGAGATTGAATTTCGTGAGTCTCTCCTTTTCTTTTCTACCAACTCCTTCACCTTCCCAAAAAGAAAAAATTGCACTGACCCAATAACATCAGCATCCAACATCCACTTCTACAAGACCGACGTTTCCTCCACCGAAGATGTAGCCCTTGCAGCAGCAGACATCCGTTCCCAACATGGCAACCCCACGGTCCTAATTAACAACGCCGGCATCGCATCCTCCGAACCAATTCTTACTGAGCCGATAGAGAGAACGAGGAAGATGTTTGAGGTTAACGTTATTTCGCATTTTATATGTGCCAAGGAGTTTCTGCCAGCTATGGTTGAGAAGGATCATGGTCATGTTGTTTCCATAGCCAGTACTTCGAGTTTTATTGCTCCTTCTGGGGTAAGTTTCTTCCAAAATATAAGATAAGGAGAGGGAAGGGAGACGGAATACTGATTTGTTGTAGTTCGTTGATTACTCTTGCACCAAGTCCGCGGCTATGGCTTTCCATGAGGGCTTGACTTCCGAACTAAAGTTGCGGTATAAGGCTCCGAATGTTAGAACAACGTAAGTATACGTCCCTTCCCTTTCTTTGTACACTAACTGATCCTTGAAATAGCATTATCCATCCTGCATGGGTCCGTACACCACTCACCAAGCCCCTATACACACGTCCTGAATGGAAGTTCCCAATGCTCGAAGCAGACCACATCTCAGATCTCATCGTTGGACAAGTTATGTCTGGAAGAAGTGGATTGTTAATTGCACCACGCTCCGTTGACTTCTTGAGAAGACTTCGTGGAATGCCAGTGTGGTATCAAGTATTCATCCGGGGACAAGCTGGTGACTTGCTGGCTAAGAATGGCAAGTGAAGAAGAGGCTTGTTTTGAGGGGAGCAATTTGAGGCGATGGTTGGGGTTTTCATTGGAGTACCTGCTTGGGAAACTTGGGAGGAGTTCTTCTTTCTATTTCTGGATGGGAAAATTGAAATTCTTTCGTCATGGGAGGCAACTTACTTTCGAACGTCGTCGTGGTCCTCGCTTATTAGTCGAGCGTTGATGGGAGGGGTGGATGAGTATCACAAAGTGCTCAGTTTTAGTTACACAAAATTTTAGTGCTGGAGATTCAAGCAAAATGACACAACCCCCACTCAAATATCCAACGAATGACTACCTGAAGGAGAAGCCTCCGTGTGTTGTGTAACTCTAGATGTCGCTCACTGCATTTACGTGCTAGGAAAAGGGATAACTCCGATTGGAATATATTTTTTATGTAATCATTGATATACCTTCGTTGAGATTTCCAACGTTTCTACTAATTAATGAAATACTTTACAAATTCTAATGATAAAGTACTTGAGGAGAATATCTACTCACGGCGGGGAGACTGCCCCACTTTCAAGTCCCGACTGCCAGAATGGCACGTTGCCAAGACTCACTCCACGACTTCAAATCTTTTCCCACCACCAACTCTCAACACCATCACAACAACCACATCACACTCACTCGCATCGCAAGACCAACTGCATGAATGCAACTGTCGTACAGCTCGATTGGAAGCCCCACGTCAATTAATTGGTTCCTGCTCTTCTCTTCAAAGTGGAATCAAATTCCCCACATCCCTGAGTCCGGCGGTCTCGGATCGATCATCGCGATGGAAACTTCCACGGGACAAGTTACGCTCAAACAACGATGCTTCACGACTTGGCAAGTCACAAAGATTGTACGGGCCTTTCTCTTTCGGCCTTTGAGCTTTCAAACGGCATTGTCAATCTGTCATTGCCTCCTCCGGTACAAGTACATGCGAGGAGAGTCCCAGCGGATGTCGTGTGCTCAGTCTCGCCGCTAAGTTACCCGTCTCATGCACAAGCTTTGTTTCGCTGACTCTGTTGGTCTAGCCAATGATATCCTCAGATTAGCTTCCTATGGAAATCGACCCAACCCTCAGCCCCAGACTCCAGGCTTCACAGTGACCAAAGCGCCAATATATCGCGGTAAACGCGCAGTTTTATTTAAAATACCCGCAGGTTGGACAAGGCTTTCCCCAAACCTCGCCACGTCAAAAAAAGCTGTGTTGCACGGCCGTGGTTCAACAGCCTTCTACTAAACTTCAAGTGAAGGAGGTTTACATGTGTTGGGAAAGCTAAAGGATGGTCGCACGATATATGCAGCTCGATGACCTTGGGTTGACCCCATGCAGGCACAAGTTGTTAGACTGGCTAGTTGCTTGCAGAAATCTTTGTGCCTGTTTGGAACCGTCGAATCCGAGCCACGAGAGCTATTCATAAGCAATCGTATTATTGGCCCGGTCAGTTGAGGCGCTCCTATCGTTCGATGTCAGATTTTCAACATCCCTACATCTACGATCTAGGCTTGGATTTACGACCCACTTTGGCCTTATTGGCGCTTCTTTTTTGTACCGCCTCTGCTGGGTTTCAGCGGGGAAGACATGGAAGAGATGTCGAGATGTCTGTTGTATTGGTTCAAGGCTATACATTCGTTTTAACAAAACTGGGGAGCTGTTCAGACTGGGACGGATGGAGTCAGGCTAATGGCAAAGTGTACACTTATAAGTTTTGCCTTGCCTTTCAAGTGGATGATCGTTCAAGCAAGAAGACGTGGTGTTACACTGCCCCCTAGATTTCAAGCATGCCGAGATGGTGTTGGCCTGTAGAGTAAATTCACTGCCTACTGGGAAACGTCGGCTTAGATGAAGCTAGGATTGTTGTGACATCAAGATCTTTTCTTATAATATCCATTTTCCCATTAGTAGATGTATCATTCATACTTGCTTACTATTCATATCGTTTCTTCTATCCAGAACGACGTCACCAAAAATTATTTCAAAATGGAGACTATCACTATACTCCTGCTTGTTACTTTCTGTGTTTCTATATTCATCAAAAGCCTATACACACAAACATCACGACAATGGTGGCAAAAGCGAATGCCACGTCGATTATCAGCATCTTCAAGACCAGCACCTTCATCACCGATAGATGAAAAGGAGAGATCTCTCAAAGATACCTCGGAATACGTTTTCCCCGCTCTTACGCCCAAGACGGCTGCGAAAACCTCCATGGGACTTAGAAGACTCGAGACGCACAACTGGCTGCCTATTGACTCTCACTACCAACCCGAACATGCCATCCGTAACACGTTACTATCTACGCACCACCAAAACGTCGTTCAGTGTCTTCCAGGCTCCGAGCAAGCTTGTCATGAAGTCTTAGACTTAGTGACAACGTTCCTGGTTGCGAGATATCCCAACGACTTTGCCATAACAACCACACCAGCCGGCCGAACAATTCGCAACCACCTCACAAACGAGAACTTCTTCATCGACTCAACATGTCCCAACCCTCTTGAGATCGCAGCAAGACTAGCAATGGAAGACTTCAACATCCTAATCAAGAACCCTGAAACAGAAGAATATCATCTCATGGCTTCAGCAACTCTCTTCCCTGCTGGTTGGAAACTCCAAGAGCGGATCGGAACAAGTATGGCGAATCTCCACAAACCCGTTCCGGAATGGAAAAAGAATCTAGGCGGAAGTGTGAATAGGTTCGTTCCCCTCCCCTCGTATTCTTACTTCAACATTATACTAATTCTAAAAATAGATACTTCGACCACCTCAATCCACGCACATCCATGGAACGCCAAAACCTCTTTATCCAATCCACACCCCATCTCTTCGTTAACGAACCGGAAGTTCCTCCTTCTCCTTCCCAACCTGCTATCAGACCTGAAGATCTATTTGTGAGAAGGGAAAGACAGACATTCAGGAGATTGGAGAGAAGTGGTGCTGTGCTGTTTACTGTTAGAACGTATATGCAAAGGCTTGTTGATGTTAAGGGTAGTGAGGAGGTTGCTTTGAGACAGCAGATTGGGGGGTTGGATGCGGTGGCTAGGGAGTATAAGGGGAGTGCTGTTTGGGGAGAGGCTTTTGAGGGGTGGTGTCGGGGGAGGGATGAGGTGACCGTCAATGAAATTAGTAAAGAAAGCAAAAAGTTGTGTGTTGAAGGGGCTCTGTAGGGGGAAAGTTGTATTGCTTTTGCTTCTTGTTTTTGTCTTTTTTTTATTTTTAGCGTACTATCTAGGGCTTACAGTGGACCTGCGAAGGTTGGTTGGGAAATTGGAAAATGGAAAATTGTCGCTGAATCGATTAGCTTAGCTAATATCTTGTATTGGAAATGTGTATTGTGAATTCTAAGGCTACTTTCCTTTCTGGAGTTAAGAAACGAATGTTAAACTACTCGAGTGATGAGACGGTTCAAATTGGCATGAAGTCACGTTCCACGTCTCGTTTTCTTTAAGTTAACCGACATAGACGTTTCTGTGCGCTATGATAAATGTTGTAGTCAATAAGACGTTCGAACTCTGCTCTCTGGTAGCCTTGTATCGTACCATGCGAGTGATTTTCGAAGAATTTGGACTATTTATCGGGAAGGCTTAGGCACACGACGTAATCGAGTTTGAAATTCTTCTGGACCTTCTTGATATCAGACCAACTCGCATGGTCCTTAAAAAAGTAAGTGCCAGAGGAAAGTCCATATTCTTGACACCACATGGTACTTCATTGATGCCTATAAAGCAGTGGCATCGTTTGGCTTGCCGACTCGACGGTGTACTAGTAAAGTAGTGGAACAGTATTATGGATAACATAAGAGTCGGCTATATCAAAACACTCAAAAGTCATGTAGTTTCGGTTGCGCAAATCAGCAGTTTAGGCACTCAAACTTGTGGGGGTTGGGGTGCATTCTGAAACCCCCTTGATGATAATGGACAGTGAAGTATAGATTTTCTAGATATTTCGGAGAAAACTTCGGGGAATAAGACACATTAGCACAACCTCAATAGAAAATAGCCTCCCTGTTCCGCGCTTAGCCCATCGTCTGATATGGAAAGGTAAAATAGCTCTCCAACTCAGCCCCTAAAAAGCCTAAGTTAAGTCTCGAATGATTGAAGCATGTGATTTCATGGAAGTTCAAGATGCCGATACAAAATTAGTAAGGAGATTACACCTCTTCCATTTAGAGTTTAGTGTAGCTTAACCCTCAGTCATCCCAAAACCAAGTCAATCCACTCTGCCTGAGTCTCCCAAGCGGCTTTCATCACGTGTCCCAGTGCTTTCCTGTATGCGATACCATCCTTCCATTCAATCCAGAGTACGTTGTAGCACCCATATTTCTCCCCGTTGGGAAGTCTCGGTCGTTCCTTGCAATCCCACTCATCAAGTACTACACGTTTTCCCTCAATGGCAGAGCCAGCCGAAATAGAGACCAATTCGTAAATCGGTTGGTAGATGTCGTTTTCTCCAATGATTTTTTCAAAATATCTGGACGTTTATGGCCGCAGTGCCCCAACCCAAGTTCCAGTACAGTCTAATATAGAAATAGTCTTTGATACAGCAGTCTTTGGTACATCAATCTTTGGTGCATCATCTTCTACTCGCACATTCAAGAAGAACCATACTCTCTTTGTTTTACCACAAAGCAAAGAGTAGTCTTTGAGGTCTTTCGTGTAAAGTGAGGTGTTGTTTTGTGTATCGTGGCAGGCTAGTATTGGATGCCAAAATTCCATTTTCGAATCACACTTGTGTTTGTAGAAGTAACGTAATGGTGACATATGTGGAGGAGACCATTTATGTTCTCCAATGTTATCAAATCTTTCCCAGCCTGGTGGTATGTCGTCTGGGTCACTCAGAGAACTTTCTTTCCATGCCCGTAACATACCCTGAATTTGATAGAGTGGTCTCAACTCTGTGGTGCCCCATTTTCGACAGCACCACTCAACAACCGGTTTAACTATTTGAAATCTGAGTCTCCCGCTTGGGGGAAGGATTTGATGCATTTCCCTTACAAAATCACCTGTTCCTATTGTCCAAGACCATAATTCCAGATCACACTTCCAACCAGCCCAGGACCAGCTAGGGAGACCCACCTCTGTTGGCTGTCTGTCCACAGAAGGCAGCCTCCTTTCGCAAACGAAGTTTGCAGGTTGCCAGCATAATGCCATATCAATAAATATCAAGGGCAGCCCACAAATAAAACCACAATGAAAGGTTTGACTCAGGGCATTGGTTATACCAGAATAAGAAAAAAAGGCATCCTGTGGATGTGTGAACTCCCGTGAATTGTACTTCGATACAATCAGGCTGTACAGAAATAGCATTGGAAAAGGGCCGGAAAACAAATCTCTCTTCAAATCTCTTTCGAACCACCATTGCCTCCTACTCTCATGCTTTTTCAGCAACAAACTGCCAGGTTCGTCTATTACATCTTCCCAGAATTCGCTGCATCCGCATTGCCATCTGATGCCACCATTTTGGAAGATCAGACGTCTTCCGGAGAACAAAGATTCCTAGTTAGTCCAACCTCTTCTTGACCATAAATAACTCTCCCCTTCATTCGCTTAGTTTGCACCATCTTTACACCTTTCCCTGGCTTAAAATCTCTTGATGGTGGTATCTAGGGGGATATATTCCGTAAGCCCAAAAGACCATGATTGGCGTCATTTCCGTTCTCTGCAATGATTGTAAGAACAGCACCTGAAAATATTGAGGCTATGTTGTTGATTTCTGTGTTTCTGGTCAAGTCATCATCTTGTACGATGCAAAGGGTATCGATCCATAGGTAGCGTTCCTCTAGGAGACCAACGGTGGAGATTGCATCTGAAATGGACCGTGGAATCCCAAGATTCTTTTGTGAGTTACCCAATGCAGAGTCCAGTTGCAATTGAGCAAGGTTTTGATTGGTGGTTTTGAAAAATGGCGTCTTTCCCCAAACATAGCTTAAGGCTGCATATGGTATTTCAGTGGTTCCAGCAATAAGACACATGCGCTTGGTGTCAATGAGCCAAGCGGGAAAGGTTGTTTCCAGTCGAGTACTTCTGTGACTCTTTCGACAAATTTCGTTATTGCAGATTTGTTTCCATCGGCGGAGAAGCTTCTCGTCAACCCATTTCTGGTCAATGAGTCTCCCACCAGCAGTGATTTTCCCTTTGCCTCTGGAGTTTTGGTAGGAACCTAAAAGTTCTTCCGTTTCCATCCGGACTTCTGACACGGTTTTTCCTTGGCAATATGGTAAAACTAAAACCACTTGTCCAATAGCCAAAATAGAATTGAAAGATAGGGGGGTGGTTTTCGCATCTTGGTACCTCCGAGACTTCCCAGAAGTTACCACGGGAATCACCAAATACAGTCCCAGACTCGATTCCGATTCTAGAGTTGGGAATGTTTATAAACTTGGCACACACCGCGCATTGAGTATACGGATCCTCGTTAGTATATGGCCAAAAGAAAGTCTGGTCCCTAACACAAGGGAATAATAATCATTACTGAAACACGACCCAATTTATTCCCAACCCTCCACTTAGACCACTCAACTACTTCCCGTACACTTTCGCGAAAACTATTTCTTTCTCGAGCATCCATCTTAAATGCGAAAGTGTGTTCAACGCCGGCCTTGTTATGATCGTGGAAGAGAACAGAAAAAACCCGGAAGAGGAGAAATTAAAGTGCGGGGTGGTGGCTCAGCTGGATTTAGTAATACTACCCAGTCTTCACAGCCAAAATCAAGATTAGGAAGGTGGTACAATCTCGCTGAAACAAAAACAAATGTAATTATAGCACTAAAAAATACTTTGGAGATAATACTTTCTAGCAATTTGACAAAAGCAAGTTTTGAGAATGTTGGTATGACTTGGTTTGTGATAATATCGTATATCGTACGTCTGTAAAGAGGCTTTATTGATTCATGTTGTTATAAAAGAGGGGAAGTTGATGCTCAAAAGCAAACATCCATAGGTGCAGACTGGTCACGTGCAGTCACGTACATAATGCAACCGACCCAATAGGGTGGTAGCAATAGAGAAAGATGCAAACAAAAACCTTCTGATAAGCTTAGATAATTTAAATTTATTCTATATAATTCAATTTTTAGGTATAGTCTATGTTTGCCTCAATTATTGGATCATCTTGAAGCCAAAATCTCTAATCAAGTGTCCGAGGGATTGCTAAAATCCCTTGTCAGCCAATTTTCTGAAGCGAATGCGATTTTCTCCAGATTCAGCTAAATTCGATCGTGATTATCAAGTACCTACGTACGCAATTCATGTGTGTTTGTTTCTAATACTATGATGAACGAAGTGCGGGGTATCTTGTGTAACTTCTAGAATTGTCTTGAAATCAATTCACATAGAAAAGGAGCTAGAAAATTGTCTTGGGCCTGGAGACATCTCAGTATGCACATACTCATCTATAAACTTTCCGGTTTGAAAGCGGGTTGCCCATTTACTAGGTCACTAATAATCAAGGGGAGTTCCCAAATTCAAAGAATAGGATACGAATACTCAAGCCCAGTATGAAATAGCTGGACGCGCGTAGAGAGAGCAGAAGCCTTGTCAAGAATATTTGGCCCCAAAATCTAAAATTAGCATCGTGGGACAAGCGATATCGCTTGGGCGAAGCGAAAAGAGGATTGAGGTGCGCTGTCGAGGGCTTAGGAATCTGGAGGCAAAATTTCATTTAAATAGATCTCGGTTCTCGGCTGTCTACCTATTTTGAAATTTTGTGGGTAATATCCAGCTTGCCTAATGACTGTCGCCGAGGCCAAACTCGTCAGAAATCTTACATGGGCTGAGAGCCATTTCACTGGCTGGTAAGGCTGTAGTGTCCAAACTTTACGTGAACGTTACACACGCCTCAAACTTCTGTCATAAGCCTGTACTGCTGCTTCCATGTACACTGGAAATGGTTGATATTTCCAGCAGTAATAGTTGGTCTCGCAATACTGTTCTTCATCAGAATAGTTTTCATCGGCATTGCTATGCGACGAGATAAGCGAGGGTTTGATTGGAAAAGCCCAATCTGGCCTTTGCTTCTTGGGGGTGTTGAGCCAGCCATAGATGAAGATAATGAGTTTAAGAGATGGAAAAGAAAATAGACGGATTGAGTGAGGAGTTGGTGTGGGATAATGGTCGTTCGAGATTTTTGACAACTCCTGAGAACTTTAGAACTAAGAGTGATGTATCTGAGTAATTAGATTCGTTTGAAAGTTATTACATCAGACCTAGAAAAGCCTCGTGAACCATTAATGTAATTGGCTCTTACTATGGGAAATTGCTCCGGCAATTCTGTCGCGTAAATCTACTTTGCTTCATAACATCTTAACTTTTCGCCTGTCATGGGAGTTTCCCCTCAAAATTTCATTTGCCAATTCTGGGTATTCACGACATGGCTTTATAGATTCTCGTTCTTAGAACAAACGAGGGCCTCATTCCTGCAATGAGAAGTTCAATCTTCAGTGACTCTCAGTCTATCACTAGTCACATATTAGAGTCATAATATCGCGATATGCAACAAACCTCTTTCAACTCCCAAACTCGGCTAGCTTGTTTTTCCACCCAATCACCTCTTCGTAATTGCCCAATTATTAATAAAGTAGTACACATAAGCCATGACTCGAAATAGAATTCTTGATGTCTCATAGTTCTAGGAGTCACAAAATCGCTACACACACAACAAAACTTCAAGCCTTTACCTAATCAAGCTAGTTTTCCCCTTCTCACCAACGAGTCACAATATTGCGACTTGCATCATAAGTATACAGTTGTTCAAATCCAGCTCACGAGTTGTTCTCTTAAGTAATTATCTGCCACGTCACCACCAACTGTTGACTCACCCCCGCCACCTCACTTTTGCTGCCTACACAACCGTAAACCCGACCAAAACCCCACTCTCCTAGAATTCAAGCAAAAAGATACTAGAATGCTTCAAAACGGCGAAATGAAAAACATTGTTAAAATGGGAAGATGTCATAGTATTCATGAGATTTCTCAAATCAAACACACCAAAGGTACTCAAAACAGAAATCAAGTCTCTTACTTTCATTCTTCATTCCTTTGCTTCAATTCTAACTCAAAAGAAAGGACTTTGGAAATAGATTCACGTCTAGTATTTATCTCCAGACTGAGCGTCTAACACATAATTTCTAGCTCGCTATGAGAATGTAATATGGAATCATGAACCCAGTAACTTGAAAGAGTCTGTGGCGGACAGATATAAATTTTCATAAGCTTGCTTCTAAACTAACAGCATTGAGACACTCAGCCTTAGCCTTCAAATTCTGTCGTCAACTACACAAACCACAAACTTCCAACCTTCTCTCTTCTTCTCTTCCCTTCCAATCTTTTCCTTTACCTCCGCTAACTCATACCAATCAAAATCTCATGACCACATCTTTCTACTCGGATAAATTGCTGTCGAAGAATAAGCCACTGTCGAATCCATTCTATATACTCACTAAAACTAAAGAATTTAAACACTGGCTTGGAAGAGCTCACGACTTTCGGGAACTTATGGAGGAAGCCAGGAGTGAGTAACACCTTTTACCAAGGGGGGAAAACAGGAATCAACCATTGTGTCGTGAATTAAGTAGTACTGTGACTGGACACTCACAGTTCTCGGGCGATAGATAGTCAGAACTAAATACCTAGGATGGAAAAGTAGGAAACCTCGTCTGCACACGTCTACATTGGGTTTACGAGAAGTATTTTCTCTCTCAATCCTTACCTCAAACCAATACAGCAGTAAAAAATGACGAGTTTGAATTTTACCTGCCAACAGTAAGCATCAGCAAACCCGATTTCCCTCCTTAAAATATACCTGTAATAAGCTATCTAGAAGCCCAAGCTCGCCTGTCAATCCATAATTATTCATTCAAAAGTTAGATAAGAAGATATGTTGTCGTTGTTACCACATTCCCCCAGTAACTTAACCCCAAACCCCTTCCTCCACGACGACATCGAAGAAGAGAAAAATACCAAGCCCATTCCCCCAGTTCATCCACCCTATCCCCTCCCGCATTTTTCCAAATAAATGATCTACTGTCGAAATAGAATCTACCCTCGAGTCGCCCCCCACCCCCCTTCCAAAAAAAACCTTCATCTTGATACGAACCCTTGTTTCATCTTTCCATCACTCTTATTCTTCTAAAAATATATTCTCTCCATCAACATAACAGAAATCAACACCCATGACGCTGTGTCAAGACACTTCAAACCACAATTTGCGAGAGCCTGGTGTTACTTCCATATCTTTCTGGTAGAGAACTTTTTTATTTTCGAAAAAACTATGACGAAAAATCAACTCTACTCCTCTACCCCCCAGCAGCCAACCAAAATCTCACAAACCACAGCAACACAACATAGCACGAAAGCACAAAGCCAACGCTGTACTCAGTCGCAACATTACAACCCCGATTTTCCCCTTCGCTTCACTGCTTTCTTAGCGTCAAGGAAGAGGTCGGAGGTTATACAAAGTACTAAATTTAGGTATCGCTACACTTCTTTCCCTCCTCCTGATGGCACAAAACTCGACAACCCCTCAAAAATCCCAGTATTCCAAAGACAAAAACACCATAGCAAACCGAAAGAAAAGAATACCAAACAAGTTACATGAAAACAGAAGTAGGTAGATCATTCCGTGAAAGTCTCCCGTGGAGTTGACAAGCTTGATTAACAGCTAGAAGACAACCACAAGGCGAGGCGTAGAAACTTGAAAGTCATCCAGAAAGGCGAGAGCGCCTTGAAAGGGGCTTTTGTCCAAGAACATTTGCTGTCGAAACCCAACCTACTGTCGATTTCTCAACATCCATCACCTCCTCCATAAAAAATATAAAAAAACAGAACATCAAAAGGTTCAAAAAGTTCGTTAAGAGTAAAATCCCCTCCATCCAAGCGATAAAACCAGACCTTGCACTAGCCACATAACCATCCAGTAGAGTATTAGGGCTACCTCGTTGACATAATTTATCCTTCCAATAGGAGATGGAAAAAAATCAATATATCTGCAACCTACCCCTCAACCCAACCCTCTCAATCCAAACCCCCTCAAACCCCTCTTTCATTATCTTCAAGTCGTCACTACCAACCCAAAATACCACATCACCCCCAACCCCCCCGCAAATTACTCCCACCAAATCAAAGTCACATTCAATTGGACCTTATCCCCAAAGTAAGCTTAATCCCCCCTCACTGCTTTCTTAGCGTCAACGAAGGGGTGGGAAGCTACACTGATTACGCTATCTACCGTCACACATGTTATTCAAATCCCCTCTCTGCATTCTGTTTCTAGAAAGCCCCCATGACTGACCGGAATCGGAATCGGTACTTCGACAATTCAGGGGAAGCGCGTAGCGAAACCATCCCCCTCGCCCCCTCGATTCGGGTACCTGAAAACAAGGTCTCTGAGGGCTTCCCCTGACTAGGGTCAAGAAAGAGGCTATAAAACGGGGATCGTCTAAGGCCCCGAGCAAGGTGTATTGTAATTCATAAACTCCAGGTCAACGAGAGGTCAAGGAAGATTGAAAATACATAGCCGATAACAAAGGAGCTTGCTGAACTTCCAAGGCAGATTATAGACAATAATTGGTAATTGACAGATGGTCAATGGGAAATCAATGAGAATAAATTTGTAGAAAGAAACAAATATATATAAAAATAAAGTTTAAACGGTAGAAAGAATATCTTCCCAACATCTCGGAAAAGGAGACGAGAAGATGAAAGAATCATGGTATCGTTAACAACCCCCCCTTTCTGTCACTCACTCACTCACTCCTCCCTCACTCCTCGCTCCTAACTTCAACCACCGCCTTCCATCCTCACGCACTCACAACCTCCCAAATCTAAATCTTTCATCTTAACACGCCCTCTCTCCTCCCTAGAATAGAGAAAAAGAAAGAGAAAAAACTTTATAAACAAGAAACCCAAAACTCCCGTCCTCCATCACATTCAATACCCACTATCCCAAACATCATCACTAACCAACTCCCTCACCGGCGCCTTCTTCTGCGCCTTCTTCATCATCTTCCGATCCTCCTTAGTAACCAACCGCGGCGTAACAGGAATCATAGGCGTAAAAGGCTGATAAAAAGGAGAATACGGCACCGCCCCCGCAGACCAAGGAGTTTTCAAACCCCCAGTTTGCGGACCAGAATGCTGGGGTCCATTACGTTCCAAAACCGTCGTTTTCGTCGCCGGCTTGAAAGAAGGGGATTGCAGCGCGGGCTCGAATTGACGGAATGGGAGGGTGCGGGTGGAGGCATTTGTGGAGGTGGGGTTGGAGGCTGTGGGGATGGGGTGGGGTGGAGCTTTTTTGGAGGGGGGAGGGTTTAGGGAGGGGGGGGAGGGTGCTGCTTGGGAGGTTGGGTCGTAGGAGTGGTTTGAGGCTTGGGAGGGGAAGTTTCGATGGCGGGAGGAATTGCCTGGTCCTCCTGGGCCGTATGGTGCCAATTGTTCAGCGATGCTGCGGGTTGGGGAACTGGGTGAGATACTGGAGTTGTTTCGGGAGTGCGTGTAGGGGACTTGGTCTGTTGGGACTGGTGGGGGTGGCTTGTAGTATTTGGGTGATAGCGGTTCGGTGTCTGAACCGCCGTCTCTGGGGAAGGTTGCAGATTTTGGTGTTGGTAGTGGGGAGGAGATTTGTAGAGGTCGGTTTGGTTTTCTTCGTGGGGATTTTAGGACGGACATTATCGAAGAAGCTCGAGATTTTGTCGACTTGGTGTCATCGATCGTAATCGCAGATGGTCTTCGAGAACCTCGTTGTGGTGCGGGCGTAGGCATTTGTGCTGGTCTTTGCAAGGCTGCTGGAGGAGGCATCTCTTTCGGACTCAAGCCCGCAGCCTTTGCCTCCTCCTGCTCCATGACATGGGCATATATATCCTCCAAATTTCTAGCCGCCATATCTCTATCCTGCTGAACAATTCGACTGTCGACGTAAGGATCGGTTCCCGGAGGGGTAATTGGCGATCTGTTGACAGCCGGGAAAACGTAAGGATTTCGCTCGTCTTTCTCCGGTGATGGCCAGGAAAAGTTTCTGGGGCTTCCTGGTGTTTTGGTGGGTGATATGGGCGATGGGTCTATGGAAAGTTGTTTATGGGGCGCTACCATTTCCACATCCAACGCAATTCGGGGTTGTTCCAACAATGCCCGGCGGGCTTTTCTACCACAAAATAACAAGACAAGACCAACAACACAAACGCAAAATAGGTATGCGCCAACGATGCCACCGATTTGAACTGGAAGGAGAGCTTTATCTCGGGATGCGCCGGCGGAAAGGGGAGGACCGTTTTCTGGTGAGGGAGCTGGACTCAAGTCGATTCCCAAAGCTCTGAGATGAAGCTTCTTGGGGATGGAAAAGGCTGTGGATGAAGAAGCAAGACAGAACACTTGAAGTGCTTTTATTAAGACTGACTCATGGCCCTTTTGCATTGCTTCTGCCTCGTCAGGAATTGGGGAGTCGCATTAGAAGCTCCTTGTCCAGGCTACGAAACGTATCGTGATACAAAAAGGCTGCGGAGGCGAAAAGCATCGTGGGCGGCTGTGGGTGAGATGCGTATGATATACCAGAAATTCCTTGCCAGAAGCTGCATGGTGAGAGGGGGCGGTAGTGACCGTTGAGAGCTTGCCATTGGATGAACTCGAGGGAGGGGGGGGGAGAGAGAGGGCTGCAGTGGGTGGCAGTGGGTGGCAGAGGGTGGCAGTTGGTGGAGGGGAGCTGTCCGGGACAGGAACGTGCATGAGGGCGTAACCCAAGAAGGACTCGATTGGGACCAGAATAGCGACGGCAGTAGTGAAGCTGGCAGCAGTGGGTGATGTGATGGGACGAGGAGGAAGTGAGGGTGTCGAGAGGTGCAGAAAGGTGCAGAAGGGTGCAGAATGGTGCAGAATGGTGGCTGGAGATGGGGGCGGATAATGCACATTCATCCTCGGGTGTTCCCCTCACTGCAGCAGTTGAAGCCATACAAGACTCTCGTTGGTTGGCATTTAAGCGCCTGCTGGGATGCCCAGAGATGGCCAGAGATCCACAATGGGAGGCCCAGCCCGGATTGGCAGAGCAGATCGTTTTCCCTGTCGGTGCACAGATCACTTTTTCCCCCGCTGTCAATAAAATGCGGCCCTCTCACCGTCACTTCCAATGCCCTCGTTTTCCTTCCATCCAAATTCATGCGCCTCCAACTGACGAGGAAACAAAGCCGATTTCCAACTGGACCTTCACAATAAACGCAATGTGATCATCCGTGCCCATCGCGCCTTAGTCGCCAGCGAGATTGTGATGAAGCTCATAAGTCGGAATTTCCCCCATGTCCCCCATGTCCCCCATGTCCCCATTCAGCTTTTATCGAATGTTGCAAAAGTTACGCTACGGCATGGTGACTCCAGTGATCATTGCTTGCTGCGGGATGTCTGTTGTGGGGTGCTGATAGCAAGTGGAATTCAAGCAATCGCGTGCCTCCAGAGTGGATCTCGTGGGGTTAGGCCTTGGTGCTTCCTTTTGTGATGGCATCCATTGATCGCCCGAGGGCGCTTATGTTGGTACTGCGTCAATTTTGTTTATTCCCAACATCCGGGTTCATTGGATTGCATTTGAAACTGCCCGGAGAATCCGCCGATTTCGGGTTCAATGTTTTGGCGTGAGCCTGGATGGTTAGGCGAAGGTCTCGTGTTTTGGCATCGCCATGTTTCCGCTGGCAAAAGATACCTTCGGGTTTGTCTGAGATTGGACGAGAGTTCGTCCTATTAATATCCAATTGAAGATCAAGTTAGGCTTCCTCCATTCGATTGTTGCATCCGAACTGCCGTTTCAGTCATCTGATCGAGTCGCACTTCACGTCACCTTTACTTCAAAGTATCTTCAAAGTCAAGACCGCGAGTCGATCAAATTTTACAAGAATGTGTATTGTACAGACGAGTCTTGGTGCTCTTGAGTAGATGTCGCAAATGAAGGAAACAAACAACCCCAAGGCTCGTCTCAGATGAGATATTTATTACTGTACTCCCATCCTCCATTTCCAATTCACAACGCTGAAATAATCGAGACGAGAAGTATAATGGCGGGAAATGCGCACTGATCTAGAGAAAGAAGAGAAAGAAAACTTCCACTTAGCATCTTTCAATTCTAATTTGCAAAACCTAATTCGTGCATACATATACTCTCCCTTTCTGTCTTTAATGTAACAACTTGTTCAATCTCGACAATAGAATAAAAATCGACAGTAAACCACAACATCATGCCCCTCATCTTCGTTTCTTCTCTATAGAAAAGTTGGCACTTCCCCGCCCGTCATCCCTAACGATAAATCCTCTGTTTATTATGTCTTCTACTAGCGTCGACCGAATATAATATCATCCAAAGACGATAGTGTGACAATGTTGTTGGTTATTTTTCCAGGGTTGGATTTCTTATTGTCGGGCTTATATTTATTCCATCCCTCGCTCGATGTACACTTTCGGACTGCAACGCCCTTTTCTCTGATTTTCTTACACAAGTTGTTTTCTCGAGGATTGAAAACAAATCGAGTTACTTTACCAAGACGCTGGCGAAATATAATTATTTAGGTACCCTTGGGAGCAGCCTAGCAGGTTTTCAAGCAAATATGCTGCTAAATACTCCCAAAACCAGCTCAACGTCCCCCCTTGAATTCAATCTACTATACATCCCTCACCAAACTTAAACATTCCTGTCCCTCGCATAGGAGGTCGAGATAAAAACCCCATAACCCTGGTGTAGAATCCCTATCATTCGTTCTCAAAAACAAGGAGACAGCTGCATGGGCTCTGTCGTATCCAAGTTCGCCCAGCAAAATTACATCTCTCTTTCTCCAAACTCGCGAGGAATACTTGGATAATGTGAGGTTGTGAAGTCTGGTGGTGCATCTCTCGTAGGTTGTAGCGAATAAGAGAGTGAGATTCGACAGCGGATTTACTTTCGACACTAAACTCCCCATTCCCATCCGCTACAAAAAATCAACTCTCGGAATTTCTGTCTAACTCGAGGGTAGAGGTTTTCATTTAGGTAGGAAGTTAAATGGTAGAGACTGTTTCTCGGACTTGTGTTTGACTTGAGCTGAACATGAAGTCCTAGCAACTAAGCAATTTCGTGGACTGATGGTGGAGGGAGGAAGTAATTCTGGAGAGTGTGTTTTATAGGGCGTAAGGTTGGAATAGTTGGAGGATCGTGAGTGGGTATATGGGTGAGAGGGGTTGGTGGTAGAAGGTAGAAAAGAAATGGTAAGGGAAAGAGAGAGGGAGATAAGGAGTGAAGTGATGAAGTAATTTTTGAAAGCTTTATTTACCCCTAGAATCTAGTCTAAGAATCTATAACCTTTACACTAACCAAGTTTTTCATTATGCATTCCTGTCTTGTGGAGGGAACAAAGTAGTAAAAAAAGATTCTCGGAGATAGGGTCCTTTTTTCTTCCGTGATAATGAAAGAGATGTGTTTGTAAGTTGGAGTGGTGGATATATTCTTAATATCTTACAAATGAATGATTATCATTCGACGACGGCTTGTTTTTTCGACGGGAAATCAGGTTTATAGATTATTTTGTAGGTAGTAAGTAAGGCTATCTTTTGATGACTCTCTCAAAGAATTAAGAATGTTCTTTCTCGTCGAGGGATTTTGGATTGTAAATATCTCACGGGAGTTGTATTTCTGAGTCTTCCTATACAAGAGCTTTGGGTGTGTTTCCAATGTCTTGCAATTTCCGTGATGGAATCTTTTGAGGCTTATATACTATCTTATAGTAAGGAAGTTAAAGAGATTAATTAATATTAACAAGTAAATAATAATTATTAAAGATATTAAATCAGAATAGGCGATTTAAGAGATATTATTAATGTTGGTATGACTTGGTAGTCATAAAGTGTGATGCAATAAGTGGTTGTATTCCTATATCTTTATTACATGAAGAGTAAAGGTAAAGAGGGGTCGGATCCTGTGAGCTTAAGTATGTGAGTGGCAAGCCACTCACATGAGCCGAAGCACGTGGATCAACTGAGCTGTCGTGGAAGGTGCTATTCACCAGGAATATGTAACGACAATTAAGAATAGCTTTAATTTTCTATCCTAGAAATATTAAGAAGTTAGTGTTTAAGGCTAAATCAAGATAGTAAGAGATCAGAGTTTCTCAGTACTATTCTATTTATAACTCAGCTAAGAATATCAAGATTGCCTTACTAGAAATTATACCAAAATCAAGAAAGTTTATTATAGGCTCTATTAATAATATTATAGATACAGACTTCCATAGATAATTGTTGGTATGACTTGGTAGTCATAAAGTGTGATGCAATAAGTGGTTGTATTCCTATATCTTTATTGCATGAAGAGTAAAGGTAAAGAGGGGTCGGATCCTGTGAGCTTAAGTATGTGAGTAGCAAGCCACTCACATGAGCCGAAGCACGTGGATCAACTGAGCTGTCGTGGAAGGTGCTATTCACCAAGAATATGTAACGACAATAATATTAGTACAACCGGCTGGACTAAGTATTACTCTATATAAGCTTATTACGCTCACAGATCTGTCTTATAAAGAGGATAAAAGAGTACAGGTCTGCTAGGATAAACAATTTTTTAGTTGAGATATAATTTAATAAGCCGGTATCGTTGAGAAGCTTTGAAATTGTCGTGATGTTCGACAGTAAATTTACGTTCGATCGCAAATCTTTATTACGGTGTTCTTTAGTATATCAAAACATAGTCGATAGCTCCCTCGCAGGTTTACTACTACCCAAAAAATTGGAAGCTCCGACTAGTTATTGCATTGATGCTCCAGTGAACTTCTCTCGTGCCGAAAGAGGATCCTTGGAGTCCACAAATCTAAATGCTCGCGAGTGATGTCCGATTCAGTCCAAAGCTACGTTCACGTAGTCTATTTTATAGCGCGAACAAGTATAGCAAGTTTTGTGTGAGGAAAGTAGAATAGTGTTTCTCTGCTTGGTAATATAGGTCGGGATGTTCTTATTTATACTACTGGCGAAAGGGTAAGATTCTTCCTCGTATTTCACATCTGAGAGGCCTTCATGAAGAAAGTAACAGAATTTTTTCTTTTCATAAGTATTATAGCTAAGTAACACAATCGTAATTTCAGAAGGGGCTGCGGAATTGAAAAATCCCGGGAAATCCCTATGAAAGATGGCCATACCAACCAGGTAATAAGAGATTTAAGTTCCCTAGTCCAGAATAAGAGACAAACTTACCACTCTTTCTACACTATCCGCAAATCTAGGCATTTCGGCCAAGGGAAAGATATTGGCGCAAGATCTTTCACACAACAAGAAATTGGAGAGTTCCCCGAGAGCGACTCGCTGATCTAGTAAGCTTTTATATAACGGAGTATGTTCAGACCGTGTTGGTATGACTTGGTAGTCATAAAGTGTGATGCAATAAGTGGTTGTATTCCTATATCTTTATTGCATGAAGAGTAAAGGTAAAGAGGGGTCGGATCCTGTGAGCTTAAGTATGTGAGTGGCAAGC